>PVIW01000516.1:0-471359 GCA_004026585.1 Noctilio leporinus
TTTTTTTTTTTTTTTTAACTGAGGTATAGTTACATTATACTAGTTTTAGATGTACATAATGATTTGATATTTGTACATACAGGTTAAACTAATCATCACCGCAATGAATCTAGCTCACATTTGTCACCATACCCAGTTACAGAAAATTTTTTTCTTGTGATGAGAACTTGTAAGATCTACTCTCTTAGCAACTGTCAAATATGCAATGCGGTGTTATTAACAATAGGCATTGTGCAGCAGAATACATACCCATGACATTTAATTCATACCTTTCACCTTCCTTCACCCATTTTGCACCCAACCCTCCCACACTCCATCCTCTGGCAACCACCAGTCTGGTGTCTGCTTTTATGAGCTTTCTTTTCTTTTCTCTTCAGATTTTATGAACAGGTGAGATCATATGGTATTTGTCTTTTTCTACCTGACTTATTTCACTTAGCACAATGCCCTCAAAGTCTATCCATGCTATTGCAAATGGCAAGATTTTACTTTTTTTTTTTTAATTGCTGAGAAACATTCAGCTGGTACAGTAGGAGTGACTGCATGTGTTCTGGTTCCCGAGTCTATATTCATAATCATTATATTATTCTGCTCTTAGGATGACCAACCATATGGTTTGCTCCAGACTGTCCTGGTTTTAGCCTTTAAAGTCCCACATTCTGAGGAACCCCTCAGTTTAGGCAAACCCAGGTGGTTGGTCGCCTTACCTGCTCTCTTTTCTCCCTTCAGTCCAAATCTATCACAACCTAAAGCCTCTTTCAGGTCTTGCCTCTTTTCTGAAGGTTGTCCTCCCCTCCCTGTCTCCCTTCAGGAGCTCCTGTGCCCTTACAGTTCTCCTTCAGTGGTTCTGTGTTCTTCACACATGGGTGGCTATGCGGCTCACCAGCTGCCTTTGACATCAGGTATTTTCCATAGTGCCTGTGGCAACACTGGGCTCACAGCAGTAGCAAAGGAAAACGTCCTCATGGAACTAGTGAGTGAATGAATTATTAACCTCACCTAGGGCCAATACTTATGGAATATTTACATGAGTCAGGCACTGCTAGGTGCTATGGGAAATGAGTTTTCACTAAATAAATGAGTAGTGAGAATAAGTGAATTGCACTCTGGGTAGAGGTCTGTCAGGTATGTCAACCGAAATGAATTGATGGATGCTGCATCTAGGGCTTGATAGCTGGAATAATATCTGTGGTACTCACAGTAGCCATGCTGTTCTGCTTCAGTAGGTTCTATAGTTTGTAAACCTTCTCTCTCGCTTGATCTCTTTCCTCTCCCTCCCTCCATGCCCCAACACCTTCCCAGGGGGACCCGGACACCTTAGGACTGTGAGTGTTGTGTTACATTCCAAAGAATGAAGGACATGTAGGAGGAATGGCCATGTCTATCAGGGATTGCAGCATGCCCCGTTCTCCTTCAGGATCCTAGATATTGTTCTTGACTTCCTCCCTTCTCCCCATAAATGGCAACTCCATTCTTACAGCCTTTTTAAGCCAAAAACTTTGGAGTCTTTTTTTTTTTTTTCTTTTGCCTTTAAAATTTTGTATTCTTTAAACATATTTTATTTTTCAACCATAGTTTACATTCAATGTCATTCTGCACCAGTTTCAGATGTACAGTAAAGTGGCTGGAAAACCATGCACTCCACAGAGTGGTCCTTCCCCATCCCAAGCACCCACCTAGCCCCTTACCTAGTTATCTAGACATTCTTGACTCTTTCCTACCCTGCCTGAAGAAACCTTGGTTCAGCCTTAGGAATATATCCTGAAGCTGCCTGACTCGAGTGCCTATAGCAGACCACAATCAGCTCTTGCTTGAAACACTGTAATTAGTGGCCTCCTAATTGTTCTTCCAGATCCACCATGGCCTTGCTGCTGTGGTCTATTCCTAAGTGCCGTCACGGAGGGCTCCTGTTAAAATATAAGTGAGATCACGTTCCTCTGCCCACAACCCTCTGTAGTTTGCCATGATTATCACTGAGAACAAATCCATTATCCTTAATGCAGTCCCTGGCTACTTTCAGCCAGGTTGCCTTGGCCCTGGTTCCACTGGTCTTTTCTTTTTCAATCCTCACTCGAGTATGAGAGAGAGAGAGAGAGAGAGAGAGAGAGAGAGAGTGAGTTATGAGAGAGAAACATTGATCAGTTGCCTCCCATATGCTCTCCAAATGGGGATCAAACTGGCAACCTACCTATGGCCCTGACAGGGAATTGAACCCACAACCTTTTTGGTGTATGGCCAATGCTCCAACCAACTGGGCCACCTGGCCAGGGCTCTGCTGATGCTTTAACACAACAGTATATTACTGCCTGGGGTCTTTGTACTTGCTGGTGACTTTAGTTATCTAAGGCTGCATAACAGACCACCTTAAAACTTAGTGGCTCAAAGCAAATAAGTTTTTTTGAGAGAGACTGAGAGCACATCCCCATAACTTTTATTACAGTATATTATTATAATTGTTCTATTTTATTAGTAGTTAGTGTTTTTAACCTCTTACTGTGCCTAATTTATAAATTAAACTTCATCATAAGTATGTACGTATAGGAAGAAACAGTACATGTAGGGTTCAGTACTGTCTGCGGCTTCAGGCATTCACTGGGGGTCTTGGAATATGCTCCCCCTGCCAATATGGGGAGATCACTGTATTTCAAATACTGCCACTTCTCCCCATTTCCTCAGGGGCTACCCTAATCCAGCCCCCACCCCTTATGGTAACCTGGCAGCCATACTCAGTGTACGGCCTGGGCATGGGCTCTGCTCTTCCCCATCCAACCTACTGACTACTTCCTGCCAGAGGCTGCGAGTTGTGGCATAAAACCGATCCTGTCAACCTGTTAATAGACACCGTTTCCCACACACCCCGAGTTCTGAGAGCTGTTCTGGTAAATTACTGGAACCAAGGAGGGGGTCATGGGAGCTCCTGATTTGTAGCTGGTCAGTCAGAAGTGCAGGTGCAGCCTGGGACTTGTGGCTGGCATCTGAGGCGGGGCAGTCTTGTGGGACCGAGCCCTCACCTGCGGATCTGCGCTGACTCTGGCTGTCAGCGTCAGGATTGAATTATAGGCACCCAGCTGCTGCCTAGAGAGTGGAGGGTTGGTGGGTGGGTTGGTTGGTTTCACACATTTGGTGTCAGAAGTGCTGAGAGTTAAGCACAGTTCACCCTCTTCTGCTAATCTAGCTTGCTGCAGGCCAGACTTCATGCTACAGTCCAGAAATGTGTGTGCATGTGCATGTGGGAATGTGTATGTGCGTGAGTCTGTGTGTGTGTCGGGGGGCTGAGCTGGTCTGCCTTTACTTCCCTACAGCTGTGCTTACCTGCCCCCCCCCGGGTAGACTGTGTGTCACATGAAGGCAGACACTTGTACGTCACTGTGATCTCGGAACTTGGGTGAGCTTTTGCAACACAGCAACATGAAAAAATGTAAGACTCAGTAAATGAATGACTGAACAAATTGGTTGTCCCTTTCTTGTTTGCCCTCAGGGTCAGAAGTGGTTTCCAAATGTTGACGTTGAATTGAACTGCACTGAAGTTTGAACACGGGCCAGCAGTCCGCTGGGGACAGGAGTGCTATTCACGACTTGGTGAGCATCCGTGCCCCTTCCCCACAGCACACAGTGGCGAGGAGAGCGGGCGTGCAGCACGTGTGAGAAACCTGCCTTGCACTCCTGCTGGGGTCAGGCTTTTTGGGAAAGAGAGATGCTTTGTGCCCGAGGCACTGAGGGTGTCTGGAAGGGCCCTGCAGGGTTTATTCTGGCTCACTTGGCCTACGGAAGGCCTGACTGGTACTTGGAGAAGGTGACACTATGAACACTGCTGAATGTGAACAGGAGGAGAGGAGGGTAAGGGTGTCACCTGAGTAAAGTGGGTATCAAGGTGCGAACATGTTTTGGGGCCCTGATTATGAAGGGCCTTGAATGTCGAAGTGAGGAGCCCAGGTTTTTCCTACAGAGAACTCGTTTAAAACAGATAATCAACCAAGCAATATGCCCTTATTCTTTATGACAAAATATTAACCAGTAACTATAGAAATATCAGAAAATATAGAAAAGAATAAAGACGAAAAAACAAGTCAGCACGTCACCCAGAGAAAGCAATTGTTAACATTATGATGTGTTGCCTGCTAGTAATTTTTACTTGCAGTCACGTGAATGGTGTTTTATAACTTGTTTTAGAAGTGTAGTTACTATACTATGAGCATTTCTCCACGAAACAGTTTTTAAAACATAATTTTTTTATTTTTAAAATTAAATTTATTGAAGTAGTACTCCACCTGACAGCCTCAGGCCGTCCCATATATTTTCCTGAAAGGAAGTTTGGTGCCAGTGGTAACATTTTTTCACCCTTCTCTCCTCCATCCACAAAATGCTGGGCACAGCCTTGGGACTTCATCTACTTGACGTGGCCTCTGGGGGCCCCAGGACAGAGTCAGGGGAGAAGGGAGAGGAAACATTTGGGCCTGGAAGCAGTAGTCAGCTCGGCCTGACCCCATGCCCCATCACGGAAATCCTTCCACCAAAGCTGTCTCTCTGTCTGGGATCCAGAGCTCACAGGGGCGCGCACCAAGGCACTGCCCCAGTGAGGGACGCCTCTGGGCCGGAGTGAGATATGGCAGAAGGAAAGAACCCCTCTTCTTTACCTTCCAGGGCTATCGAGGGGTCAAATGATGTAACGGATAAGAAAGTACCTCATAAAACACCACACAAATTCAAGGGTTGGTTATTAGATGGTTTTTTATTGGGAAATGTAATCTGAGTTCCAAGCAATCACTTTCAAATGAACTCTTGGAATATAATTACAGTGAAAATGTGTTGTTGGTCTGCCCAGTGGCCCTTTCCTCATCTTCTGTTATCAATACCGCCTCTCTTCTTCTGGGGAAGTGTTCCCTGTCAACTCCAAGCATGTGATATGGCTGGAGGTGCCACTGCATTAGTCCACTAATGGTCAGGCATTGACTTGTGACCCAGGCTTGGCCAGTCACAGTAGCCCCCCTTGCCCCAGGATTGATCCATGGAACCCATGACCAAAGTCTGGCCAATCATCATTGTACCTTGAGATTTGGGCATAGTAGAGCATTGAGAAATGCCCTTTGTTTCCTCTGGAGATTGCTGAGCAGGGCTGATAGGGGTTGTTGACAGTCTTGTCCTGTCCTGTCCTGCCTTCATGGACAGAGGAAGACTTCCATGTTAGGAAAGGGTAAGGCTGCTGTGAGTGATGTTTCACAATAGAGAGTTTCCTATAAGCCAGCCCTTCATCCCTGCTTAGGTCATCTGACCTGGGCTTTAAGAACTGAAAGCACTGGCCCACCTATAGGGACACCATTCCTATAGGTGACATTGGCACAGAGAAATAATGAATATTCATTCAACAACACTATGCTATTCATTCAGCTTTTATTAATGCAGATTCAATACAAATTTGTAATAACCTAATAATAATAATAATCACTCAGAAATAATCAGCAACAACATCACGCAAGAGAATTGGAGGATAATGAAGCCCCAAAGATGGGTTTTGAGAGGTCTATGAGCCTCCTAAGGTTGTATGTAAAGTGTGTGTATGATATTCACGTGAAAAAGCACACGCATTTTTCTCAGGAGTGGTCCCCAACCTTCACCAGCATTTCAAGGCAATACATGACCCGAAATAAGTCAAAGCCACTGGTCCTGAGTCTTTCTAGCTCTAAGGGAATGCTAGTCTTCGCGCTGGGAGGGCTGGTGTTTTCAGGTGAGCACCAAGTTCCTCCAGTCACTGCAGGAAGCTTCCAGGTCTTTCTGAGCCTGTTTGATAATCTTTCTGCCTCCAATCCCCATCTCTCCTCACAAAGCCTCTCCCTCCTCTCCCATGGTGGTGATTTCAAGAACGTTTCCTCTTGGGACGTCTGAGTACACTGTCCAAATTGCCAGCTGCTCTCTGTCCGCTCTCTGAGCTGGATGCAGAGGGTATTGGGGGGTGGGAGGGAGGGAGAAACAGTGTGGACAAGGGACAGGGTGGGGATCATAGACTCCTTTCCCTGGGTAGCCTCCACCTCATGCTCTATTCATGCCTCTTCCTTGCTGGTGTTTCCATTTTTGCCATCCTGGGCCAGCAGCTTCTTGCCCAAGGTCACTCTGCTGAGGAGTTACTCTTTATGCTGCTGCTGGGGCAGGGGATGAACCCAATATGTTCAGTGAGGGCAGCAAGACTCGGGATCACTTCATGCCAGGCGATCACACTGAATGCTCAGAGCCTCCCATTCAGACCTTGGCTCTTCATAGGAAATCTGTTCCGCTCCACGTCAGCTTGGAACCTTCACTTAGGCTGGATCCAGAGTGGAGAGGAGGGAGGCCACTCGGAAGTCTTCGGACTGTGCCCTAGTTTAAGTAAAAGAGTGGGTGGTGAATGAGCAGAGTGACATTCAAACATGACCATCAGCTGGGGCAGGTGGACCTCTGAGGGTCTAGAAACCCAAAGGCACGTGGTTGGGATATTTTCACTCTTTGCTCCCAAAATGAGAGCACGGATGGGAAGCACCTACACTGCCAAGCCCCTTCCCTTCCTATTCCTCCCACTTCTGCTTTAGGGATAAATTAGAAAGATGGATCCCCCTCCAGTGTGAGTGAGCCTAAGCCCGTGATTTGTGAGGCATCAAGACTGAAGACAGACAGATGTAGACTGACTGGAAAGCTAGAGTAGGTATTTGTCCAGCTCAGCCGGTATTGAGATTCATTGCACACCTTTGGCTTCAACTGCCCGGGCTTTTCTCTCTGTGATGCACTTGGCCATGTGGGCATTGGGCAATCTGGATTTGCAAAGCGGATGAATAAAGGGTTGATTATTCACTCAATCTTCACTAGCAAGGAAGGAGTCACAGAAAGATTTTTAAAGGCATATTACCCTATGTGAGCATTTAAAAGGATTTGATTTTGCCTGAACTTTTTCAGTTTGCCACATTCTTCATCATTTGAAGGGTCAGCCAGTCCAATTAGATCACCTCAACCAATACTTAGCAAATTCTCAAGGGATTTGGGAGTCGGGCTCTTCTTCCAATCCTCTGGGTTCATGTGATATGCAAGAGGGGGAAGGGAGCTGTAGATGCCAATCAGGCACCCTTTCTGCCCCTGAAGATTGGGATAGTCTAATCGCGCATCCTCAGAAGTCTTGTCAGGGTCAAAAGAGACCCTAGATGTAAAGGGATGGTATTTTTTTTCATGATGGTGCTAACAGCATGGTTAGAATAATACAGAGATCCGATTGTACATTGTGTACCTTGTGTTAACTTATTTAGCATCCTTGACACTGCAGAATAGATAAAAGGAAAGAGCAATTCATTCTAGGGCAGTTAGAATGAGAAAATTAAAGCTGCTATTTACTGAGTGCTGTTTATATAAGGTGCTATACATGTCTTTACATATATATGTGTATGTATATTTACATATAATAAACTCTTCATATATGTTACTTCTCTTGATTCTCATCCATGAGCTAGCAATTACCACCTTTTTAAGGGGAGAGAATGAAGGCTTGAATTCAGGTTAGGAATGGGCCTTCCAGAGCCTAAGTGAGCAGCTCGCGTAGTTACGGGGAAGCCCCTTCATCCCAGCCTGGCCTCCCTCAGGATCTGCTTCCTTGGTTCTCAGAAGTTAGGGAGCAGGGTTTCCAGCCTGCAGCCAACCGGGTGGTGGGTGGGTGCAGAGCCAGCACGTTGCATGGTAAGAAGAGGTGGTGGACAGCCCAACAGCAGGGCAGTGGCAGCAGGTCTAGGAAAACAGGACCAATAACTGAAAGAGCAGAGTGGGTCGGGCCAGTTAGCACAGGGAAAGAGCACTCTCACATACATGTCATCAACCCTGAGGGTAGCCCTGTGCCGCAGGCCTAGACAAGAATGTTTGCTCAATAGGAATGTCTTGACTCATCAAGGATAGGCTAACTTATGCTGAACATCTTCTATTCAAGAAGTTAAGAACATGTGCACGCTCATTGAGCAGTCTTCCTGAAAGCTGGCTTGAACACAGAGGGTGCAGAAAGAATGAAGATTGGGAGCCTGGGGGGGATAGGGGGGTGGGGGGTGGGGCAGGTTCTAGCAACAGGCACTTGAGATGAGCCTGCCAGTTTTGCCTAGGGGTCTCCTTCACTGTTAACCTCCTACCTGCCTCAGCTTGCTGCCTTCTTTTCTGCTTCCTGGATGACTTCAAGCTGTGGGACCTTGGACCATGATGTCCTCCAGTGAAGGGCAGACCATTAGTCAACATTGAGCTTCCATGATTCAGATATGGGACCCCAAGTTGTGCTCCCTCCCTCCTGCAGCTCTGCCCAATAACCTTCCACGTCCTGGGAAATTCCCAGGACCAGGCTAGCCCTATTGTTTGTGCCCTGAGTGATTTAAGGAATACTTGTGAGAACTAAATGAGTGGTTCAGGCCAAGTTTTCAGCATAGTGTCTGCCAGGTAGTAAGCACCCACTAGAAGTGAGTTACTATTTCCATGAGGCTAAAGACTGTGGCCCATGAGTCTGTACTAAGCAGACATAGCTTATGTGATTATGCCCACATTAGAGGTAAAGAAATTGGGTAACTAGGAGAGAAAGTGGTAAGAAAATGAATATATTCTGAGTTCAGACAGAGAAGTTGGGGGTGGCATCATTTGTTGCCTCTGACTAGAAACCAAAGTTTATGTTCTCATGCTTATGCTACTCCGGAGATGAATGCCATACACTTGAGTGAATCAGCCCTATCCTCCTGGGCAGGAATCAGTGTGATACCATCTATCTCCTTGGGTGAAATGGGAATTAGAGTATCTTGGAATCCAAGAGCTTAGGGTTCCAAGAAGAGATTTTTAGAATATATGTCACCTCTTATCTTGTTCACAAATAGCCTAGACTTGACCTGAGATCCAAGAATGAAGTCTTACTTTATGTAACCAGTAGAGGCCTGAAGACTAGCCAAAAAAGTACATGGGGTACCAGGGTTTGGGGTGAGGAAGACTGTATGGGACAAGAGCAGTGCTTTTGAATGACAGTGTCTTAGGAACTCAGTTGTCATTTTAGGAAAACCACTGCAACAAAACTCTGGGAGCCATGCATGAAAATAGGAGTTAACTGAATTAGTCAGAGTTCTGAAGAGAAACAGGACCAGTAAGATGTCTTTAACTCTATTTCTGTGTGTCTGTCTATCTATCCATCTATTCATCCATTTAGCCACCTATATATTGAGAGAGAGAGATTTATTTTAAGGAATTAGCTCTTGCAATTATAGAGGCTGTTTTAATCCAAAATCTACAGAACAAATCAACAGGCTGGAAACTCACTGAAGAGTTATAGCTCAAGTCCAAAGTCAGTCTTTTGTCAGAATTCCTTCTTGCTTGGGGAAGGTCAGTCCTCATTCTATTGGGGCCTTGCACTCGTTGGGTGAGGCCCACCCACATTATGGAGACTAATCCGCTCAAAGTTTACCAATTTAAAGGTTAATCTAAATTCAAAAAACACCTTCACAAAAATATCTAGAATAATGCTTGACCAACTACCTGAGTAGTGGGGCCCAGCCAAAGTAGGTACATAAAATTAACTACCACAAATTTCAAAATGTAGGTTGAGATGTTTGGGCATTGGAAGGACTCTATTGATCTTTGAGGGACTTCCAGAGGACCTTGCCTATAGCCCCACGTGGGAGGTGGGGAGTAGGAGCACACTTCCCGGGCCAGACTTGAGTGTCCTGCCTCTTGCATGCCTGAGTTCATTTTCTTTCCTTTTGACTTAGGATGCTAAAATAAACCTGAATTTGTTCAGTAAGTTGTCTATAAAATTTCCATCTCTTTCCATAACTTGAAAGGCATAGTCCTAATAAGGTAACTTGCCAACTTGGCATCAAGGTATTTGGAATAGATTTTCTCTGCCAATGCAACTCTTGGCAACCTTTGTACAATAATTTTATGTTACATCTGGCCTAACTCTGGACAATGTAGTCAGTGCAATGAAGTTGTGAATAGAAACTCTGATGCTGTAACTGCCTACTGCCCAGCTCCCAAGCATGGGAAAAGGAGTCCTTCTTTGGGGCAAACATAGGAGAACATTCTTACCAATCCTACTCCCAGGGCTGTGGATGGAAACATTGTCAATAGATGGCAACGTCATATAAATTCCTCAGGAGGTTCTCACGACCTTATAACTCCTGAAACTGAGCTTGAAATGCACCCCCCCACACACACACCCGCCGCAATGTCACCCAAGAGCCTGGGGAGTCAGGCAGTTACATAGTGGTCAGGTTCCTAATTGATGACAAAGTGCCCAAGAAGAGTAAAAGTTGCACATGAGAGACATTGAAGTAATGAACATCCAGTCAGTTAAAGAGCCAGTCACATAGCTGGGAGAATAGCAGCAAGTTGATGGCTTCAGCAAATGGTCATTTCAGTGAATACAGAGACACCGCTTGAGTTAGGTCCTTCAGCCTGAAGTTTGCCAGGCAGCCCCTTTCTTACCAACCCCTCCATCAAAACACGCCACACAGGCTTCATCTGGCCATTGGGGATCCTTCCTTCAAGGCTGTGTGAGGGGGCCGGCCCGCCCTCTGCACTGATGGCAATTTCATTACAGCAAGCATGTATGGAGCAGGAGTCACAGGGTGACCTGAGGACCAGGGCATCTTTGTAAAAGCAGGCTGTGTGGAACCAGGTGTATTGACACTCCTCATGCTTACCTCCCATTGTTTCCTTCTTTAAACCGGCATTTATGGTCCTATACCGTTCTATTCTGAGAGCTGTTTATTTATGCAAAGAACCAGGAAAACAATTCTGCTCCTTCTATACCTCCTGCCAGGACAAAGAACCTGTTCATGCTTTGTAAAGATTAGTACATTTTGCAACTAGTCAACTGATCCCTTGATTACAAATGTTGATCAGATTGACTAATGAAATCTGCAAAAGTAAAGAAGGGAATTAGATGTTTTTGGTTGTGAATAAAAACAGACTTCGTATGTGGCCCATAGAAGGACACAGGCCTTTAGGTTCTGTAGAAAATAGCATGCATTAAAGAATTTACCCAAGCCTATCTGGATTTGTTTCATTCTATTTGAATTTGATCACCTGATCCTGTTCAGTGCAATGAGTTGAATTGTTGGGTACCTGCTGACTGGAGAAGACAAAAAGAAAGAAAAGAGAGTTTGTGTTCTCTTTCTTTAAGGTGCTGATAGAATTACAAGAGGTACGTAGGTGCTGGTTTGGATAATGCATTCTTTGGGGGTTATAGGAAATGTAAAAGAGAGAGAGGGGGACAGGGAGAGGGAGAGGGAGAGGTTTGGAGCTGGGGTCCTTCACTAAAGGTTGAGATATGAGCTGGTCATTGAAAACAGGCAGGACTGGGATGGAGGAAAGCCATGTGCAAGACACTCGGCTTAGTAATAGTGCAAGTTGCAGTGTGGGGAGGCGAGGAACTGGGCCTGGACGTGCAACCACGAGGAGATCTTACCCAAAGTTGCCAAGGACTTTCCAGAGAGGCAACCAAACTGAGTGTTGCAAGTGGCATTTACACTGCTGCTTGAACCTGAGTCTTGGCTTCTCCTTCCTCCCTCCAGCACCTGCTCTAGCTTCCCTACAAACCCAGCCCTGGGTTTCGTGCAGTCGCCCGGCCACTGGGTCCAGCTGGCTAGCAGTGTGGCCAGTGTCTCTGCAGGTGCTGAGAGCTCGGGCTCCTGAATCTCCGTGTCCCACTCCACCAGCACAGCAGCTGGGGATCTGGGGGCCTGGCTGCAGGGATGGACGGGATCTGGCAGGCATGGGCAGCATCCAGAGGTAGAAGGAGGCTATGCAGTGCCAGAGTGACTGCCTGATCCCCAACCTGGAGTGGGTGGAAAGACTGGAGGCTGCTAATCAGAAACTGGAGAGCAAAATTGGGGAACACTTGGAGAAAAAGGGACCCCAGCTCAGTGAGTGGGGGCATTATTTCAAGACCATTGAGAACCTGAGGTCTCAGATCTTTGCAAGTTCTGTGGACAATGCCTGCATCATTCCAAGGATTGACAATGCCTGTGTCACTGCTGATGACTTCAGAGTCAAGTATGAGGTGGAGCTGGTCATGTGCCAGTCTGAGGAGAGGGACATTAGTTAGCTCTGAAAGGTCACTGATGACACCAATATCATTTGGCTGCAACTGGAGACAGAGACCAAGGCTCTTAAGGAGGAGCTGCTGCCCTTCCTGACGAAGAGCCCCAAGGAGGGAGCAAATGGTCTGTCAACCAGACTGCCACCGCTGAGTTGACCATGCAGTTGGATGCTCCCAAATCTCAGGACCTCAGCAAGACCATGGTGGGCATCCAGGCCCAGTATGACAGGCTGGACCGGAAGAACCAAGAAGACCTAGCGAAGTACTGGTTCCAGCAGACTGAGGAGAGCCCCGCAGTGGTCCCCTCACAGACCACTGAGGTAGGAGCTGTTGAGAGGACACTTCCCGAGCTGAGATGCACAGTCCAGGCCATGGAGATCGACCTGGACTGGATGAGAAATCTGAAGGCCAGTTTGGAGAACAGCCTGAGAAAGGTGGAGATGCTCTATGCCAGGCAGATGGGACAGCTCAGTGGGATCCTGCTGCACCTGGAGTCAGAGCTGGCCCAAACCTGGGCAGAGGGGCAGTGCCAGACCCAGGAGTAGGAGGCCCTGCTAAGCATCAAGGTCAAGCTGGTGGCTGAGGTCAACATCTACCACTGCCTGCTGGAAGAAGGAGAGGACATCGATCTTGGTCATGCCCTGGGCAACAGCCTCTCTATACAACTCATCCAAAAAGACCACCACCTGCAGGATTGTGGACAGAAAAGTAGTGTCTGAGGTCAACACCAACAAAGTTCTAAGGCATTAAAGGAAGCAGAAGTGGGCATCCCTGGGGAAATAGGAGGCTAATAGAGTTCAGAGATCAAAAAGATATTGATATCCATAGGATATCTCTATGTCTATCTATCTATTGTCTATAGAAAGTGCAAGAGAGGTGGATTGAGCATAGGAATGGGCTCACACAGCTATCGAGGCTGAGGAGTCCCAGGATCTGTCATCTGCAAGCCAGAGAGCCAGGAAACCAACCAGTGACGTAATTCAGTCCAAGTCTGAAGGCCTGAGTATTAGGAAGCAGATTAAAGCCCAGTCCAAGCTCCAAAGTTCTAGAACCAGCAGCGCTGATGCCCAAGAGCAGATGGATGTCCCATCTCAAGCAAAAACCAAATTCATTCTTCCTCACTTTTTTGTTCTATTCCAGCCTTTGGGCCCTCAGGGTTTGGATGATACTCACTCACATTAGTGAGGGCTGCCTGCTTTACTGAGTTCACTGATTTGAATGCTAATTTCTTCTAGGAATACCTTCACTAACACTCATAGTGTTTTACCACCTACTTGGGCATCTCTTAGCCCAGGCAAGCAGACATGTATAACCATCACATTTGCTTGATAGGACCTGATATGAAATGATGAGAAGGATACATCACTTCTGTTGTATTCTATTTAAAAAGCTAGTAATGGCAGTCTAATCAGGAAAAACATCAGACACGTCCAGACTGAAAGACCTTTCGACAAAGCACCTGACCAGCACTCCTCAAGACTGTCAATGTCATGAAAAATGAAACAAATAAATGAACAAAACCCAACATCAGCAACAACAAAAACAAAAATAAAAACCTCTGGGAAACCATCACAGACCAGAGGAGACAAAGGAGACATAATGGCTAAATGCAAAGTCAAGTCCTGGGTTGGGTCCTGGAACACACACACACACAAAGAAAATGAATGAAAGAAGTGGAGGGTTACAAAAAAAGAAAAAAAGAAAAAAAAAGAAAAAAAAAAACAAACCAAACCTGGAGTTTAGTTAATAATAATGTACCAATGTTGGTTTCTTCATTTTGACAAGTGCATCAATGGAAGATGGTAACAGTAGGGACAGGCTGTGCTGGAACTCTGTGTACTTCAGCCACATGGAAGGCCCAGCTATCAAAGTTCCTTCACTGTCCTCAACAGCTGTGGCTGCTGACAACTTATCGGTAAGTCTCATTGGAAGGCAAGTGGGAATCATTAATCAAGCAGTGGCCTTCATTAGAACAGTTCTGTAATGCCCTGGCCAGCTCCGGACAAAGCTGGCTGACCTGTAGATCTGCAGACTTGAAGGAGGCTTTCTTCACAGGGCCATCCCTGGGACATTTCCTCAGCTCTGTAATCTGTTTAGTTTGGAAAAGGCCATTTTGTCCCACTTCTCAGAGGCCTTAGGGAGTTCCAGAGGCTCTTTGAGGTGAGGTGTTCCCTGCGAAGGCATTTGTGTTTGAGTCAGAGAAGGACATTAACAGAGGAGAAGGGAACATGCCTAAGGTGACAGCGAGTCGGGAAGTGAGGTCGGGGCTCCAGGGTTTGCTCCTACATGTGGGCATGCCCCAGGTGTTCGGTTCCAGTTGACTGCTTATCCTGTTGTAGAGCGGCGAACAACTGGGCCAGAAGGAAATCAGGGGTAATCAGCTCAAGCTTTATGATTTCATTGCTGGGGACACCTGAGCCCAGAGAAAGGCAGGACTTGGCCCTCTCAGTAGGCAGGCTGTAGTTCTTAGAATAACATTATCTCAGTAGGCAGGCTATAGTTCTTAGGATAACATTAACTCGAGGCGAGAAGGGGAATTCTGATTTCCTCCCTCGTCTTGAAGCAGAAGGCTCGGTGGCAGCAAGGCCAGGGGCAGGGCCTGAGGGCTGCATCCCAGGCTGGTCATCACAGTTACCCGAGGGGTTTGAGAAATGACACATCATGCAGCCCCACTTCAGACCCACTGCCACCAAGGCATCTTTTTGTTTTTTAAAGGTTTCCCGGAAGATTGTGACATGAGGGCTTCATGGTGTACGCGTTGAGAAAGACTGAGGGCTTTCATCCTCTGACACTCACTGCTGATGTAAGGGATGCTGTTACGGGTATTTGAAACATCATCCCTATACATCCCCTCATCCATTCCTTCACGGGTCCACCTGTCAGTCCAGTGTCAACATATCCACCCCTCTATCCACCATCCAGAGAATCTTTGTTAAGCACCCACTGTGTGTGCCAGGCTGTTACAGCCACCATGGTGGCAGCAGCCAGGGGCAAGTTCAGGATTGGCGGCGCCCAAGTGACCAAGGCCATACCTAGATGCCCGTTCCCTACCTGGCAGTGGACTTTGGTTCCTATAAAGTTAATACCTAGTTGGCTGACTAGATAAAATTGAGAAACTACAGAGGCTCAGATATTGAGATTCCAGCCATCAGTGCAACTGCAGGAAGAGATGCATACACAGGAGCAAAATACAGCCAACCACCAGTTCCTACCAGGAAAGTTTAGTCATGTTAGAAAGCAAAATTTTGAAAAGATGAACTGGAAATACCCTTTTATTTCTAAAATGCGTTTTGGGCGGAAGATTCAAGGTCAGACATGGAGACTCCATATTGTTCCTTCAATTAGTCACATCCACATCTCAACTAAGTGAAGTAGGGGGCACAAGAGGAGAGGACAGAAAAGAGGACATGAATGGGAAAACTGTTGAAAATCAACTAAGGTCTATTATGTAAATATCAATTTCCTGCATTCGCTGATAGTGCTTGTATTATGTAAAGTGAGAACATCAGGGGCAGCTGGGTGGAGGGTATATGTACATCATATATTTACATATATGTTTTGCATAGTCTAAAATAACTTTTTAAAAAGTTGTGAAAGCCCCTGGCTGGTGGCTCAGTGGAAAGGCACTGGCCTGCAAACCCAAAGGTCGCTGGTTCGATTCCCCAGCCAGGACAACATATGTACCAGGTTGCAAGCCAGTTCTCCAGCCAGGTCCGTAGCTGGAGGCAGGTGAAAGGCAACCATTCATTGGTGTTTCTCTTCCTCTCTGCCTCCCTTCCTTCCCTCTCTAAAAATAATGAATAAAATCTAAAACAAAAAAAAAAGCTGTGAAAGATGCCTCCTATATATTTGCTGGGTCAAAGATCTAGAGTCTGAAAAGATAAATAAATGCCTCATGGCACCCTTATATCTCTTCTTGCCCCAGCCTTGCTAGCTATTACAGACTTAATTCATTTTTTATTACAAGTCTCGCTTGTACCCCTCTATGGACCCAATCCTAGAAGAAAGAAGTTAATATATAATTCTACATGAAAAGTTTTTATCTACCAGCTATTTAAAAACTAAAGAAAAGCAGAATATGAGGGGGCACCCAAAAAGACCCGGATTTATCTTCTGGAGGGCAGGCCTCCTGCAGTACAGGCTTCTCCCGCTAGTGAGTGTTCTAGGAACCCACCTGTATCAGTGCACTAGCTGGTGGTGTTGTGAGAGGCTGAGGTCAGCTTTAGTGAATTTCCTTTTGAAGACTCAACACGCTTGCCCATTTCATGATGAGTGATATTTTTTGAATTTTATTGTTGTTGTATTACATCCATCCCCTTTTTGCTCCCCTCTGTCCCCCTCCCCACCCACCATTCCCCCCAAAGCCAATCCCACCTGTTGTCCATGTCCATGGTCCCTTTATACTAGGTTCTTGATGATGAGTGATTTTTGAGTGCATCTGCCCACACTACACTGAGTGTTTAACAGTTTTTGACCAAAAAAAAAAAAAAAGGCAGGACCCCTGTGCCCTACCCTCCTATTCACTCAATCTCACCCCAAGTGACTTCTCTTTTGTTGTTTCCCTGGGTGAAAAAAGTCATAAAAGGGAAACATTTTGCCGGAGTGGAATAAGTGAGACAAAAACAAAACAAAACAAAACAAAACAAAAACAGCAGAAGCACCTTTTAGTGATCAAAGTCACTTTTTGTGATGCCTTTTAGCATCAAAATCAGGGAGTTCAAAAATTGTCTTGGGCAGTGGAAAAACATCTCAATAGGTGTATTGAACCAAATGGACAGTACTTGGAAGGTGACTGAAGTTTAAACAGGTAAGAATACATGTACGCTCTTTCATAAATAAATTCTCTGCTTTTTTCCCTTTTTTTTGAGTTCGCCCTTGTAAAAAACTTGGAAGTGAAAGTAAAAATGACTACTCTTTTAAAGGTGAAACTCAAGAGAGTTTCTACTGCTTTCAGGGCCATAATATCCTAGAAAAGCAAAAGAGCTTGAATGAGAAGAAATTAATTCCATCTGATTTGTCTGAATCTGCTTAGCTGCCCAAAGGCTTTTTTGTGTGATTCACCCCTGCTCCTTGATGCCCTGCCCGTCAGCAAACTTCTCCACATCAAACAGGAAGCAGCTTTAGGTGGCCATAGCCAGCGTGGGGTGTGAAGGGGAGAAAAGACAGGGGAAGGGGAGAGTGTCTCAGAACTCAGCCCTGCAAGCACCATGGCAGAGGGCTCCTGGTGCCTGCAGATCTTGCACAGGGACCTGGCAGAAGGTCTGTGTGAAGAAGGGACGGTGGGGGGAGGGGCGAGACGGAGAAATGATACAGACTGGCCAAGGGTCTCTTGGAGGGAAACGAAAATTAAGGAGCTCAGTACTTCATACGCTTCTCCTGGTGTCTCTGTAGCCAGATAAGCAGAGGGCCAGATAAGTGCGGGGACAGGCCCTGCAGGAAACTGACCAGGATCCCTGTTGGGACACGTCACCACTAGCCAGACCATTAAATGTCCTCCAGCCTGAGGGGGGCCTCTGTCCTGCTCCTGAAGGCAGGTTGTGGCAGCCCAACCCCACATCCAACTCCTAATACTAGTCAAGTCCACCAGCCTTATGTGTAGAATTTAGGTCACCAGCCCGTGGCTGGTTCCATTGCTGATCAGAGGGTCTGGAATTACACATGTGGCTTTGTTCTGTTGGATTAGTACTGCAGGGATGTGTGATGGATGACGGATACACTTAGGGCAGAGGCTTTCAGTTTGTGTGCTGCAAGAATTTTTTACAAGTTGTTTACGCTATTACAGTTCCTGGCTTTTCTCTCTTTCCCCACCCCCACTCTGCCACGGCCTCAGTCAATTCTGATAGTGTCTGTGGGTCTGTGGGTCGTGAATAACTGTTCTTTGGCTAACCCCTTCACCATCTTTCATCTAGTTTCCCCTCCCCTCTGCATACTGTCAATCTGCTCCATGTATTTATGCCTCTGCTTCTATTTTATTCGTTATTCTATTCATTAGATTTCACATATAAGTGAGAGCATGTGGTATTTGTCTGTCACCGACTGGCTAATTTCACTTAGCATAATATTCTGCCACAGTTTCTAAAACAAGCCCTGGCTGGTGTGGCTCAGTAAATTGGCACCGGCCTGTGAACCCAAAGGTCACTGGTTCAATTCCCAGCCAGGGCACATAACCAGGTTGCAAGCCAGGTCTCCAGCCAGACCCCCAGCTGGAGATAGGTGATCTCTCTCTCTCTCTCTCTCTCTCTCGCTCTCTCTCTCTCTGCTCTCCTCCCTTCCTCTCTCTCTGAAAATAACAAATAAAATCTTTTTTAAAATTCCTTTTATAAATCACTATAAAATATAATACCATTAAAAAAAAAAAGAATATCTAAAACATGCCATGTCTGACTATTTCGCCAGGGGCACTGATCTCTTTTCCCATAGAATGTCAAATAAAAAAATGAAAACAGCCAACACAACAGCAGTCATCCCATGTGAACAAATCAAAATTATACCTTTTTTTTTTTTGGTCAGATTGGCAAGAAATATATATTTTTGGTGTCCTGCAAAATTTTACACATGCCATGAGAGGAAAAAGGTTGAAAATTGCTATTAAGGATGAAGTGCTGAGTTAGCCTTGCTTATGATAGGTCAGTTTCAATGGGAGAGGGTGGCAAGGCATTGGAGCAGCACAGGGACTGTCTAAAGTGGCATCCCAGGTGGGCCCTGAAGGGGGTACCTGGATGGTCTGCAGGCAAGAGGGCTTTAAAAAGCCCCTGGGCATCCCTGGACAGGGAGGGGGAATGCTGACTGGCAAGAACAAACTTGCCCAGGGCTGTGGCAGGTCAGACTTTGGCAGCCTCTCCCAGCTGGTGGGCCTCTGTGGGGTCTGAGAGGTGGCACAGCAGAGCCAGAAACCAGCTTGGGCAAAAGGAAGGAGAAAGTACTGCTCCACTGCAGGGGAGATCTTGAGGTTCTGGAACTTGATGGGTAGTCTGGCTTACCGCCTGCTTTTATAAATAAAGTTTTATTGGCACATAGCCATGCTCATTCTCTTAGGTATTGTCTATAGCTGCTTTCATGCTTCAGTGGCACTGTTGAGTAGTTGTGGCAGAGACTGAACGACCTACAGAAGCTACAATATTTATTATCTGGCCTTTCGTAGGAGAAGTTTGCTGACCCCTGGTCCAGGACATATTGGGTTCTGTCTGTACTTTCTAAAAAGATACACGCCCTCTCAAAAGAAAAAACTCCTTAATGAGGTCCCCCAGATTCTGTTCTGAATGTTCTACCAAACATCCGAGCAGCCAATATTCCACATTTTTCTCCGGCGCCAAAGGAAGTCACATTATTCCTGTGGGCACTGATTCCTTCATGTACAGGCCGGAAATCAAGCCTTGGAGCACTCTGGGGATGTGGATCAAAAGGGAGAGAGGAGCTAGGAATAGGAGGAATCAAGTTTAACGGTGTGAGTTCTGTGAAACTACCAGATGTGCCCTGTTTTCAGTCTTGAAATAAATGTGTTTTTCATCCAAAGTGACAACTTTTGTTAACAACAGCAATGCACGGCAAACAGATCCTTGGTGCAAATTAACCTGTTTATTTCTGGGGTTGCCCAGAGTCCCAGGCAGGAGGCAGAAGGTTTTGGAAGGTACGGTGTGAGGGTAGAAAACTGCAGATTTGTGAAAAGTCTCTGTTAGGGCTGAGTTGTGAAATAGTCTTCAAAAGGATTTAGCTTCCTGACATTGCAAACTCTTTCTAAATTTAGACCTGGAATCTTTCTTTGATTGACAAAGGTGAGTTTATTCCAGCCATATTGTAACCATCAGGGACTTAGAATAATAAATAACTAGTCTTTACAATTTTTACAAAGCCAACAACATGTCAGATACATTCACCAGACCTTGGTCCTAGATTGGATCATTATAATAGGCAATCACAAGGCTAGATATTAAGTAGGATGCCAAAAGTTTTAAGACACTACTTTCTCCCTCAAGGGACATAAAATCCAGCTAAGAAAAGACATATGTGCGCATAAAACGATAGCATTCGTGTTTGTAATTGAGATGAGTTAGCTCAGCTGTAACCAAAACCCCCAGGCAGGACAGAAAACCCACAGTATGTATTCTAGGGTTGGCGGGGCAGCTGCGTTTCATGGAGTCTTTAGCTCTACCCCCTCTCTGAGGTGTGGCCAGCATCCTCTTGGCCCAAGACACAGCTGTTTTCTAAACAGCGAGAAAGAAGAAGAAGCTAGGAAGGTCTATTATAAAAAAGACAAGAAATAAGTGTTGGGGAGGATGCGGAGAAACAGGAACACGAGCAATTGTGGGTAGGAAGGTAAATTAGTGCAGTCACTGTGGGAAGCAGTAAGGAAGTTCCTCAAAAAAAAAAAAAAAAAAAGACTGTCATATGTTCTAGAAATTCCACTTCTAAAAAAAATGGAACACTTAACTCGAAGAGATATCCGCACCCCTGTGTTCATTGCAGCATTATTTTCAATAGCCAAGACATGGAAACAGCCTAAGTGTCCATCACTGGGTGAGCAAATAAAGAAAAAAAAAATATATATATATATATAAAAAAATATATATATAGAATACAATTCAGCTATAAAAAAGGAAATCCTGCCATTTGCAACAACATAGAAAGACCATGAGAACATTATTCTAAGTGAAATAAGTAGGAAAGGAAAAGATGAATACCATATGATCTCACTTACATGTGGAATCTAAACAACAAACATCGGTACATAGGACAGATTGGTGGTTTTGCTAGGGCAGTAGGGTTTGGGGGGCGAGGCTGAGAGTAGGGGATAAGCTAAATATTTGTAGGTGGTCAGTCAGTCTTGGGATGCAATGTACAGCATGGTGACCATAGTTAATAATAACATACTGTATGCTTGAGAGTTGCTAAGAGAATAGATTTTAAGGTTCTCATCACAAGAAAAATAAATTTTAACTACATGGTGATGGATGTTAAGAAATTATTGTGGGGACCATTTTGCAGCATATGCTTATATAGTTACACACCTGAAACTAATATAATGTTGTATGTCAATATTGTCTAATAAAAGAGTAACACTACCTTTAAGAAGTCCCAAAATTATTATGTCAATTATATCTCAATAATAATGCTGTGCAATATATTCAATTGCATTGAAATTTGCTCATAACATGTTTGTGAAAAATAAAACAAAATATATAACCCCCAAGAAAAGTCCAAAACAATTTTCATTGAATATTTTGAAAAAAAATTGTATTTAGTCTACAAATTATTTCATAGCATTTATAGCCTACTTTGCTGGTCCTCAGTCATAATATTATGAGATGTAATGTAAGTTACTTATAATTAAAAGTAAGTATTTTGAATGCTTTCCTTTACAAAATTAGAGGAATTCAGGTTATTTTATTAATGACTCTCCTGCTCATTTTATTCATCATCCTTTTTCTTTGGGTGGTAATGAAAGTGTAAAGTCCACACATAGCTTGCACATGTAGTAATTATACATTATGGGCTGCCTAAATTCATTCTAGGACATCGGTCTCTGGGTACACTATAATGATTATTACAGGTTCAGTTCATTTTCTGTCATTGCTATGGCTAGATGTGGATTTGCAAACAGTATTAATTTGTATATTCAAGAAATATTTATTGAGCTTCTACTATGCAGGATGATGATGGTTCAATGATGAACAAAATAAATATAGACCAGGCCTCATAAAATTTAAACTCTAGCAAGGATGGTGGACATTTACAGAAGGGTCATATCTGTGAGGCGTACACTGCACCTGCTTCTGCAGCTGTCAATACAGGGCAGGAGCTGTGTCCGGGCCAACACTCAGCAGAAGACCCATATCTAACTTAAATGTCGCACAGATTCCTTTCTCCAGAAGCCAACTGTGTAATAGCTAATGGGCAAGTAGCTATTGCTGGAGTGTTCTTTGTTTTGAACATGAAGCAGAGAATTTCCAGAAGGAGAAAAATTCTGATCAGAGGATTCTTCCTCACAGGCATGACTTTTTTCTGTGACTCTCCTAATTTTGATGAATGTCCTGGTTCATTCAACTCTGATGCTCAATAAGGCTTTGTAGAATAGATGAACATGCATATACTCACACTAAACCATTCTTTTTCAGTCTTCACCTGTTTCTCTCCCCCCACTCCACCCCTGCAATAATTCCCCTTCTAAACCCTTTTCTTCTTTTCCCTTTCTTGCCCTGGTTGTGCCTCTCCCAGACACCCAGGCATTTTATGGTTCTGCTGGGCTTAAAAGATTACTGACCCTCCAAAGTTCAATAAGTTGGTATCAGATGACCTACATTTTCTCCTTTCCTTTACCTTTTAAGGGTGTTGTAATTCCTCAGCAGAAGTGAAAGTGATCAGGAACACTCAAATGTTCACACAGGCACAAGAAAGGAAGGAGAGGCAGCAAGAGAAAAGGAAGAGGGAAGTTTTGAAGGGGTGAAAGCAAACTCATGTTACATAAGTTCTCATCTGCCCAGGGGAAGGAAATGAAACCTTGCATTCAAGGACGATTTTGTAATTTATTTTAATTCTCTGTTGTGAAGCAGGATGCCAGGAAAGTTTTCATTTTGATTTTCATTATTTTAACAATTGGGACTTCCTCATCTGTCTGAGGAAGAGCGATACAAGGATGTAAAATTTGTAGTTAATCTGAAGATGAATAAAATATTAACATACCTTTTATTTCCGTAAGACACAATCAGTAAATTAGCACAGTGCCCTACCATCCTAGGCATGCATTTAGATTGTAAGCTAGCTAAGTTTTAAGCACCTTTGTAACAGCTGAGCAAGTAAAAGATGCATCATGTCCATATTGATATTAATAATGGTGACCTCCAGAACTTAGAACATATCTAGCTGCATCAGGGGCTGGGAAATAGTTTTTATTCTATGTGGCCACATGTCTTGCTAAAAATATTAGTTACTATGGAAAAAGTAGCATGCTTTTCTTCTTTTTAATAACTATTGCTGTAAATTCCACTTTATTTTAATAATAACTGTCTTTTGGTCAGCATTTGCATAGTATCCATCAAGAGATGGATGGATAAACAGATTATGTATTTGTACAACGGAATGCTATTAAGCAACAAAAAGGAATGAACAAACTATTGGTATGGCAATGAGATGAATGAATCTCAAGATAATGATGCTAAAGTGAAAAAAAGCCAGGGGGGAAAAAGTATATCCTATGCAACTCCTTTTATATGAAACTCTAGAAAGTGCAAGCTAATCTATAGTGATAAAAAGCAGTCCAACGGTTGCCAGAGGATGGGGGTGTGGAGGGAGGGAAGGGTTCCAAAGGGCATTACGAAACTTTTAAGTGATGGAAATGTTCCATATCTTGATTAAGTAATGGTTCATAAGTGTATACATATCTCAAAATATCAAGTTGTCATCTTAAATATGATCAGTTTATTGTATGTTAATTATGCCTCAATAAGGAAATAAGGCTATTAGATTGTTTTATCTTGTTTTATCTTGGAGGGCTAACTTAGACAGCATGAACATTCTCACCAAAGCTAGTCTCAGGACCCTGTTCTCTCTGTGACCAATGTGCGACCCAGGGTCCGTCCTGCTAGTGTTCAATGAGCTAGCTTGAGAGGCATAACAAGTTTCCAGGAGGGTACATGACAAGCCCTCTTTGCTTTTCTGCGGGTAAATAATGACAGAACCTGACCTTTTCTGTTTTGGGGAGAACGCAAATGAGAATCCCATCGTCTGACTTGCCATGTTCTTACTCATAGGCCGGGTTGCACTCCCATTAAAGAGCCGTTGAAAACAATCACAGCCCTTACCTCAGCCCCTTGGAGTTTTCTGTTTGCTTAATCTTTGAATCCTCTTCTTGGAAGGGCGTGTTCCCTTCTGGGGCTTGCTGAGAACACAGCTGGGTAAGGATCTATCCCCTGGAGGGGGCTTTTCCAGGGAAGGGGTCATCACATGGTCAGTAGACAGAGCTGGGTGCTGGTTCACAGGTTTTCCAAACGTTGACATGAAATGAAAAAGAGAAGGAAAAAACCCAGCCACGTTTACACTGCCAGGTGTAAAACATAGAAGCAAGATAGACCCGTCATTACTTTCCTCTCTGCCAAGAGCCTCTCCAGGCCTGACAAGACTCAGGTTCACTCGAGAAGAACTAATCAAGCGACACGTTTTTGATTAGATTGTTTATTTTTTGCTTTTGAATTCCTTCCAGGGCCTGGTTAATGCCTAGTGCTGGGCTAAGTGCTGGGAAATGCACAGGAAGTTCATAACTGAACCGATGATTCCATCCGAGATTAAAAAATGGTGTAATGCAGAGGAGAGCAAAAAAGGGATGGATGTAGTACAACAACAATAAAATTGAAAAAAAAAATGGTGTGATGAAGTGAAATGTAGGGAAGAGGCGGGGCATGTGCTACTTCCGGCCACGCCTACGGCTTCCTAAATTCTGCTATGCCTCTCAACTGTCAGGAATTAAAGGCCGGGGAGACTCGTTTGACCCAGAGTGATCAGGCCAGGAGGAAATGGGGTTTAAGTTATATCTTAGAAAACCCCGAGGCAGAGGAAGAAAAATGGCAGGGAGTCCAATGATAAAGCCAGACGTAAATGTAGTAAGAGACACAGGGTGGACTTCAATTTGACTGGACACAATGCTGAAAATGACAATAACTTTTTAGAAAAAGAAGTGAATAAAAACAAAACGCTATTAATTCTATACACCTAGGTGTACGTACATAGGTACACCTCCAAACACGCATACCTCCCTGCACAGATCCACCTCAAGCTGGGAGCAAGGGTCCTGTCTAATGGGAGCCTGGGGTAATCAAGTGCAGATCGTGCTTTTATCTATACTGCTTAAGTACTTTATAATGAACTATTCCTGAAAGATCTGCGAATTCTCTTATTATTTGTCAACTTTTCTTTTTTTTAAAGATTTTATTTTTAGAGTGAGGGGAAGGGAGAGAGGCAGAGAGGGAGAGAAATATCAATGTATGGTTGGTTTTCACCTGCCTCCAGCCACAGACCTGGCTTGCAACCTGGCTTGCAACCTGGGTATGTGCCCTGGCTGGGAATTGAACCAGCGACTTTTGGGTTCCCAGGCTGGCGCGTTATTCACTGAGCCACCAGCCAGGATCAACTTTTCTTATTGTAACAAAATAAACACTACAGAAATCTCACCATCTTAACCATTTCCAAGTGTACAGTTCAGAGGTGGGACATTCACATTGTTGTGCAGCCATCACCATCCTCTGACTCCAGAAATGTTTCTTCTGCCCAAACAGAAACTCTATACCCATTGTAACAACATCTCCAGCCCCTGGTAACCACCATTCCATTTTTTGTTTCTATGAATTTGACTGTCTTAGACACCTCATGTAAGTGGAATCATACAACATCTGGCTGGCTTATTTTGTATCTATCTGGCTTATTTCACTTAGCATGATGTTTTCCAGATTCATTTGTGGTGTAGCATGTGTCAGAATTTCATTCCCTTTTAAGGTGGAATAATATTCCATAGTGTGTTTATACTATATTTTGTTTACCTATTCACCCATCCATGGGCATTTGAGTTGCTTCTACCTTTTGGCTATTGTGAATAATGTGGCTGTGACCACGGGTGTGCAAATACCTCTCCAAGATTCTGCTTTCAATCCTTTCCGGTATATACACAGAAGTGAAATTGCCGGATCATATGGTAACCTATGTTTAACTTTTGCCACACTGTTTTCCACAGCTGCAAACAGGTGGCTGCAGCATTTTACATCCCTACCAGCAGTGCACTTCCTCGTCAACACTTACTATTTTCTGTCAT
Organism: Noctilio leporinus; assembly: GCA_004026585.1. NCBI lineage: Eukaryota > Metazoa > Chordata > Mammalia > Chiroptera > Noctilionidae > Noctilio > Noctilio leporinus. Next base: position 25,857 of record PVIW01000516.1, read on the forward strand.
TTTTTAAAATAGGGGCCATTTAATGGGTGTGAAGTGGTATCTTCTTATGATTTTGATTTATACTTTCTTAATGATCAGGGATGGTGAGCATCATTTCATGTGGATCTGATGATCTTTAATTAATAAAATATTTTAAATATTTCAGCAGTAAAAAGGTAAAAATATAATGGAATACCTGGAAAATGTCATATACAGGGTGCGTGCGATAAATTGGCAATAACGTTGCCTCTCCTTATTTCATATGCTTCTTACTAATTTTGAAAAATTCTGTTTCCAAGGTTATAATTTATCATCATTGTTTTAGATGTAAAGTATTAAATTCTGAGAGCAACCATCATGTTGAAAGAATATGTGAGAGCAACTATCATTTCTGGACTGCATGCAGGGCGAACTGCTAAGGAAATTCCAAACTTCAATAATATCCCTTTACGTACATTTTACAACGTGAAGAAGGTGTATGTTGCTGATCCTGATGTCACTACACCAACAAGGAAAATGCATGAGGTACACAAGGATCATACAAGTGCCGATATTGTACACAGAATCCAGGAGATCATCAATGAAGATCCAGAATGTTTACCTGGACATTTTGAGAGAAGTAGTTGTACCGAGGATGAAGCAAGTTGCAAATGGACCTCATTTTATCTTCCAACAAGATGGTGCGCCAGCGCACAATGCCAAGAAAGTGAAAGAATTTCTCAGTGTCAGTGTTCCTGAATTCTGGTCAAAGGAAATCTGGCCGCCTAATTCACCACATGCAAATCCTTTAGACTATTAATGTATGCAGCGTTTGTGCGAGAGAAGTTAATAAACAACCTCATTCCAATAAAGAGGCTGTTAAAGCTAAGATTGAAACATTATGATGTCCCTGGATAAAGTTAATTAAAGCATGCTTAAGATTCTGAAGTCAAATCAAGTCTATTATTGCAGCAAATGGAGACTTTTTTTTTTAACAATTTAAAAAATAATGACTATGGTTATGTATTTACATACAAATTTATTTCAAGATATAATACTTGTGGTATGTTTATTTTACTAAAATTTTGCCACTTTATCGCATGCACCCTGAGTATGTCTTAATCTCTTTAAATGTTTCAGATTTTCAACAAATATGGTCCTTGCATTTTTACCTTCCACCGTGTGGAGTGGTTCTGGATGACGGCAACATCAACACTGTCTCACTCATTTCTGGGATGTGAGCCTTCCACACAGGCTGTGGCCTCTGCAGCAACTTCCAGGCTATGCTGCTTTCCTGTTTTGCTGGCTAGATAGGAGGGGTAGGGATCAGGGACTTGAGAAGGTAGAGGAGAAATCCGAGAGAAGGCAAGTCACATCAGTTGGTATACTAGGCAGGGAAGTTACAAACCCCCGAACAGTTCACAGCTATTTTGCTTCTAGATGGATTGGAAAATGACCTGTAGGTAGGGCTGGTTGTGGGTGGAGGGCTGTTTTGCAGGTAGGGACCTGCTTGTGTCTAACTAGCGGTGAAGAAACACTTCTGTCTGGGTTCAGACACGCTTGACCTCACAAAAGCCTCCGGAAATGCCCCTAAAGAGCTGCTGCTTAATTGAAAAGGTATGGCAGTCTGGTTGCCTTCACTTTATTGAGCTTCCCGTTTGCAGGGAGCTCAGAAGTTTTCTGCTTCTGCACACCTATCTCCTTCTGCAGTCAATTCACATAAGGGGGTTTCTGATGCAGGAAAGAGCTGTGTGTAGGATGTAGCCTCGTTCAAAGTCAGCATTAAAACTTCTTGGCTGAGAGCTGCTGCCTTTGAGATCAAAAGCTCAAGCCATTCAGTAAGATGACTTGCCCTCGATGTGACATACTCCTACATGCTCTTACTGGAAGTCCAGCTGGATACCTCTCACTTGAGCCCTATCCTATCTGACTGTTTCCCAGCCTAATTCAGCCTGTTAGAGTAGTACAGTGTTCATTAGTTTTAAAATACAATAAATCCCTTCTAAGTTCCCAGAAAGAGCATGTCCCTGTGCTGGGAGATTTCCAGTTGGGGAAGTGACCTCTGAAAGTGACCTACTCAAAATCTTGGTATAATGGCACTTCCATGAAGGAAGCTGTGGAAGCCCACTCGTGAGGGCCTTTGCCCTCCCGTTATAGGCAGTTAGACCGACAGGACCCGAGCGAGGACAATGGGTGAGCTACAGAAGGTCAACAGGACAGAAAGCCCCCCCCAGTGCCTAGCACGGGGCAAAACCAGGAAAACAAGGACCTCACCCCCAGGGTACCCTTTCCTCTCCAACCATATCGCTGTCAGGTGGCTTGGACCCCTGACCTTTCCTCCCCAGAGATAAGGTCTAGGCCTCAGTTGTGTTTCAGCTCCAGGCCCCGGAAAGTGGCAAAACCAGATAAGCTGCAGGACCAGCTGCATTGCTTAAGGACCCCCTGCGCTGGTGCCAACCCATCAGCTGAGACCGTGACCCTGAGGGGCCACGCCTGGACTGATGGACATTTTATTGAGATCCTCCCCTGAGATCTCCCCTAAGATTCCTGCCTACAAGAGAGAAAAACTCTCTGGGTAACGCTCTCTTCTCGCTCCTACCCACAGGCCCGCATCTCCTAAGCTCTAAGGAACCCCAGGAGACTCACTCACTAACCCCTGAGCCTGTCTCCAGGCCCCCCTGCTCCCTGACTGCCCCATGAGCTAAGACAACCCAGCCTGGGTCCCCGCTGCTGCCCCTCCTGTGCTCAGCCCTTCCTTGTTCACCGTCCTGAGGGTGCGTTCGCTGTAACCAATGAAGTCTTGCTTTACTGCACTTTGTCTCTCTGACTGTAACCTTTCCTTCCAAGAGACGTTCCTTCAGTGGGGACTGTCCTCTTTTCTACCTGGCAAATCTGCCTTTCCAGACTGGACCAGCCACCATGTTCTTCGTCAAGCCTTCCCGGGCCCCCTCGGGCAGATAGAAGCACCCCTCCGGGCTCGCTCAGCACCTCAGGCACTCAGTGCATCTGAGTGAGGTCAGGGGAGACATTTCCTCTCGCCCATCACTTAGAATCTTGCCAAGTGCCTGGCACACAATAGGCCCTCAGGAATCTATGAAGTGTGTTTACTTCATACCCTGGATTCTGAACCAGGCTGGCCCAGGTGCCCTCGTTTTTCATCTTCGTTTTGAGCGCAGAGGATAGGAGAAAAGCAGCCCCGCAGAAGACATGCATGGAATTCCTGCCCCTGGTCCTGATGACGATGCTGCTCTCAGCTCTTTTGCTTCCTGTAGTCAGAGAAAAGCCACAGGATTAAATTTCTAGGAACTTTCTCAACATTTGAACCTGACTGCAGGAAAGCACCTCGGGACCAGTCTCTGCACTGCTGGGGGCTTCCTGTCTGGGGAAACATGCACTCCTAGCGCCATGGCTAGGAGGGGCTGCAGATGGCCAAGGGGAGGAAGAACAGCTGAAGACATTTGCTCCCCTTGTACACGAAGGGACAGCAATGGAGGCGGTGCTGGCAAACCTGCAGAATCAGTGTGGGTCCTGTTAAGTCATTCCTGACCTGTGGCAGAGAAAGGAAATGTAGCCGGTCTGCAAGGGTCCAGGTGCGTGGGTGATGGTTTTGCCAAGGTCCTTGAAGAATAAATGAAGGGTCCTGCAGGAACCTTGACTAACAATTACAGAAACTGATAAAGGGCTTGGGTACACAAAACCATAGGGTGTGTAAATTTTGGAAACGTAAGGGATTTTCATAAGAAATTTTCCTGTAATCTTCTACTTTCACTCCTGACTGCAGGGAAGGATGTGGCTCCATGATTATGGGGAAAGCTAATTTGGTTGGTCTTCTGGCACGTGTCATGTTCAGTCAGTAACCTCCAGGCATAGGAAGTAGAGGCAACTGGTTCCCTTCCCCCAATTTCCTCTCCTGGCAGCCTGTTTCAGCAAAAGCAAGTCATAGGCCAAATTCTACAGCGGGCAAACCTGCAGAAAAGCAATTCTCGTAAGGTCAGGCATGTCTCCACACACAGGTATGTATTTAGTACCTTATGAGATGCTTACTAAGAGGTAGGTGAAATATTCTCATGGTATAATCAGCCAATGTACAGCAAGTCAGGCGACAGAGCCCTCCATGGTGTGGGGGACCCAGGACATGGGACTCAGAACGTAAGCTGTATGTTATCCAGAGGATTTAGGCCTGCTCTTACTATTAATATCATTAGATTTTATTTATTTAGAGAGAGGGAAAGGGAGGGAGAAAGAGAGGGAGAGAAGCATCAGTGTGAAAGAGAAACATCGACAAGTTGCCTCAACTACACACCCTGGCCCAGACTGAACCTGCAACCTAGGGCCTGAACACCCACTCCCACCCGGGGGGTCAAACCAGGGACCTTTTGCTTTGCAGAACAACCTCCAACCAAACGAGCCACAGTGGTCAGAGGTAGGCCTGCTCTTACAAGGGTGGTAGGCACTATAAAATCTTCTTAGTTAACCATATTAACATCCATTTACCCAATTAAAAATAAAAATTATTTCTAACATCTCATATGGTAATTATGAAACCCTTTAGACTACCAAAGGTTATTTGAGTCTTTCTTTCGCTGCCCCTGGAATGTGGGTTGCTAATTAGGCTGTTTCAAATGCTAACCAGCCACTTGACGGTAGCTTACCTGGAAATAACCAGAATGTCCACCCAATAAAATAAAGTAAATCTTTCTTAAATAAAATTCAGTACAGCCCTGACTGGTGGCACAGTGGATAAGGTGCTGGTCTGCAAACCCAAAGGTCGCTGGTTCGATTCCCAGCCAGGGCAACATAACCAGGTTGCAAGCCAGGTCTCCAGCCAGGTCTGTAGCTGGAGGCAGGTTAAAGGCAACCATACATTGATGTCTCTCTTCCTTCGACTCTCTTCCTTCCCCTCTCTCTAAAAATAATAAATAAAATATTTTTTAAAAATTCAGTCCAATTGTATGATAAGTCACTCTGCTGATCAAATGAAAGAATAAGGAAGCCCTGTGGAAACTGGTGAGAAAAGTCCTCCAGGACACAGGATTCAGGGAAAAGAGGGAGGTGCAGATGTGTAAGTGAATAATTTTGTTTACATGGAGATGAAGGGAATAAGAGTTTATATTTCATTATAATTGCAAAAAGGTTCTCTGTTGAGAGGCTCTTACTTTCTCAGTGTAACTTGCAAAGGAGAAACTCTGGACGCTTTCCAACCATGAGGCGTGGCTTCTGTTGGTCCGTTGATCCTATGGATCTTTGTTCCTTATCAGTATTTCCACCTTTGACTCACCCTCGCCCACACTCAGCACAGAGTAGTGACCCATAAAGTTCGGGGTGGGTGCACAGGGGCCATCTCCCTTTGCCCTTCACTTTCATCTCAGTGGCTCCTTTTTGCAGCACCTGATTCTCACCTAGAAACCATGACAAGGCATTTTCTCATTTGATTCTTTCATTACAGAGCAGAAGGTAAGACAGGCCAAAGATATTACCAATTTTGAAGAAAGGAAGAGAGAGAGACAGAGAGAGAGAGAAAGAGGGAGAGGGATGGAAGAAGAGAGAGAGAGAGAGAGAGAGAGAGAGAGAGAGAGAGAGGTGAGAAACACCCATCAGTTATCAGTTGCCTCCCATACATACCAGGGATCAAATCTGAAACCTAGGTATATGCCCTGACTGGGAATCAAACCACAACCTTTGGTGTACTCGGGATGATACTCTAATCAACTGAGCCTCCTGGCCAGGGTGGTATTACTTTCACTGGAGGAAAAATAAGACCTAGAGCAGGAGATAAAACCAGGCCCAGAACCCAAGTCGGGAAACCCCCGTCCGGAGCTCTTACTGTCACTGCGAGTGTCTAGGCGAAGGCTCGCAGGCTCGGGCTGCTCACCCTACTGGCCAGCAGAGCGTGGGTCTCACCGTGCGCTGCCCAGGGCTGGTGCGGGCACGCTTGCTCCCGGGTACTCAATGCCACGCTCAGAAAGGCCCATGCTGGCCTTAATACGCTGCTGTCACCACCTTCAAATCCTTAACAGTTTTTACCTGAAAAAATGATTATGGCAAAATATACATAGCATAACATTGACCACCTTAGCCATCTTTCATCTCTACGGGTCAGTAGCATTAAGCACAAAATTTGAGGAACATTAAGAGTCAATGGAATTTAGTAGATAAAAATTTTAAAACCCAAGGCCAATGAAGAGAAATAGCAGAAAGGATCTTGGGGATAAAAAAGTAGGAAACCTCTGCTCAAGGACAAGGTTGTTTCTTGGTTGATCTTTTTCGTTGTTCCTTTGCATCATCCTGTTTGTCTTTCACTCATTGTGAGATCCGTGAGTTTGGTGGGGGAACGAACACTACTTCAATATACCCTCTATAAATGTATCCCAATTTCAGACATACTGAAGGTGGGTAATTATCAAAGCTGGGTGGTAGGCATGTGGAGCGATTCACTATACTATCTTCTCGTCTGTTAATGTTTGAAATTCTAATTTAAAAATTTTTTTTGAAAAACTTAAGAAGTGTTTCTTGGAGTGGAAGAAAGAGGGTTCGCTCTACCTCCTGACTTCACCCACCTTTCCCAGCTCGGTCTCTGTTCTGGGTGTTGGAAGTTGGGGCCTGGTTCACACTCCTGGGCCCTGACAGTGGTGTCCCCAGCTGACCTCCCAGGCCTGGTGGTATCCCCCAGCTCCCCACCTGACTGCGTACACTGTACTCAAATAAGTTCTGGTAAAAGTAGCATCCTGGACAGAGAAGCAGGAGGAAGAGGGGGAACCCCCAGACCGGCTCCTAGGATGTCCCGCTGTCCCCTGCCGCACCTGGAGGGCCAGCAAGAGCTGAAGCTGCCCGAGAGAGGGGGCTGGGCTGTGAACTGCAGCTGTCTTCAATCCCACCCCACTTCCTTATATTAGGAATTTTAGCAAAAGAAAACATTGAACCAAATAGTAATACCCTGCCAGCCTTCCATGTAATCTGGGAACATCTGCTTGAGAAACCACAACACTGTGGGGTGAGTCACTGGGTCCAGCCTCGCATTGGCTGGGAGGATCTCCTGATGCTAAAGAAAAACTTGTCTTTCTCCTATTGGAAGGGTGCAGACTGAAGGCCACCAGCAATCGCTTGGCTCTGGTGATGCTGGGGTGTGGGCCGAGAATGCGGTGGCCTCCGTTCACCTCCGCTGCCCCTGGCAGTGTGCATGGCTTTCCAAGACTGTGTGCCAAGTTTGCAAGAAGTTAGGAAAATGAGAGACAGTTGCAGGAGAGCCAACAAAATCTGCACGTGAGCACCTGCTCCTTGAAAAACTGGCCATGAGGCCTGGACCTGGTTTAAATGAGCTCACTAGTCAGTTCCCAGGACCTCAGTCCTGATATGATTGAAACTGTGTGGTGGCTTTCTAATCATGCAGTAAAAATCTCACTTTCTATAGTAGCAGCTCATTCCTGGTTTGGATCTTAAGGCATGGGCCTCGCAGGTGGGTCCCAAAGCGGTTTAAAGAAGGTGGGGTCCTGTGTGAAAACTGCACAACCCCTGTGACCTCAGTGTCTGAAAAGCTAGTAGGTTGGATTTGCTGATTCTCCATGGCAACAGCCCAGAAAGGGACCAAACACAGACTCACATCTTCTGAGCCATCTCTTCCCCCTTCCATTTCTGCCGGCCACCTCCCTCTGGTTACCATGGACACACTTTTTCCATTTTCTGGAAACATATTTGAGAAAAAAGAGTAAAGAAGCTATCTCTAATATTTTTATACATAATGTGTTTGGGGCAATTCTAGAACTTCCATGGGCTCAGTAGAAGGGCATGGAGGAGCCGTGCTAAGTCTTACAATCTTAGAGCCAAAACAATAATAGCTTTCTTCTCACCCCTCCCCCTCCCCTTCCTCTTCTTCTTCATCCTCTATTTCTTCTCTGCCTCCCCCTCCCTCTTCTCCTTCTCCTTCTTCCTTTTCTTCTCTTCCTTCTTCTTTTTCTTCTTGTTTTAATATATACCAGTCTTCATGCTGAACTTACATGGACTGTATTTCATTTACTCCTTCCCACAAATGACCACAAGTAGTGTCCTGCTTTGACCTTGGTCAAGTAGCTTGTCCAAGGTCAGGTGTATTGTAAATGGCAGAGTTGACATTCACAGTCAGCCATGCTGTGACACTAAGCTAGACCCTTGAGAGGACTGGAGACCACCTTAGAGCTGTCACTCTTCAGTGAGGCTGAGGGTCTGAGTCCTTAGGGAGTTGCTAAAGGTCATACAGTTTAATGAAAGAGCCAGGATGAGAAGCCAGATGTCCTATTTCCTTGGCCAGGGCGAAGTGGTTGAAAGAGCTTGTATTGACTGGGTAATCTTAGGCAAGCTGATTAATATCTCTGAGTTGCCTTACCCCATTCTGGAGAACCAGTGAACACCCTCCTCACAGCGTGTTGTGAAGAGTAAACGCGGTAGTGTGTGCAAAGCTCCCAGAGTTGCACCTGGTTCTCCTTAGAGACTTAACAGCACTGCCACTATTACTAATATTTACTCTGGTAATGGGACCATCCTATTTTACTAATAGAGTTTCTCCTTGTTTGCCAAAATAATAAGTAATCCTGTTTCCTGGGTGGGAGAGTGACAGAGCTGGGCACAGAGCAGAACCTTATGGATCCTTATTCTTACCTGGCCGGTTGTCAGAACCCAAGGCTGTGATCTGAGAATGGGGCTGAGACCTGGCCCAGAGCTGGCCACCATGAGTGAGGGGCCAGCAACACAGTTACCAATGTGCCAATTGGCTCCAACTGGGAGATTTCCTGGCAGGTAGAACTTAAAGTCCTAAAATCAGGATACGCCTGGAAATGGTTGCCCACTGTCGAGGGTGGGGTGGTTGGTGGTAGAGGAGAGCATTCCTATTCTGGTTCTTTTCAAGGATGTTTAAGAATCAAATATGAAAGGGCTTTAACATGGATACAGTTTCACTCATACTAATGGGATTTTGTTTTACTTCCTTGAAAGAAAATCATAGTGAGAACTTTCTCAGTCCCTGAGTTTTCTGAGAATAATTTCACACCGTGCAGTGGGACCTTTACACACGGCCTGGCTAGCTGGTAAACCCTTGTCTCTGAAACATCTTCAGTTGGATCTCACTATTATGTGTTTGTATGGCCTTAGTGTATTGGCCTAAAAGCCCCAGTGTTGTATATTTACTCATGGCAGGCTAGAACTATTAGCCCAAGGCTTGCCAGCGTCAAACTGAAAAGCTCCTACGTTGGATTTGCTGGTTCTCCATGGCAACAGCCCAGAAAGGGACCATACACAGACTCACATCTTCTGGGCCAACTCTTCTTCCCTCTATCTCTGCCGGCCACCTCCCTCTGGTTACCATGGACACACTTTTTCCATTTTCTGGAAACATATTTGAGAAATCGATGGCTGACCCTGGTTGAACTGCTTTTTGTCCCCAGGACACGCTGAGCTTCTGACCTCCTTATCCCCTTGTTCTAGGAATGCCTCCTTGTTCACCCACGTTATGATTTCTCATCCTTTATACGATACCAAGAGCCCTTTCACCCCTTCCTGGGAGACCAATGTTTTCCTCCTTTTCTGTTCCCACAATCCTTTATGCACACTCTCTAGTGGGAGTAGAGGGTGAAACCTACAGAGAGGAAAGTGCAAAATTGAGAAAATAGGAGCCTCTGTAGGGTCAAGGTCAGGAAAGTCGTCAGACAGAACTGTCCTTTTTTTAACCACCACTGAGGGTCACTAGTCAATGACAGCTCTAATGCCCACTGAGAATTTTCTTTAGAATGAGATCACCCATGCCCTGAGATGCTGTCAGGGCCCTTCTGGAAGGACCAAGCCCAGTTGGACAACCCCTGCTAACTGCTGAACCCACCTGCTGCCCCAACAGCACGGTCGTCATTAGATCGTGTTGTTATTGGTGGCAGGGTATCTTCCCTCCAGATTGTAAATTCCTTGGAACAGAATCTATTTTCACCTTCCTGTCCTTGAGGCTGAGCACAGTACCTACTTTACAGCAGGTGTGTGCTGACTTTCCCAGGGTCCCATTCTTGTGAGGGTAGAGCTGGACACCCCCCAGTTTTCTTTCTACAAGACTGCATTGTCCCCTCACCTGGAGGGCAGCAGACATTTAATATATGCCAGGTGTACTCCACAGAAATTGGTGTGGTTGCCACCCAAAATGTGGGGCTATAGTTGAAGGGGATAAAGAGAAGTTGATCCCATTGACAATCGAAAACCAAGAAAGACACTGTTGAAACTTCTTGGCACCCATTTAGGGTGGGAGAGGTGAGAGAAACTGGGAAGTGGAAGTGAAGGAAAGGAGGATTTGAAAAGCAATTATTACTAGACACTGGTGGGTAGGACTTGGGGACAGTTTCCTGCTTGGTAGCTTTATGTCATCCATGGCTCTTGACCATAACTAGAGAGGAAGAGATGCTGGGCTTGTATTGGGGGTCACTGTGTTTCAACATTAAGAACGCAGAGGTTATCCTTCTTAGGATACGATGCGGACTCCCAATTTCACCTGTTCCTGCTGAAGAACTAGTAGTAAAGGAAATTGGCTGTCTTGTAAAGAAAAGACTTTAAAGCATGGTAATGGGCAGTTGGTGCATGATAGAGTCTCACATCCAGAAAGCCTACTCTTCACCCCATGTTGAGACAGAAGCTATTCTCAAGGATGCCGAGAACCAGAGGAGACTTCAGTGTCAGGTATCCATGCCAAAAACTAGAAGTTTTTGCTGGTTCTGTTACCTCCAGCACATTTTGGTTACAGTAGTATTTTAAAAGGTGTGTTTCTGTGGTTAGATGTTAGAAAGGTTCAGCACATTACTTTAAAGCTACATGCGGCAGAGGATGTTAATTGGATGCCCCCAGATGTTTTCCCACCCCCCTTCTATCTCACCACTTTTCATTATCAATGCTAGAATTGTTAAGCATTCCCTTCTACAGTCTTTCTTGTAGTTATGGGTGAGCGTATGACTCTGTACTCACCCATGAGATGGAAATGGAAACCTAAGAGGGTGAAGTTGGGGTGTTCTGAAAAAGTTTATGCCTTCATGATAAATGAAACAGAGGGCCAACTGGGGATTTCCCCTTTTTATTTACTGTAAACACATGTGTGATGGCTGCAGAGGCATAAAGTGATTGTGAAGGAAGACCAAGGAAATTGCAGCAATCTCTGCTGTGGCACGATTATGTCATTGAACTAAAGCCACAACCACCTCTCTCTGGGTTTTGTTTTTTTTTTTTTTTTTTTTAAATTTTATTGTTGTTGTATTACATCCATCCCCTATTTGCTCCCCTCTGTCCCCCTCCCCACCCACCCATTCCCCCCAAAGTCAATCTGGGTTTCTTATTTATTTATTTTTTAAAAGATTTTTATTCAACAACAACAATAAAATAAAATAAAAAAAGACTTTATTCATTATCTTCATAGAGAGGGGAAGGGAGAGAGGAGGACAGGGAGAGAAATGTCAGTGTACGGCTGCCTTTCACCTGCCTTCAGCTACAGACCTGGCTGGAGACCTGGCTTGCAACCTGGTTATGCGCCCTGGCTGGGAATCAAACCAGTGACCTTTGGGTTCGCAGGCCATACCTTATCCACTGTGCCACCAGCCAGGTCTCTGGGTTTCTTATATTAAAAAAAGAAAAAAAAAAAGGCCCAGTTGACTGTTCTGCCTTTTCAGTTGAATGTAGTCATAAGTGATACCCAGGACGTCGCAGTACATTTAATGTATTTATGTATATTTTGAATCTCCGTGAGGGGAGGAGACTATGTAGCAATTCCAAACTTCTATAACTAAGGTATGATTTTACCTTAGTTTTTTTTTTTTTTTTGTGAGGCTAATGTTTCAGGCATACCCTCTAGCAGACTCTGAGCGAGGGTATCACATACCTCCTATGACAGACCCTAAAGAGGCTCCCATGATCACACCCAGTTTAATCCTGTCCCCTTGAGTGCAGGACCTGTGACTTGCTTCTAACCTGTAGACTATGACAAGAGTGATGGGATGTCACTCCCATGATTTATATTATGGTTAGATGGATAGATAGATAGATAGAGTTTCCTGCTAATCTTGAAGAAGTAAGCTTCCATGTTGTAAACCACCTATGGGGACAGTCACATGGTAGAAACTATGTTTCTAAGGATCTCAGTTCTGCAACCACAAGGAAGTGAATTCTTCCAGCAATCACAAGGGCTCGGAAGAAGACCTAGGGCCTCAGGTGAGAGTGCCAGCTCCCAGAACAAGGCTCCCACTTGTAGGTGGTTCTGGTATATGGGGTTAAGGCTTTCCCATGCGGTGTGCCTACTTTTCACCTAGGACACTTTATTCAGTAGAGATGCCCCAATCTAGTAAGCCCTTTTACATGGAACAGCTCCAAACATGTGCTATTCTGGCATGAGTTTCATCACCTCTTGTTGGTCTTTGAATCTTTAGAAATACCAGATTGCATCATATCAAGAGATCATTCCCTGTTCCATCTACTGGGAGAGAGATTGGCTGTCCTCATTACGGGGTACAGGTATCTCTTAGAGACTATTGTGCTAACCAGCTGTAAATCTCAGTCCCCACAATGTCCTCTTGAGGCTCAACAGTTTTCTAGAACAACCCACCAAACTCTGAAAAACACCTGTGTTTCCAGGTTTATGATAAGAACAGCCAGAGGAAACAGTGCCCTGGGTGGGATGTGGATGGATCCAAGTACGGGGGTTCTGCCCCACAGATTGGGGTTTGCCCCTCTATAAGTGAGAACACCATCTTCAAGAGATAGCTGCACCCCGTTTTCCCTGCAGCATTATCCACAGCAGCCTTGGCGTAAAAACAACCCAAGTGTTCATTGACAGATGAATGGATGAGAAAGGTGATAGAGGATGGAGTATTTTTCAGCCATCAGAAAGAAGAAATTCCTGCCATTCGAGACCACATGGATGGCATTACACTAAGTGACATGTCCAGACAGACAAATGCAAATACGATGTGATAACATTTACTTATGAAATATAAGAAAAAATTAAAAAACTAAAGCCTGAGTGGAGAGTTTTAACAAGCCCTGGGGAGTTTTAGTTGATGGAATCTCTCTCACAGTGAAGACAGAGGATTCAGGTGATGGTATGAAAACACCAATATGTCAGACTCCATGAGGCTTTGATGGGAAAAGAGGATCCTAGGAGGTTCAGAAGCTCCTGGGCCCTGGTCTCCAGCTGGGTTTCCCCAATGACATGTACTGATGAGGGACCGAAGAGTGGAAAGAAGCAAAGAGCCAGGGTGTTTCTTCTCCCAGTGAGTCTTCTGTCTCAAGCTGTGGCTTTGTCTTCCATGGACCCTGGCTCAGGATTATTTGAGCTTCCACTAAATGACTCTGGTTCTTGGGCATTTTGCTTTGTCCTTCCAGTTCAGGGCCTGTAGCAGCTTCTTGCCAATGCCAGTCTCTGGAGAGCCTGATGGTCTCCCATGTAGTTTCTCACTTATTCATCACCTATGCAACCAACTTCTTATATTAAATTCCTTCTGTTTTAGATACTTCTTTTTTTTTCATTTAACAGGTTAGATTTGGAATGATAGATGCAGACACATAGGCCAAATTTTATTAATGATCAAATAGCATTGTTTTCAACGATGCAGTATTTTTATAAAGATCAATTCCGAAACTTTAAAACACATCATATAAAGAAAATATTGTTAATATAAACACATTTCAAAATTATAAACAAACTTAGAATGGTGTTCCTTGTGATTTAGTAATAACAAAATTAATTCTAAGGTTTTTGCAACTATTTTTTCAGCTGACCAAGCTGAAATAAATGAGATAAATGAAATAAATGAGAGCTGAGATAAATGTTGCCACTTAAGTGTTCTTTAAATAGTTTTTAGCTGCTTTTAATTTGAAAAAAAGAATATTCTTCAGTAGAGACAGGACCAGGAATTACCAAAAACTAAAATAATCAAGTAACATCCTTTGGAAACTCTTGCTGTTATGTCATAGCATTACATGGTATCTTGGCAAACTTATAGATAATTTTAATATTTTTTGGTTTCACTTGGTAATGGTTTGTCAATAAAAAGTGGTTTCATTGGCAATGACTTTATGTTACTTGAAAATTTATTTAGACTCTTCTGTGTTCCTTATAATAGACTTTTTCTAAGATAACATTAGTTGATTTATTGATTAAAAACAAAACAAAACAAAACCCTAAAACCTGAACTCATAGAAAAAAAGAGATTGTAGGACCTCATTTATGAATATGAATTGTAATACCAAAGTCTGTTTCCACTTTTATTCTTTTTTTTTTTTTTTAATTTTATTGTTGTTGTATTACATTCATCCCTTTTTCCACTTTTATTCTTAAGGTACAGAGGTTAAGAGATATTTTCATACTCAGGAAGAAGAGTACATGTACCTCAGAATACTGACAGTGGTCTCTAAGGGTCGGATTGTGGGTGGCTTCTCTTTAACTTTTTAGTTTTTTTCTGTGTCTTCCAAATTGTCCTCCACGACCATGTGTTACACTTATAAAATTGTTAAAAAGCTTTTTTTAAAAAAAACCTAATGTAGTGAAGGATCGGAAAGGTTGAATAATTTCATACTCTGTTAGGATTGTCAATCAATGTGCCTAATTGAGAAGCCAGCTGATGGCTTTCAAATAACCAAAACATACTTGGCTAGGTTAACTTTTCTTCCCTCCTCACTCCTGTCTTCTCCCTCCTCCCTTCCTTCCTTTCAACTATGTATCCATTCATGTATATCTCCTTTTTACGATTATGTCTCTCATATCTTTTACTTTAAATCCCACTTTGTCACTTTGTCTGATGTTAGTATCTCCATCTACCTGTCTTTTTTTTTTTAATTTTAGTGTATCCATTTGGTATCTTCTTGTCTCCCCCTTTATTTTCTTTGTGTTATTATTTTAATATAAACTATGCATGCTTATTATTAAAAATTAGGAAATGCAGCCCTGGCTGGTAGCAGTGGATAAGGCGCCGGCCTGCGAACCCAAAGGTCACAGGTTCGATTCCCCAGCCAGGGCACATAACCAGGTTGCAAATCAGGTCTCCAGTCAGGTCTGTGGCTGGAGGCAAGTGAAAAGCAACCATACACTGATGTCTCTCTCCCTCTCTGCCTCTCTCTCTTCCCCTCTTTCTAAAAAATAATTAAATAAACTCTTTTTTAAAAATTAGGAAATACAGAAAAATATGAAAAAGAAAGCAACAAATTACCAAAAATTATGCCACTTAAAAATAACATTTGGTTGATATTATTTTATTCCAGACAGCTCTTTATATATATGTATACACGGAAGGATCTAGACAGAGACAGAAAGAGAGATAAAGCTGGACATACTCAAACAGGGGCAAACAATGGTATAAGGATGGTATCATTCTATATGTGACATTTAAAAAATAAAAAAAATAAATACTGCATTTAATTTTAAGTGAACTTAACAGAAATAAATGCTTAGGTTAAGCTATGTCAGGTGATTGTTTCTTCCATAAAAGGCAAATATGTTCCTAGAAGATGTCACTAAATTTAAGGCAATTTAAGAGGTTGGAATCACGGTGGGTTTTTAAAAAATGTGAGTTTCCTTATAGACAAAATTGATTGTTTCCTTGCTAGGAAAGATGGGGGATTAACACTGAGATATACCCTCCATTCTGCCCTCTCCTTCCTCTCAACCTTGACACTTGTGTTGTTCAACTTTGTCAGAGTTTTTATTTGCATTCTGCAAACATAATTCTCTAGGATGTTTAATAGCATTCCTGTATTGAAGAGGATTTTATGTTCTCCACCCAGCCCATTTCTATGGTTTTATAATAACAGAGCTCTTTATTTTGATTCATCCTTTACTGAGTGAGATTTCAGCATCAAGCAGATGTTTCAAAAAAGACTCATAGACACTGTATTTTCTGAGTCCTTTCATGTCTGAAAATGTGAGCTGTTGCCTTTATACTTAAAGCCCAACTTGGCTGGGTAGAATCCACTTGGATCATATGCTAGTTCCCTTGTAGGCATTTCTCCTGGCACTTTGCAGATTACTGCTGGAAAGACATCTGAAACTTGCTTTATTTGCTTCCTTGTGAGTAAACTTCTTTTTGTCCTAAAAGTTCAATACTTGAGCCAGAATGTGCCTGAGTTTTACTGTTATAGATTATACCTACTAAATGGTATGTATTTTCAATCTTGCATAGTTAGTCTTTATTCAAATACTTACATGACTTCACTCTTTAAATACAGATCTCTCACCCACTTGGAATTTCTTCTGGTGTATAGTATGAGGGATGGACCTGTTATTATTTTTTTCCTGGTGACTATCCAAGTATTATTTTGGGGCATTTTGAATTTGAGGGGCTTATGGAGCATGCAGGTGAAGCTGTCTGCAGAGCCACTGTAAAATTAGGGCTGGAGAGGGTCAGGACAGAGTGCTGACTCGAGTGTCACAGTGGGAGTGTTCAAATAAGGAGATAATTGGGGCTAACTGGTGTCAGAAACAGCTAAATTAAATCCACCAAATCAATAAACAGTACTTAGTAATAATTATGTACCTAAGAACAGTTCAATAACAAAGAGCTTTTAAATTCAAAGACTGATATGGAGCTCAAGGGCATGGCATTATAGAATGGCTAATAAAGTGAAAATGAGGATATTGCTTGGTTATTCTGAGGGTGTCCAGATGGAAATGGCAGGATATTGGTTAAAAGTGGTTATTTCATAACATTCTGGGGAAGGTGGCTTAAACTTATTATATAATTATTAGGCAAGTACAGGAAGTGGCCCAAGTTAAGTTTTGCTTCTGTTGCAAAATAAACTAAATCAAGTTTCACTTGGATGTCTTTAGTGGTTTTGTCTGCTCTGGGGATTTTGAAGGTGGGTCTCCATTTAATTTAAATGCTTCTCCCCTTTTGGTCATTCTCTCTATAGGCTGAGCTTATAGAGAGAATAGCATTATTCTTGGTTACCAGTGTTGGTGGGCCAAACTCATATTCTTTTTCTCCTAGTTGAGTTGTCAGAATGGATGGTCATGTAATCACTGTCACCAACAGTTGCATTGCCATTGTAGACATGGGAGGTCAGATCACTGAGTTCCTAAAGTTGTCTGATCTTGATGGATATCATTTGACATGTGTCTGCTAAAGGCATTTAAAACCCTTGAGGGAATACAGTGCATCAGAATGGTTAATATGATAAGAATAATAGCCAACAATTGAAAAATTCCCCAGAGCAGAGATTCCCAGAAGTCAATGTTCAATCAACTAAATAGATCAAATGAGCTATAATCAGATGAGAGCTTTACTTTCCTGAGTCAGTCCACATTTCTTTGGGTAATGTGTAATTAATTGGTTTTCATATTTTTATGAGTTATTTACATAGGCACAACACAATGTAATAATAGCAAGCACATAGCCTCATAATAACTTAGGCAGGATGGACACGAGGATGTTTTATTTCAGGAGGTGGAGATGCAGACGATCTTCCACCTAATTTAGGTTTCTGTATGATGTGAACAATCAGGTAATTAAACAAGAAGCATTTCCAGTGGATAAGGCGCCAGCCTGCGAACCCAAAGGTCGCTGGTTCGATTCCCAGCCAGGGCACATACCAGGTTGCAAGCCAGGTCTCCAGCCAGGTCTGTAGCTGGAGGCAGGTGAAAGGCAACCTACATTGATGTTTCTCTGCCTCTTTCCCTTCCCCCCTCTCTAAAAATAATAAATAAAATCTTTAAAACATATGTATTGTAAGTTACATTTAAAAAAAGCAAGAAGCATTTCCATGGAAACAAGAGGAAAACAAATTTCTCTTGTTTGCAGCAAATTATGAACATAGTTTCTTAATTTGGAGAGTGGCCATTGGAGAAAATTTCTAGATTTGAGTCAGAAGCATGTTTAAATGGTGGAATGAGGATGGTAGTTTCAATCGGATGGGCTTTCCTGGCTTCCAGTGTGACTATGTTTGATGATATCATCGGTTAGTCTGGTGAACACTCCCGAGTGTCCCGTACAATAATGGGCATGAAGGACCTTCATCGCTGGTCCATTGTGGTGATTTCTCTGAAGTGTATGAGCAGATGACAGTGAGCAGGACTAGAATCTGATAATGGGTACACTCTAGTTTTCTATTGAAACACAAGCTTTCACAGTCATTCCTAGCTGGTTTTAAAATGAGTCTAGTCTTATTCTGTTGGGCTTGCTTATTTATATAATTGTAGCAAGGATAGTGATTCTGTGCACAATCTCAAGCATGTCATTCCAATCAAAGACTATAATATTCAATGGGCTTTAGTGGTTCTATAAAATCAACCTTACTTCTTTAAAATTAGCTGGTAATAAAGAATCTAAGATTAGAGCTTTAAAAGTCTCTTTAGGCTAAGAAACTAAGCTAAGGACTTGTCCAATTATATCCTGTTACAAGGAGAACATATTCTTATTGAACTTATGTAAATACATATATTGTCATAAAAAATAAGAATAGTTAATAAAAGTTTCCAAGATTTGGAGAAAAATAAATGTATCAACTTTTGTTTAGGGGAAAACTTGGGTTAGTAAATTCTGAGATAATTATTTCAAAATTTAATATAACTTATTCTGAGTTTTATGAAAAGATAATTACATAGTAATAGCCAAGTCAATTTAAAGGAAGAACAATGACTTACAAACACATGAAAATATGTAAGAAACATAGACAGGAACCTAGTATAAAGGAAACATGGACATGGACAACAGGTGGGATTGACTTTGGAGGGAATGGGTGGATGGGGAGGGGGACAGAGGGGAGCAAAAAGGGAATGGATGTAATACAACAATAATAAAATTTTAAAATAAAAATAAAATAATAAAATTAAAAAATTAAAAAAGAAAATGTGTAAGAAACAAATCATTTTACTGGTACAGGAATAGACAGTTGGTTCAATGGAGCAAAACAAAGAATCCAGAAACAAAATTGTGTGCATTTGGGAATTTAATATGTAATTAAAAAAAATAATTTCAAGTTATTACATCAGGAAATTCAATTTGGTGTTGAGATAGTGAGTTATTCATCAGGGAAGAAAAAGTTGTAACCGTACCTCATAGTAGGTACAAAAATAAATGAGATGGATAAAAAGTGAAACCATTATTTTAGAAGATTTCATTATTTTTAGAGAGAAGGGCAGGGAAAGAGGAAGAAAGGGAGAGAAACATCAATGTGTGGTTGCCTTTCACCTGTCTTCAGCTACAGATCTGGTTGGAGACCTGGCTTGCAACCGGTTATGTGCCCTGACTAGGGAATTGAACCAGCGACTTTTAGGTTCTCAGGCTGGCGCCTTATCCACTGTGCCACCACCAGCCAAGGCTAAGAGTAAAATAATTTGCGTGCTATGAATACATTAGAAAAATATAAAATATATTGATGATCTTGGGAAAGGAAAAAACTTCTACAAACACATACATATGAACACACGAATAAGATAAAAATGCAAAATGTGAAGTCTCCTAATTTGATTACATCATAATCAAACACTTCTAAGTATCAAGTGCATGCAAGTTACACGTGTGAGTGTGAGAGAAAGCAAATAAAATTCAATAAGTGGCTGGGCAGAGAACAGGAGAAAGAGGGCTTGTCCCAGATGATAAGAAACTAACATTATCTGGCTGTGCCCAGCTCTGCTGAATAATTGCCCACCAGTGGTGGCAGCACTGAGTTTCACCCCCCAAGCAGTCATGTGTTGGTGGGTGGGTCCCCTCTGATGTAATTCCAAGAGGCCCTTGCAGGGCCTCCTATTCACTTAGCCCCCAAGGAATTCTCCTGCCTAATAGCTGATGCCCGAATTCTTCTTCAAAAGCTACATTTTTAAGTCAGAGCTTTGATTCTTAGCAATGCTCTCCCAGGGCTGAAGAGTGCTTTACATCACGGAAGGTGCTTTTCCACTCACTGCCACTCTGGCCTGTTCTCTCAGGGCCCATTTGGTGGAGTTGGGTGAGCAGGGGAAAAACAGAACTATTTTGAGCCCAGAGACAGACTCCCCACCGTGCCAAAGAACGGCGTGGGCAGTTCAGCGGGAGGGGACCTGTCACTTCTCTAACCCGAGACACTGTAATGCCCGCACCAGTCCCAGGGCAGCCGATAGGTATGCCTGGTGAAGGTCCTGCCTTTATTTGCCTGGAGAAATCCTTTCTCTGGCCAGTTCAGGAAAATATTCTTCTATATTTTATTCTAAAGTTTCTATTTGGCATTTAGGTCTCCAGTCCACCTGGGGTGGGTTTTGTGACTGGTACGTGTTGGCAACGTCATTTTCCCCCATAAGGGCAAGTGACTTTGCTAGCACCATTTCTCCCTGCTGATCTGCAAAGCCACATGGCACATGTCAGGCTTCCCTCCTGTTACTGGGCTGTCTCTTTCCTAATGACTGACAGTGATACCACACTGTCCCAGTCACTATAGTGTTAAGTAAGCCTTGAGCTAAAACAGTGCAAGTTTCTCCTATCTTGCTCTTCAAAATTGTCCTGAATTACCTCGGCTCTTTGCTTTACATATAAATGTTAAAGGTAGCTATCAAGTCAGGACTGTGATTAGCATTATAATTGATGACTTTGTAATAGTAGATCATCTTATCCATGAGCTAGGCATATTTAAGTTTTTCCATCTCTCTTAATATTGTTTTATACTTTTTTCCATTAAAATGTCACACAGTTGGGTTTATTCTTTCTTTATATTTTTGTTGCTATTGTAAAAAAGTATCCTTTGTTTCAGTACTCTTTTTTTTATTGACGTATAATTACATATAATAACACAGGCAAACTTTAGGTGGGCAGTTTGATGAGTTTGACAACTGTACATACCTGTTGTTATAACCACCACTCCTAACAAAATGTAGAGTACAATAGATTCCCTTGGGTTCTCTTCCAGCCAACTTCCCCCTGACAAGCACCATCCTGATCTCTAACAAAAGTTATCTCTTGAAATTAGTTTTTAACTGTGGTTGTTCAATGCATATATTTTTTAAGTCCTTCATGTTGTTTATTCGTTTCTGTGAAAGTATGCACGCTTATAAATATTATCAGGACGTCATGTGAGTTGCGGGCCTGTCCTGAGAGGACCCTCAGAAGGTGTGTGGGCAGGGAAGGCTTTGCAGGTCCTGCGCAGCCTCCGAAGATACCCTCAGGACGGGCCTGCAAGGTCTACCATCTTGAGGTGCCGCTGGTTACATCCCGTTGGGAAGCTTTTGAATCTACATACTCCCTCATCCTCTTATGCAGCAGATGACCAGTGAGCGTTTAGACTCTGAAGGGTTCTGAGAAACGCCAGGTGAGAAACCTAGAACTTGAATGTAGTATTTCTCAAACTGAGTTTGTCAGGAAGCCCCTGAGCTGCTGCAGGGATGCGGAGCATCTGCCCAGACCACCAGGTGGGCCACCTGTGTGCACAGGGCTCAGGGGCAGCTCCGAAGGTCTCAACAAGCACCAGACGGCCTCCAGCTGTGCGCAGTTTACAACCTCACCAGAGACCTTTCTGTCAACTGTGTGGCGCTGGGTCTGGGGGCACGGAGGCTCCTGGGGTGGAGGGTATGGAGGGCTACTGAAGAATGGGTGTCTGGGATGAGGAAGGGGCTGAATGCGGAGGGTAGGCCACGGTCTGGATGCAAGAACTGGTGACCATGGTAGCTTGGTGGCCAATCTGGCTGTGTGTTCAAATCCTGCCTCTTCCACCAATGAGCTCTGTGATGTTTGACAAGTCCCTGCCACTCTCTGCATCTCTTATTCATTCCTTATCTATGAAATGGGGATCATTTCAATTTAGACTGGGTTAGTGTTTACCTAACCAGGCAGGATGGTAACAGCTGTACCTGCCCCACATGGTGGAAACTTTGAAAGTGGCCAGAGTAAGGCCTCAGCAAATGTTAGTTATTGTTTTTATGCAAATACCTTTTCTTCTTTCTCTTTCACCTTTAAAGCCTGTTCCTGGTCAGGTGCCTGGCTGGGATGCTGGGGTCAGCCATGAGGGGCAGCTCGGGGAGGCCCCACCGGAGCACGCAGGGCGACATGGGTCAGGACGCAGGCTTTACGGTCCGAGGCGGGAGTAGGGGAAGCGGAGCAGCCTCCCTGGGCCAGGATAGCGGAGCGCTTAGCCCTGGCCAGATGGGCTCCCTCAACGCACACATGCAAGCTTACACACGCACATGCACACACGCAAGTGCACACCACGAGCCCTTCACTGTGGCCCGTGGCCTGTGGCCAGGAGAAAGAAGAGAGGCTGCTCTGCAGGGAAGCTGCAGGGAAGCCCTGAGCTCAGGCAGGGGGATCTGGAGGAGCCCGAAGACTCTGTTGACTGAAACGTTTTCACCTGAGGGCCCAGAAATTCCGTGAGGAAGTATCTTTGGGTGAAGGGCCTCCAAGCAGGTGCGTCCTCAGGGTGCAAATACGACCCTGGGGCAGCGCCGCAGGGGCAGCTGTTGTCAGTGCAGCACCGCTCCTGGACCCTTGGCCAGTAGGACCCTGCGTGGGTACATGCTGACGGAGGACACACAAAAGGCAGAGTGGGTGGGCGCCCAGGAGGGCAGAGCAGGGTGGAGCAGCCCTCTAATGGAGAACTGCTGGCGCCCAGCGGCCAGGGAAGGGGCCAAGAGGCCAGCATTCCAGCTCCCGCTATGCCATTATTTTGAGGGTGAAAACTCAACCCTATGGGCCAAAGATGGGAGCTCCTCCTGGGTAAACTGAGGCAGCAGTTCAGCCATTGCTAAGGTTCACCCGTGATGTTAGGCCTGAGCAAGGTCTAACTAACTCCCTCGGGAGTTTGACCCCCAGTTTTTCTGGTCCTTTGCTGGCGGAAGCGCCCAGACACTGAAGTACCAGATGGGGACTGAGGTGTGGTGAGAAGAGCCAGGAGGCAGGTGCGGGCGGCTCTTTGGCCCTGGAGGCCCTGGCTGCATACCCAGCACGTTCCCCACGCCCACCCCAGATCCTGTGCACCTGCTGGTGGCTGTGCTGGGGCTCAGGTTTCCCGCTGCTGGACTCTGGGGCCCCTTTTTGTGCTGCCTGGCCTGGACGCTCCTTTCCTTTCTCCACTTTCTGCCCTGTTTAGCCCCTTCCTCACCTCCTGCCCCTCTCATCTCTCCTCATCCCACAAACCACCCCCGAGCTCCCCAGCTCCCCAGCAAGGAAGCCTAACATTTCCTTTCCTGGTCCTGTCCACTTGGAGGATGGATCTCCCACATCTCTCCTGAACTCTCCCCAAGCCCCCAAGGGGGTGGCCTCTGATAGTGGCAAACACCCTCTTCTGTCTGGGGCCCTGGAGCAGGTCAGGGTGGGGCTGCTTCCAAGTAGCTTTTAAGCTGTCCAGGACACCCCAAGCCCAGAATGTGATACCCCTTGAGTTAGCAACCACAAAGAGAAACAGCAGCTTAGGTTTTCCTAGGCTTAATGGAAACCAGGCTCACTTTTCTGGGAAGAGCAGGATCAGGCTCCCTTGAAAGTAGACCTGGTTGAAGTTCTTTATGCCAGAAGTGTTGGGGCAGGCTGTGCTGGGGGAGGGGTGTCCAAGGTTGGAATGTTTTGGGAGGAGAGTCTTGGGAAGTTTTAAGAGTGGGGTTTCCGTAGATTCCTTTTAGGAACCTCTGTAGCTGTATGTTAGCATATTGCGCTCAACTGTAAAAGGCATCCTGGGAGGTCAGGGATGAGCTGAGAATTTGTGAAATAACAAGAGTAAAAGATAAAACACCACTTGGCCTGGGGTTTGACGTCAGCAACAGCATTCCAGCTGGGGGTGGGAGGACCACCCTGCGGCCCGCTGGCAGTCAGGGTACCTGCTTTCTCTCCATCTCAGCTGTTAGCAGACTTGGGCAAGCCATCTCCCCTCGGAAGTAAGGTCTTCGGTTAAGACGGGAGGGTAAGCCTTGCAGGTTTCAAATGACGGGATTTCATGTGGATGGCAAAGGGTGTCTCTAACGCGCTCCTCCTGGCCAGGCGCAGCCTAGGCATCGCTGTGCACTGGTGTTTTCTTTCTTTAGGATTAAGTGAACTCATAGGAATATTCCTGATAATTACCCTTCTACTTGTTTCTGTTACTTGAAGATTCTGAGTACTTGCGATTAAGCTCCGACCGGTGTTCGGGAGAGTGAGGGTGAGATTCAGTGCTGGAGAAGAGCCCTGGACTGAGCATAGAGCTGGCTCCTGGGTCTTCCTAGGGCTGGCAGTCAAGTCATGGGCGTTTCCTCTGGACTGGATCTGGGAGGAAGTGGCTGCTGAGACCTGCACCTCCTGTAAATGGGCAGCGTTGGGGCACCAGCCTGCAGAGGCCGAGGGGCAGTGGGGAAGCCCTCCTCCACCCAAGGTGGGGGTGTGGTGGACGTGGGCAGAGACGTCTGCAGCTGCAAGCTGTGGGCACAGCAGCCCAAACAGAAGAGAATTTAGTGACCACAGTCACTTGCACCGCTAACCCTTTAGGGCCCCTCTCAGAGCCCACCCTCTCTACACACACTCCTTTGATGGCAAAAGCAAGCAAGACAAACAAACAGACTCTTCCTCCGTTCATGTCCCCAACCTGTGCAAGAAGCAAAGTAGCCCCTTTCAGAAGCCCTGGGAGGTGTGCGCACCCCTCGCTGCCCTGCACCCCACCCTCAGCCACACCTTGCCCTTCTCCTCCTGTTCAGAGGTGCCATTGGCTCAACTTTTTCTGACCTCTGCTGGCTTCTTGATGGGAATGAAACATCCAGAGAAATTTCCTTCCTTGCATCTCTTTAAGGAAGAAAGTACTTCCAGGAAGCTGTCCGCTATTTGTCAGGACAGAGATAGTCCTGGAAGACCTGAGGGGCCTCCCAGTGGTCAGTCATATTCAGAGATATTTACGCAATTTAAATTTTTAATCCTTTTTTTAACATCCTGATGCTTTATAAAATGAGAGCGAGCCACCACAGTTCATTGATTCTCTGGGGCTCATTCTGTTCGCATCTGTGAAGGTGGGATGTGTCCCACCTTCCAAAGAGGGTCTCAGTCCCTTCTGGTTACTGGGGCACAAGAGTTTGGCTAACTTGGCCAAAGAGAAGCCTTTTTGTGCTGGTGAGAAGGGGCCGGGGCAGCACTGGCCTGTGGCACCACCTAGGGGAGAAATAGGCTCACTGCTCGTGCCCGTGGGCTTCTTATGGCAAGTCAATCCAGTTTATGAAAATCCAGGATTCACTTTGAAAGTAAAAAATGCAACAGAAAGGGAGAGTCATAATTTACTTTGTAAAATTTATTTCAATTATTTTTCATTTATAAAGGCATTCCTTTTAGGGTACCTTTAAAAATGTGTGCAGTTATCCTATATTTTAAATCATTTGATTTAGTTAGGGATTTACAAATCCGACCCCTTCCCCATAAAGTTGGCAAAGATGGAACTTATTATGAGAAAACCTATGAAAGAACTGGACCATTCTCCAAACGGGCAATACAGATATACTTGCTTTTCAATATTATTCTTGTCACTTAATTTTTTCTTTAAGTCAATAATATTGTTTCCATGATTAGAACTTAATACAAGGGTTTAGCAAGCTGGCTAGATACATACTATCCAAAAGCTACTAAAAAGATTTTGTTCAAATAAAATTACACAAGACCTTTATGGGGAAAAGCAATGAACCTTTAGCAAGTGCTATTCCAGGAGATTCCCTAGGAGGGAAGTCTTGGCTGAGCAGCAAGCCCTGCCATGTGACTGAGGGAGCAGGCACGGGTACAGGTGACAAAAGGAGTCATTGGTATTTGGCAGGAACTGAGAGGCCCTTGACTAGTCACATTCAAGTTTCTGAGAATTAAGACATGATCTAAGGATTTAAAAAAAAGGTTTTGGATGCAGTGATGGCAGAGTTATTGGAGGACAGGGCCCAAACTAGAAGCCGGTAGATGGACAGTGGATGGAAATAAAGACAGTGGCAGCATGGCATCAGTGGTTAGCATGATTCTCAAAATAGCACAGGGTTCTGCAAAAGGACAGGGACAACTGGTATGTAAGGAGACAAGGCTTATCCATGAGGCATAGTGTGTACGTGTGTGTATGTACACACACATAGAGTACATACATACCTATGTATGTATATAAACCAACACAGAACTGGGAAATGACATCACAACATTTCTCAACAACAGAACTCTTGACATTCTGGGACAGCTCAAACTTGTTTAAACTAAAACAAACCAGTTGAGACCAAATCAAACAGGTTCAAACTGGCTGAGACCTGATCAAAACAGCTCAAACCAAATCAAACCTGTTAGGACTGGATCAAACCAGTTTAAACTGGTTCTAAACGGATCAAACTGGTTCTAACCGTTTCAATCAGGATCAAATCAGTTAAAACCAGTTCTAACTGGATCGAACAAGATCAAACCAGTTGTATCTTGATCGAACAGATTCAAACTGGTTCTATCTGGCTCAAATCAGTTAAAACCGGATCAAACTGGTTCTAATTGGATCAAACCAGTTCTACCCAGTTCAGTCAGGATTCGATTGGGCGAGACTGACTGAGACTGGTTCTAATAGGATTAGAACGTCATGTTCAAATCACTATAATTAGGGAAATGCAACCCAAAACTGCAATGAAATATCATCTCATACCCATTAGAGTGGCTACTATAAATATATGGAAAAATTGAAATCCTTCTGCACTGTTGATGGGAGTATAATATGGTACAGCTATTATGGAAAATAGGTAAATTCCTAGAAATATTAAAAATAGAAGAACTGAAAGCAAGGCATGGACAAATATCTGCATACCACATTTGCAGCAGCATTGTTCACATTAGCCAAGAAGTGGCAGCAACCTAAATGGCTACTGACAATGTATAAATAAACAAAATGTGACATATACATATAATGAAATATTACTAGGGCTTTTTTAAAAAAAGGGAAGTTCTAATACATGCTACAATATAGACAACCTTAGAGAACATCATGCTAAGTGAAACAGGCCAATCACAAGGAGACAAACACTGTATACGACTTGCCTCATATGAGGTACCTTGAGGAGTCACATTTGGGGGTAGAAAGTAAATTGTAATTGTCAAGGTCTACAGGGAGGGAGGAACGGGGAATTATTTTTACTAGCTACACAATTTCAGTTTTGTGATGAAGGTTGCACAACAATGTGACAGCACTTAATGCCACTAAACCGTATACCTGAAAACAGTGAAGAGAATTTTGTTATGTGTATTTTACAATTAATTTTTTTAAAAAATACAAGAAATGACAGGAAAGGAATAGCTGATTTTAAGGCAGTATTTATTCAATTTCCTTGCGATCGTATAAGCTAAGGCGTAAGTGGTGATTATTTGGCAAGAATACACTTCTTTTGAAGGCCCTCTGTAGCTGGATTTTAGTTCAGAAATACACAATATTTGGTGTAAGTCAGACAGCACTTATTGTGACTCAGGCTCTTCTGGTGAAGCTCAGTCACTTCCAGGGAAGGGTGTGGCCACTTCTGCAGCTGCTCTGGAGCTCCCCTGGGCCACTTGGCCTGGCCCGGTCCAGTGGGAGGGAGGTGGAGGGCGCCGTGCTCTCAGGCTGTTCTCTCAATGATGAGTGCAATGCCTTGGCCGCCCCCAATGCAAGCTGATCCGATGGCGTATTTCCCGCCTCGACGCCTGGGGAAGAAAGCAGTGGCTGAAATCTACTCAATCTGAACTAATTAGATAATGAAATAGAATTACTAATGGTCACATTTGGGTTACTTGTTTGCATTCTGCTCATCATCTCAGTATTTTCCCCAATCCTCAACATTAGTTTAGAATCACAACAAGAGAATTAGGAAAGCTGAATATTTCTATTAAAAGAAAAGTAGGGATCACTCATTCCAACTCAGTGAATCACAAAGTGAAGTAAAAGTCCTATTTACCTTAACCTAACAGGGAGCCAGCATGGTACTTTGGCTTGACATATTTGGTTTCATTTGCCATTTTTCTACTAACAGAGCAAAATGGTGCAAAATACTCAGTAGCAGAAGCTCTACTATTGAAACAAAAAAATATCTAACCCACGAAGGCTCCTCCTGGAATCTTGGAAACAGGGAAGGGAAAACTTATCTCAGATTCAAATCATCAGTTTGCTTAGGTTTCTTAAAAGACAGTATCTAGATAAGAACCCTCTCAGAATTTTCTGTTTTCCTAAATAATTTTATCTTGGGAACTCTAGGACAAGCATGCATCCAAAGAGCAGGGTTGCTAACAAATCAGCAGAGGACAGCTGGAAAGGGGGCCCCCGTAACTGGTTCTGGGTGAGATGCAGCACAAAGGGGATCTGAAGAATGAAACATGTTGGATTGTTCAGGAGAAACCTAAATCCACACATGTCTACAAAAGAGACATTCTGAAATGCAACAATTTCTAGCAAGTACCTTAATTCATGAACCAGGTGTGCGGTAATTCTTGATCCAGATCCCCCCAGTGGGTGGCCCAAAGCAATGGCTCCTCCATTCACATTGGTTTTACTTGGGTCAAGATCCAAACTCTTCTGAACAGCCAAGTACTGGGGAGCAAAAGCTTCATTCACCTTTGAAACAATTGAAACACTGATAAAAAATCCTTGTCCACAAACTGGTTTTTAACTGAGAATTGTTCAGTCCCATTAATAGCTAGGTTTGCTGCCTTTTCCTTATTTAAGTTATCTTGCAAGGTTATTCTAGTTTATCTTTAATTGTTCTAAAAAATACCAGGTTTGAAAATGGCACTTTTAAGTCAAATGCATCCTTTAGAGAAAAGACATCCTCAGTAATATTATAAATGAAGAGCAGAGGTAGTGGGATACTGTAGTGCCCACAGGTTCTGGTGCTAGATGGACAGCTCGAATCTTGGCTATACACATGTTCTTTCACCCTCTCAATTTTTACCCTCTCATTGACTTCTGAAGATTGGGGGTGAGAGGGGGGTGGAGGACAAGAAACTTACGGATTTGTCACTAGATACTGCTTTTCTTTTAGGTCAATTCTTTACTTTTTTTTTTTTTTTTTTACTTTAATCTATACAATAAGGTTAAAGTTACTTATTTCTCCCCCACTTTATAAAGAAATCATTTCAGTTCAACAAGCACATTAATAGTCTAAAATGTAATAAGAGTCTTATAAGGTCCTAATATTTTTCCGGGAATTTATACTGTAGTTGGAGAAATCAGTCTGTTTTAATTATTCAAATATAAAGAGAACACTTTCATCAGGGAATGAAAAGTGCCAACACAAGCCATGTAATGACAGTAGTACATTTTTAGGTGTGCATCATTTGGAAAGGCTAACAGTACTAAAACAAAAAGAGCTATAAAATACCAGACTGAAGCCATTTATACTATAGAAGTTGGTGGTTTATTCATGTAGAATACTTACCTCTACCAAATCCATGTCTTTTAGACTCAGTCCTGTTTTCTTCAGTGCCCCATTGATAGCAGGGACAGGACCTATATTAAAATCAATGTCATTTCATATTTACTTACTTATCAAATTTTACTGAACAGGTAAATAATATGACAATTGTTAGTAGCCCCAAATATTGCAACCTTGCCAGCATACTATTAAAAGATATGACAATAAAGAAACAAAACGCGACCAAGGTAAACAGCTGTTTCTGCAGTCAAATAGCAGAAGACAGGCTTCCATGCAAAGTTCTACCCTAAGAGGCTTAAAGAGTGCTAACTGCCAAAGGAGCCACACACAGGATTTTGCAGTCCTTTTTAGATCACACTTAGCCTAAAATGCATAGGAGATTGAGTGCTCTCCTGGGATACAGATCACATGCATTTTTAGCATAGAGGAGATCATGCCTACACTCTGAATTTTCAGCCCCGTTTGGGCAATAGAGAAGAAGTAGCAGCAGCCTCTTTGCATGGGCCTAGCAAGAGAGGAACCTATGATGCACTGCAGGAAAAAGGTATCCAAGACATGGAGACATTTACAACTCCAACAGTAGGCAAAGAATTGAAATAAAACATAAACACCACTGAAGAAATATAAATCCACATGATAAAATGTTAGCTTCCAGATTTCTGATGCTCACTAATGGCCATTTCATATTACTCATAATTTTAAAATAAATTTTTTCCCATGAAGGCAAAAAAATCTGACTAGGAATGACTATCTACTTCTTTATCTGTTCCAAAAGAATAAAATCGCCATAAAGGCCTAAAAAGAAAAATACGTGGGATGTTCTGTTGAATTCAAGTAGTCAAAGATTCTGCAGCAAGCTTCACAAATATAGCCAAGGTAAAATGGGAAAAGCATAATGCAATCTAAATATCGTATCACTTATTTTGTCACCTAATTAAAGTGCTTTTTAGGCAACAGTCTGAAAATTGGTGGGGCCACGCTTTTCGACGTAAAGCACCAGTTCTGCACTGACTACTGATTCAATACAGAATCTAATTCCAGCTTCTCTTTGTATCTGGAAGGCATGAAAATGGGATGGATAGTCAATAGTGCAGCATCAGCTACCCAGCCTGGTCAGGAGGTGAAGCATCCCACAAAGGGAAAGGTACACAGAACTAAAAGCTGAGGGAGTAAAACCACTGTTGTCTTCACAACCGCAGTAAGCATGATGCAATGTGTTCATGCGAACTCAGAATTGTTACAGGCAATTGTAACAATATGCTGGGTCACAACTTGATTTTTAAAGGACTGTTCCCATACCACTTGTTATTTACTGGGACCCAGGAAGATATAGCATTCTTATTGGGAAAAGGAGACTTTATTGCTAGTCCTGGCTCCAACCATAATAGCTGTGTGACTTTGGGCAACTTTTCGGGCTATGAGCTTCTCATCAGAAGTGCTTTGAATTGGTTTTTAACCTTTTTCTTTATAAGCATTTGGCTCCTTTCTACAAGTAAAATCCAAAAACAGATCAAGGTAGAGCCACTCAGGAAAAAGAGACCCCCTGCGTAACGCACTCATTATACTAAGGGGAAGCATCCAGGCCCGGGAATACAAGAAAGGCGAACTACACTCTTGCTTACTCACTATTGGAATGTATCAGAAACTACGAAATGAGGTTAAACTGAAAAAATACTATAGGATAACTACTCACCACTATCAGATAAATTTGATGGATCATTATCAACATCATCGAAGTATACTGAAAAATCCTGTATTCCTAGGCTCTACCCTGTAGCTAGTGAAACAGACTCGTGGGGAGGTGGTTACAGGTGAATTCTGATGATCATCTGGGGCTGGGGACACTGCTCTAGCTACTGCAGTGATAAATGCCAGACCGATACACAGACACAGCCAAACCTTAGTTCCTGAACATCTTGGTTCTTGACCAAGTTGTTCACAGAAAAAATGTCTCAGCTGCCCTAAAAGAAGTTCAAGTCCCAGCAACCCTCTCATGCTGATGCTTGTATAATCAGTCACGTCTCTCAGGCAACACACAGAACATTCAGTTTTCAAACAAATCGCTTTTCGAACAGTTTCCTGAAATGAATTAAGTTCAAGAACTGAGGTTCCACTGTATTTCATTTTTCAAGCTACCTTCCAACTCTGTCAAAAGCTCCATTTTGCTGATAGAGGGTAGCTGAAAGCTAATAAGCTTTTAAGGCTACAACAGGAAAAAGCTGACTTTTAACAGATGTTTACATGTTTACGTAGTCTGCAGTTTTCGGTGACATAATTTGCAACACAGTGAAAGATGACAAGGTATGGACAGGCCAGCTTTCTTTCTCAGATATTCTGTACAGGCCATGGCAGCAAATATGTTAGGTATTAACTTTGTCTCACATCAGCATAAGGGTAGGACCTGGAAGCTTACAGGGAAGGATCCCTGAGAAGGCTGGTCAGCCACAGTCATACCCCTTTTATCTTGGGACCTACTTCAAAAACCAACTTAGGCCCTGGCTGGGGCAGCTCAGTGCTTGGGCCCTAGACTATGAACCAAAAGTTTGCTGCTTTCATTCTGGGTCAGAGCACGTGCCTGGGTTGCAGGCCAGGTCCCCACTAGGGGGCATGTGAGAGGCAGCTGATCATGTTTCTTTCTCTCACACATAGATGTTTCTGTCCCCCTGCCCCCACCCACCTCTAAAATAAAACCTTT
Organism: Noctilio leporinus; assembly: GCA_004026585.1. Lineage (NCBI taxonomy): Eukaryota > Metazoa > Chordata > Mammalia > Chiroptera > Noctilionidae > Noctilio > Noctilio leporinus. The sequence goes on from PVIW01000516.1 coordinate 57,779, forward strand.
TAAAAAATTGTGTTAAAAAATTTAGTTAGCAAAAAATGGTCTAAGCTCACAGAAAAAACTTTGGCTCTATCAAGAATCTGAATCTGCCCTAAGGCAGGCTTTTCCTTGGGGTATGAGTGGGAAGACGGGATAGAGCAGAGCCTTTGGGCACCAGTTTTATTTTTGTGAGGTGCCTCCATTGGTTCCGTTTCCCCGGGGAATGATGGAGGAACTCGTAAAATCCAGCAACATCTGTAGTTTCTAGAATGCATTCAGCAGAAAGTTTTTTGTTCTAATTCCCACTTGCCAGCTCGGACTACATATGCTTGTAGGAAGTCCCAAATCTCCTGTTAGTATATTGCTAATTGAGAAACATTGTTTATAATTTTTCATTTTCCTATTAAGCCTTAGGTGAGACAGGTGAGTATTGCGTTCGCTTTGGAATGATTAAATGAGATGCATTAATGACCCCACATAAAATACCTGACAGGATGTTTACCTGCTCTATATACAGCCTTTTCTATTTTGCCCCATGATTTCTCCCATCTCACATTTTCTTTTATCTTGTCAGTACCTTGTAATTCTTCATTATTTTCTGTGTTAATTTTATTTTTAAAAGTATTTTATTTATCTTGAGAGAGAGCCAGAGAGAGATAAATTGGTTACCTCTTGTTTGCACCCTGTCTGGGACTGAACCCAGGCATGTGCCCTGACTGGGAATTGAACTGGAGACCTTCCACTTTTTGAGACAATGCCCCATCAACTGAGCCACACCAATCGGCTGTCTGTTAACTTTCAGTATTTCAAGTGGACAATAGGACATGGTTACTGCCCACGGGAGTTTATATGGTCTTGGTTTTCTTACTAACAGTTTCTTCTTCAAGACTGGCAACCTTTATTTAGATTTATTTGGTTTCTGGAATCAGATTACCAAAGAAGACTTATCTCTCCAAGATTATAACAGAACCAGTTTGTTATACAAACTTACCAATACCCATGATAGAGGGATCACATCCAGACACAAAATAGCCCACGATTCTTGCCAGTGGTGTGAAGTTATGTTTTTTAACAGCATCTTCACTAGCTATAATAACAGCCCCAGCGCCATCAGATACACCCTGGGAAACAAAAACAGAAGGGTAACTAGAGCCTAAAGAATCTAGTTGGTTCAAGTTTGAATTAACAGAGCAGCACTATTAGGATGATGGCAATACGTAGGAAGCAGGGCCATAGTTTATACTAGTGATACTTTGGTGAGTTAAAGAGATTACAGAGTACAACCTCACTGCGAGAAACAGGAAAGAATGTCAAGTAAAAACTTATTTCCGATGTGGGTCGATATAAGAGAAATCTGTATACATGAGAAATAAAAAAGTATGAAAACTTAAATAACAAATCAGGTAGGGTTCCTGCTAACATTCTGAAAAGACTAAGAAATGTAAAGTATTACATGTGGCCCACTACCTAAAATACTTGTATTTTGAACTATGAAAACCCAAATTAATAAAAGAGGAACTCTATTAGCTTAAGCTGAATAGCTAAAGCTGGCATAAAAAGTATCTAAAGATACTGCACGCTTCTTTTGCATCCAACATATCAGGAAGAGTTCAAGACATTTGGTGATGTGACCTACCGACGCGTTGCCAGCGGTGACGGTTCCTTCTTTCTTGAATACCGGAGGCAGTTTGCTTAGCTGCTCCAAGGTAGTTTGGGGCCGAGCATGCTCATCCATCTGCATTGTCTGCTTTCCTTTCTTCGTCTTCACCTCGATTGGTGCCATCTCATCATTAAAGTAGCCGGCATCATGAGCTGAAATAGTCGAAAGACTACCATAAGAATGGGGAAAACGGGGTAAAACAGGAAAAGAAATGAAATCAAACATATCCTCCAATTTAACTTCTGGTCTACCCTTTCCTCGCAGCTTACTTAAATATAAGCTTTATTACTTATCCAACTTACCCTGCCTGTTGAAGGGCTTGATACACTGCCATGCTCTGCTGCAAATGCAGTCTGCCCCTTCTTACTTATTTCCTTTTTAAAAATTATCATTTTGATTTTCTTTATAAGGTATTGCTGAAATCGTAGCAGTATTCGTCTATTAGCGACACATGGAATGACATTTAAACTTCTCTGGGTGAGACAAGAAATAGTTACCAATTTGTACAATAATAATGTATTATGCACTTTAAAGTTTAAGAGGGCAGCTCTCATGTTAATTTTGTAGGACAATAAAAAAAAAAGTTACCAAGTTGCCTATGCCACCAAGTAATTTATGCCTGAAATTTAATGATAAGAAATTATACGAGTGATTACCACCAACATAGTTCTAAGTAAAATAGCTTCTCTACTTCCACCTCCACTAACTACAGAAAACTACAGTAACCCAAAGCTTCAAAACTAGGATATGTCAGGAGTAATATCATCTTAATTCACAGTGGGCTAAACATTTCCCTTAGTTGGTTTACATAATAATTCTATTAGAAAAATTGGAAGGCAAATATTTTTTTAATTTCTAACATATTTATCTCTATTTTTACAGATGTTCAGTAAATAAATGACTTGACTGAGGCCAGAGAACATGTATGTGGCAAAACTAGAAATAGAACCAATAGCTCTTTCCTTCTGGGCAATACCCTTCCATTTTATATATATCTATAACTAAAAATCACTGAAGATGAGTTGGGTGACATCAGCTCCATTTCACTCATCCCTCTAAAGTGTGAAGATGGACTTTATCCAAGTAAATATTTAACACCCTAAAATAAGAGTTTCCATCTGTTTCTAAGAATTTAATTTCAAAACCGTTTTCAGAAGACTCCCAGATTTCTTCAAGTGGCCAGGCTGAGAAAAGCACTTCTGTCAGTGCTCCTTCGGGCCAGCTGGACAGCAGGGTGCAGCTCTACGCAAGGGTCTGGGGGGCCTCACGCTGGCGCCAGGACTTTGAATTGGGGGCAATGATTCTCAATGAGGAATGGGACAGCGCAGCATCCAAGGATACCCAACCACATCTTCCCCTCCTTGTGAACATAAAATGCCCACAGAGGAGGACATCCTCTCCATCCCAGTAGCTCCAGGAGCCATCATCTCTAAGTCATCACAGCCCCAGATTGTGCCACTGACTACAGTACCAGCATGCATAGGGCCAATTAACAATACCATTTTTAAAGCAGTATTAGCATATTTAAAGAGAGAAGTTCCTGCCCTGACTGGTGGCACAGTGGATAAGGCACCTGCCTGCAAACCCAAAGGTCGCTGGTTCGATCCCCAGCCAGGGCACATAACCAGGTTGCAAGCCAGGTCTCCAGCCAGGTCCATAGCTGGAGGCAGGTGAAAGGCAACCACACATTGATGTCTCTCTCCCTTCCCCTCTCTCTAAGAATAATAATAAAATCTTGGAAAAAAAAAAAGAGGGAATTTCCCAGTTAAATTTGCAATCACTGATTGATTACCTAAAAAAAAGAATGTAATTACAATAAAATCCACAAGTTTGCTTTTAAAAAAATTATCACCCAGCAATTTAAAAGCACTTCATCTCTGCCTATGGGTAAACAGCCCCTTCTTATCCTTTAATGCCACTGCCTTTTGAACAATCAAATGTTATGTTCCTATGAATCTAGGCTTGGAAAACAGGCATTTTTAACTCCTACCACCACAAAAATTTCCATCTTTTGTTATTATGATGACTCTATTAATGTGTTGTCATAGGAAGAACCAGAACTATAATACTCCTGGCCTCATGGGTATGAGAATATGGTGGTCTGCTTAACCTGCATTGTTCTTGTTACATGGGGCTTTCACACTGGGCTGTCCCGCTTTGACCCAGCCAATGGTCAGGTTACATTACAAGATGCCCCAGTGCTGCTGTAACCTCATTAAGTGGGATGAAGCATAGCAGATATAGTGAGATTTAGCCTAAACAATGGAATTTCACTTTGTTGGGTACCCTCATGGTGGGTAGGTTAGGGACCTTCTGGAGTGCTATCAGCTCTCTGAGCTGCCTTCATGTGTGGTCCAGACAGAGTTGAATAAGACCATGTGACGTCAGCATCAAATACCATCAAGTACCTACTGCTACCTTGGGGGAAACTCTTATACGCCTTAATTTCCCTATCTGGAAAGGAGGATTAAGACCATTGAGATATGTCCCCCAGATGATGTCTGAAGATATAATACAAAGGAATAAGTGACTTCAGGAATAGAGTGTAGCCCATGAGCCAGCACTGGCAGTCACAGCTGGGAACTTGTTAGCAACAGCCTTTGTTATTTTGACTAAATGAGAATTTCAAGCTGTTTATTACTGTAGCATATCTTGACCATCCTGATGGATATAACTACAATGTAAAGTAGATCAAAACTGGTACTTCAATAAAACTTGTAGCTCTAGATATTTGAGTAAGAAAAGAAGAGAGTGAAAATGAATGACAATGTGCTAAGCAGCTAAAGAAATCACTGCAGAGACTCAAGAAAAGTAGAAAGGAAAAACGTTTAAGTAAAATAAAAACACAAACCTTTAAATAGAGATAGTCCATTAAGCCAAAGTCACTTCTTTGAAAAGATTAGTGTAATGTCAACAAATTTCAAGTGAGGCTGATCAAGATGCAGAGAAAGCACAGATCTGAAATGCCATTAGGAATGGAAAGATGTAATTGGAACAGCTAAAACAAGCCACTCTGGAAAGCAACCCGAATCTCATCAGAGTCCGGTGCAAGGCAGCTGGCTCTACTCAGTGGCTCTCCTCTAAGTGGTGACAGATTGTCCAACGGTTATGCAATAGGAGCAGGCAGCTACCACCAGAAGCAGGGATGGGTTTGAACCGTGCACCTGAACTTTCAGAATTCTAGCCCAACAGCCTTACAGACTTGCTCTCCCCATTTCATTAATCTGCAAGTAATGTGACCTCACATGTCACGCGCTTGAATTATTTGGACCATGTGTATTAGTAATGATGGAGTTGTGGGTTGTATTAGTGGGGGTAGGGGGAGTAAGTCTCAGAACTACTTACGTTATGTTACAATTTTGTTGGTCTTAAAAATAACCAATATAATATATATATATATATATATATATATATATATATATATATATGAATGAGTGAAATGTAAAGAGAAGTAACAATGCTATTTTATAAAAACCAGAGAAACAATAAACACAACATTTAGAACAGTGGTTAGCTCTGGGACTATCTACAGAAAAATTCAATTGTATTAGTACTGTCCAAGTTCTTGAGTTGGATATCGCATTCTCAGTATTCATTTTGTTAGTGTATTTACATCTCACTGGGTTACATATTCTCTTATATGTATTAAATACTCCCGCCATAAAAAAAAAAAAAATGTGTCTTTCAAACGGTTTAATTTTACACTAATATTATTATATGATCATTATCTGAAAAGAAAAACATTTTTTCTATGTTTTTTTTTTTAAATTGAGGTAAAATGGACACATAACAGTATATTAGTTTTAGGTATAACAACAAAAGTTGGTTTGTCTATATTGCAAAATGATCACCACAATCATTCTAATAGCTGTTACCAGCAGAAAGTTATAAAAACATTTTTCTTACGATGAGAACTTTTAGATCTACTCTCTTAGCAACTACCAAATATGCAATACAGTGTTAGTAACTATAATCATCATGTGGTACGTCCTTTAGACCCAGAACTGATGAATTTTATCACTAAACATTTGTACCTTTTGACTCCCTTCACTGGTTTCACTTATGCCCCACCCCATAGTTTTTAAAAAAAAATTATTCTGAATATTTGTAATATCTAATTTTACTGACCAGCTTTCCACCTCTGCTGTGACTGTAGGGCATATCTGTCGCAGTCTTCTCTGCTTATTTTATATTTTGAAGCAAGATTCTCTGCAGTAATTGCCATGGGGATTTGAACATGCTGATCTGTTAATCCTGACCACAAAAGATCTTCCATCTATTAAAAGACATTAACAATAAAATGATTTCTTAAAGCATATCTTTTGAAAGTAATATGCTGTTTATTTAAATTTAAATAATTAACAGTTCCAATAAACAAAAGTAAAATTACATTTTCTGATAGCATTCTTATCACTACTATTCATATTTGATGCTGACACATTTAAAAGAAACATTTAATGGCATAATAAAATGACACCTTCTCCATTTTCTCTAAAGTGTGGAGCTCTAAAGAGAGCTGATAGTGCTAAATGTGCAGGGTGAGAACACAGGAAGTTGTTTCTCAATTATTACCCTCAAGGTTACATTTTTAAGAAACCTAACACTGAGCCGTCCTGTAATGTGTCCCTGTAGCCGGCTTTGTAAACCAGTTATGAGCTCTGTAGGAAAGAATCCATCTGTGCTCCTTTTTCATCTTGTGCCTTCAAGTGATAGGAACAGCTGATCCTATCAGTTTACTGTGAACTTGAAAAGAACCTGGGGACTGGAGTCACAGAAAAAGTTGTTACTTATTATCCAATTAGTTAGTCTCTGATAAATGTGTCTTTTACATTTGCCTCACCTTTGGAGTCACTGACCTATCTTTCCAAAGATTTCCTCAAATTTGGTGACTAAAAGTTTCTCATCTTTTCTAAGTCTTGTTCCTTTCAACTTTCAAAAAGGCTGGGTGAGAAACTAAACAGTGTAAATTGATCATTTACAATGGAAAATTGGTAAGAATATAATATGAAACATCATGAGCTCTTTAATATGGAAAGGACAGCATATTACCCATCACTCTTAATCAGTGCTATCATTCTCATGTTGTAGCTCTCACAGGTGAAAGAATCAGCTTTTATCTGACTTATATGGGACAATATACTCTATATTCAAAGACAATGTTTTCTGTGAGGAAGAAATCTATTCAATGGAGATGACTCCAGAAATAAAACTTCCATAAGTCATAGTAAAGATTTAATTACTTGGCTAAATTCTTATTTCTCCAAGTGTTAATTAATGCCACTACCAGAGGTATGCTATAAAATGCTAAGATAAAGCCTAATTTTATATGGATTAAATTGTCAAAACTAACCACCAACCTTGTTTTGAAATACTTTACGGAATTCAAATCATTTATATCTTGCTAATCCCCTATTAACAAAATTGGTTTCAAAATTAGTTTTCTCTGTCCCAAAATTATTAATAGCTTAAGAAATAATAATAAAAAAAAAACTTTAACAGTTTCAACCTTGATATCCAATCCAAACTTGGTTCCAAAACGTATGTTTCTGATACAGAAGGGAGCTTGGCTCATGTTCTCAGTTCCTCCACACAAGACAACTTCAGCATCTTTAACACAAATATCCTATTTAAAAACAAATGAACAACAAAAAAAACCCCTTTTATTGTGACGGAAGTACATACTATAAAATATGTGTTAAGCAGTGAACTAATATTGTCTATTAAGTACTCTATTCTAGCTCATGGTATTTCAAAAGGAAATACTTTTAAAGTCATTTTAAAGCAAATGCTAAAGTATCCATTCCCAAATCATAAGGGGGAAAAAAACCTAAGTCTTCAATCATTTGTGCACAAGTAACAAATTCTACCTACTTTATGCTAAGGAATAGTTTATTCTTAACTCAATACAAATATTAAAAATCAGCAGAGATATTAACTGGCATAAATGAACAGATTGCCAACAAAAAATAAAGAATGAACACTTCTTAAAAAAGGCAAAAGTAAAATTTATCCTATGAATCAATGAATCTGAAGGACACCACGGATTTAAAAAAAATAACCTAGGGGACTCATAAAAAAGGACCCATTTCATTCTTTTAACTCTTTCTGCTATTTGTATTTCTCAAAAAACGAAGCACATCACAAGCCTCTAAGAGCCCTGATGTTGAAATATTTGCTAGGAAATATTTAAGATATATTGTTACAGAAATAGCTTATTCATTACAAACTATCTGTATGTTAAATTTTATTTGGTAATAAAATGAAGACAATGGAACAAATCTATTTGCCCAATTACCCCTTTAAAAGGTTATAGTAGTTTGTACTTTTTTTTTTTTTTTTTTAGAAACTGTTAACTTTTCATCCACCTTATTTTCATTCTGTTAGAGTTTGTGGAAGACCAGCTTAAGACCACTCAGTGGTTGTTCCTCCCCATTCACGGCCAGCACAGGGCGGGCCGCAGACCAGTCCTCAGCGGCAGGCTGAGTGCTCCCATTCTGTAGGAAATGCTGATAGGCCCAGAGGGCACCTGCGGCTTCAGACCCTCCGCTGAGCAGCAGTGACCTCAGGAGCCAGGGCCGTCCAGTCACCCTGCGATTCCTCCTTGCTCACAGCCTTTCCAGCAGCGGCCTGCTCTTCCTTCCCAATCTCTTCAGGATCTCTGAAGAAGAACAGATCAGGAAGAGCCTCCCACGGGCATTCATCAGAGATGGTGCCACGCATGTGCGGAACCCAGCACGTCAGACCCACTGGGTGAGCTCCCTTGCTGGTGCCAGGGATGGCAGTGTCCACACAGTGCACAGGAGAGTCCGTGTGACACAGCGATGGTCCTAAGACCTAAGGTTAACGTTAGACGCCTGGGTGAGAGGCTGGTGCTCGGCCTTGGGATGGGGGATGGGTAACCACCACAAGTCTCGGCCTCAGCTCCGGGAAGGCTGCCTGGATCTGGTCAGGAGTGAGCAGCCAGCAGCAGGAGTGGCTTCAGTGGCAGCAGCAAACTTCCCCAGAGCTTGCTGGCCAGTGTTCCTGGACAATACGACACTGACACCAGCAGGGTTTTCAATGGTGGCAATGGCCAGGGCTGCCAGCAGGAACTTCTCCCAGGTTCTCTTCAGATTTATGACGTAGATGTCATCACTTTTCCTCTTGGAGGTGTACTGTCCGCTTGAGGTCAAGGTCGGTGCTCCCTACATGGGCTCCTGTGGCAAGGAATTTGAGGACGTCCTCCTCCTTCATTTTCGGGACATCAAGGCCTCCAGACATTGTAAGTTTTCTTTTAAGCTAGTGGGAACCGAGAACCATACCGCATGGGCCTTCCTCTGTGTATTGTGGAAAAACATGGTTTGTGCGTCTACCAATAGTATCACTTAGTTCCTTTTTAGAAAATAAGTTTCTTAATCATCTCCTAAATTCTCCAAGTCTCTTCCTAGTCTTCCAGTCTTTATTCAGTGTTTCAAACTGCCTCTCAGACATGGGTTTAAATTCTGCCTCTAAGATTTAGTCACTTTAATGCGCTTAATGATCAGTTTCCTTGACTATAAAATGGGAATAAAAGTAGGTCTTGCCTCATAGGATGGTTGTGAAGATTGAGATACTGAGTATAATGATTAGTCATGATTAGCTTCTTTAAAAATTGTGATTAAAAATACCATAAAACTCACCACTTTAACCAATTTTAAGCACACACTTTATTAAGTACATTTACATCATTGTGCAACTACCATCCATCTCCAGAAGTCTTTTCGTCTTCCCAAACGGAAACTCTGGCCATTAAACTCCCCATCTCTCTCCGCCCTTGTCAACCACGGTTCTACCTTCTGTCTCTGTGCCTTTGACTGTTGTAATCATACGGTATTTACCCTTTTGTGACTGGTTTGTTCCATTTAGCATATCTCTAACGTTTATTATTAGCTTTTAGGAAATGATTTTCTTCCTGTATCTTTCCAAATATCAAATAGTGACCTCTCTTAATAAGCATAAATAAAAACCTACAGTGTTATATTGAACTGGGGGGCATTTTCTCTAATAGCTTTCAACATATTTCAGAGTTAAATATGATTAATATTTCTCCATACCTGAGTTCCATTCACAATAGACTGGAAACCAGAGCCACAGAGCCTATTCACAGTGACAGCTGGGACCTCTTCTGGGATACCCACACGCAAACCAACGTGCCTTGCCAAGTATAAAGCATCTGAAGAAGTCTGGAGCAGAAGAAAAAGAAAAAGAACTCCCACTATAAATCTAGGAATTAAGGACAAAATATATGGAAATCTTGACAAACTATCAAAAAGTATAAACTATATGGCTCTAATATAATGCATACCAGTACAGCATATTTCATATAATGTCTTTATGATTTAAATAAAAACTATAATTTGGTAGGTTTTTAAACCTAAGAAGTGTGAGAATCCTTATATTATGTCATCAATAGAAGATAGAGATTTATAACAGAACTGTTTAAAATGGAATTGGACTAACTGCGAAAGTTTTATTTACATGCTAATGCTCAAGCTCCTAATGAACCCAATGAAACTAGAAAGGCCAAAGGCCGTGCATGGGCCTCAGTAATTAAAGAAGTCTCTGTTATTGGCAGTTTCAGTTAACTATGATCAACCTCTGTCAGAAAATATTAAATCAAAATTCCAGAAATAACCGTAAGTTTTATACTGCATGCTACGTATCTCACCTGGGAAGTGAATTACTTACTGCTTTGTTTAGCATCTCCACGCTGTACCTGCTCCCCAACCTTCAGTTACTTAGTAACTGTCTGGATTATCCTATCAACTATCGCTTCTGATCAAGTAATGCTTAGTTTACCTACTAATGGCCCCAAAATGCAAGAGTAGTGGTGCTGACAATTCAGATACGCATAGAAGCCACAAAGTGCTTCCTTTAAGTAAAAAAGTGAAAGTTTTTGACTTAATAAGGAAAGAAAAAAATTGTATGCTTAAGTTGCTAAAACCTCCAGGAGAACAAATCTTCTATCCATGAAACTGCCTAATTTATAAATGAAAGTTTAGCACAGGTATATATGTATAGAAAAAAATATATAGTCTATGTAGGGTTCAGTACTATGCAGTTTCAGGCATCCACTGAGCATCTTGGAATGTATCTCCTCATTGTACTTTAAAAATACTTTGAATTGAATTTATTGGGGTGACAGTTAATAAAATTATATAGGTTTCAGGTGTACAAATCTATAATCCATCAGATGTCTACTGTATTGTGCGTTTGCCACTCCAAGTAAAGTCTCCTTCCATCACCGTTTATCTCCCTCTACCTCTTCTACCCGCCCCACCCCGTTCCCTCTGGTAACCACCACACTGTTGTGTCGATGAGTTTTTCTCCCTTCGCTTAATCTCCTCACATTTTCCACCCAGCCCCCTATTCCCTCTTCCCTCTGTCAGTCTGCTCTCTATCTGCTCAGTCTGTTTCTATTTTGTTGGTTTATCTTGTTTGTTAGATTCCACATATAAGTGAAACCGAGGCTGAGACCTGCTGACCTAGAGAGGGGAGAGAGAAACAGCTGGCCAAGAGGTGCGTCTCAAGCTTTAAAAAATGATCCTGGAGCATTTTGTTAAAATGTGGGTTCTCAATCAATAGGTCTAGCAACGCATGAAATTCTGCATTTCTAAATACTTCCCTAGTGAAGCAATGTTGCTGGTCCAAGGACCACACTGAGTAAGAAGGAAAAGAAATAACAACAATAATAATTTTAAAAAGTAACAACAGCATTTACAGCGGAGAGAACTGAAGTAAATTTGATAAAATGTGAAGAATTGGCCCACCAAGGTAAGAAAACTTTAGGGCACTCACTGTCCTTTTTTTTTTTTTTTTTTCCTTTCTTTTTTTTCAATGTATGGTTGCCTTTCACCTGCCTCCAGCCACAGATCTGACTGGAGACCTGGTTTGCAACCTGGTTATGTGCCCTGGCTGGGGAATCGAACCTGCGACCTTTGGGTTTGCAGGCCGGCGCCTTATCCACTGTGCTACCAGCCAGGGCCTGTCCTTTTTTTTTTTTTTTGTAACTTGTTTGCTTGGGTTTGTTACGCTCCTTAGGTGGGTGGAGAGAGAACTAATACAAATAAGTCAAAGACATTTACTTAGAAGCAATAAATCAGATTGTTTTGTTCTACACCTAAAACTAATGCAATGTTTTATATCAATTATATCACAATACAATTGGAAAAAAACAAAACAAAAATGAAATGTATCCCAAGTTAGTTTCCAGAATACATGCTCCTTTGAATGATGCATGTCATTGCTTCTAGAATCAGAGGATTACTCAAATTATAAATTCCTTTAACCGTTAACTGAGTCACCATTATGACAGTTAAAGGAGTTATCTTAAAAAGTTGATACAGCAACGGGGATGAATTCCATCCTCTTCCGTACTCACCTGCATGACGTTGCCTACAACGACACTACCAACAGTCTCCGGTGGTACTTTGCCAGCAGCTAAGGCCGCCCTGGCAGCAAATTCGGTCAAGTCGGTAGCTGTGAAGCCTTTCAGAAGACCTCCAAAGGCTCCAAAGGGCGTTCTCTTAGCAGCAACGATAAACACGCCTGTTGGAGGAGGAGAGATTTATAAGCACTCACAGCTCAGTCAATATCCCTTAACGCATGCGCGTTCAATAAGCTCCCTGTGAAACATCAGCATAAGGTACAGTTTTCAACGAGATAACTGAAAATCTTTGCATACGTTAAGTCCCCTAAACATCTGAGTACTCACTTCTGCATCTTGTTGAGATACCACAGGATTTTTAATCATGGATTTGTGCTCAGATACTGACCTATCATTGAAACCATTCAAACATTATACCACTAATGGTATCTAAATATTATCCCCCTGTTTATGCTGGTGATCTCTTTTCACAGAACAAACTACACCTACTCTAAAAATAAATCTCAGCTTCTCCTTTTATTCCTGTTGAGAAATTAAATCTAAACGAATGTGAGACACAACACGTATAACTATACCTTAGAAGCAACCTAGTTCTTTACAGATATAATATTCAGATATTTATAAAAGGCTAAAAATATTAGTTCAGTGCACTATAGAGACAGTAAAAAGATCAGTGGTTGCATGAGGGTGGAAGGGGAAAAGAAGGATGGGTAGGTGGACCACAAGGGAATTTTAGGGTACTAAAATACTTAAAAAAAAATTTTTTTTAAAGATTTTATTATTTCAGAGAGAAGGGCAGGTAGGGAGGAAGAAAGGGAGAGAAGCATCAATGGTTGCCTTTCACCTGGCTGGAGACCTGGTTTACAACATGGTTATGTGCCTTGGCTGGGGAATCAAACCAGCGACCTTTGGGTTCACAGGCTGGTACCAATCTACTGAACCACATTAGCCAGGGCTAAAACTACTTTTTATCATACTGTAATGGTACTTACATGTCATTACATACATTTATCAAAACCAATAGAATTGTACAACGCAAAAAGTGAACTTTAATTTAAACTGTGGACTTCACTTAATAAAATGTATCTGTATTGGCTCATCAATTGTAAAACGTACCACACTAGTTGTTAAGTGAAATGATTCTGATACTAAAAAGTGACTGAGGTGGGCTCCTATCACCTGAAGGGAATAATCCTGCATAGGTAAGTGGGCCGATCAAGTTAATTACCGCTGTGGACTGTACAGATGGTACTAAGCCGTGCCATAAGCCTATAAACCACCTGTGTTAGTCCGTGGCTTTGGCTGCAAGCCACCTGTGTAAACTCGTGCCACTTGGCTATATATAACAAGCCCCACCCCTTCCTCGGGCGCAGAGTTGGAGTTCTACCATCTCATTGCTAAGATGTTGCTTCTGTTGGTAAGTTCCCTTAAAACTTTCAATATAATTTTGGAATTGTCAGCTTCTTTCTGTGGTCTTTTGGCCTTGGATAATTTTCCCAAAATAACGTAAGGTGTCAATAACAGGAGATACTGGTGTGGGATAAGATAGTATATGACTATTGCCTTATCAGAAACAATGATGGTTAATTTCATGTTTCTCCCTGTACTTCATAGCCTGAGCATTTTTGTGTGGGAAGGTACTAATGGGGAATATGAGGTATCTACAAAAGAGTGTGTGTGGGAAAATAAAAATAAAAGCAAGAACTGCTCCTTTACTTATATCATTTCTGCAGACTTGTGTTTCCAGATTTATTAAGGCTAATAATGAAATACAATTATTTTGAATGGGAAAATGGTATTAAATATATTAAGTTACTTTGAATGGGTTGGTGTAAACCCTAAGCATTTTAAAGGAGATTTTCTTATAATTTCATAAACTGGATATCATGTCAATAATTATTCAATCTGATGCCTCATGTGGTTGTTAAAAGGTCTGAAATGTAACCATCTTTAACACCAAACTAAAAGGCCTTGGCCTTGGCCTGGTGGCTCGGTTGGTTGGAGCATTGTCATGTGCACCAAAAGGTTGTGGGTTTGATCCCTGTTCAGGGTGCATTTCCCTCACACTGATGTCTGTCTATCTGCCTGTCTCCCTCTCTCCCCTCTCTTTCTCTCTAAAATCAATAAAAACACCCTTGGATGAGGATTACAAAAACACAGACACACTTGAAAATTGATAAAGATTTCCAAAAACTGAAAGACAGTGCAAAGATATTAATCTAAAGTGCAGTGGGTCAAAAATGCCAAGAAAGGGCCTGACAAGGTGGCTGATGTGACTGTAGCAAAGAAACAACACTAGAAGAGAAGGGAATTCTTGCCTTCCTTTTTATAAAATTGTTAGACAAATATTGGCTTGTAATTTCAGCAACTGCAGACAGCAACTAAGACAAATAAAGGAAAACTGCTACTTACTGAAGCCATTTCAGTTTTAGGATCCAAGTATTGGGTTGGCCAAAAAGTTCCTTTGTTTTGTTCTGTAAGAGAGCTCTAGCATTGCTTAGTTGTCTTTAACTTCATTAAAAAAATTTCTGTTAGGTTGTATTGTGACTGTCATATCAGTGTGCGTGCATTTAAAACATAAACATCAAAATTGGTGAGTTTTGTGCAGCCATTTTAATATTGGAGATGGGAGAAAATACACATTTCAAGAAATACATTATTATTTCAAGAAATGTAAAAATGCAACTGCAACACAAAGATTTGTGCAGTGTGTGGAGGTGCTGTGACTAGTAGAATGCTTCAAAAGTGGCTTGTGAAGTTTCCTGAAACTGTTGACATTTTGGCCAAAGATTTCTTTGCTGTGGGCTGTCCTATGCATTGGGAGATGTTTAGGCAGCACCCTGGCCTCCAACCACAGGAAGCCAACAGTGGGACATAGCCAACATACTCAAAATACCCAAATCAATCAAGTCATTGGTGAAAATGAAAAATGTGTCTTCTATTTTATGGAAAACATGAAATGGCCTTTTTGGACAACCCAATAATTTGGCAGCTATGCCTAGGTGCCTCGAAGAGCTACACAAACATTCCCAACAAAGCTAATGATCAGTAAGAGAACTAATAGTTGTTGAGTGCAACCCTCCTACCGAACAATTTGATAAATTAATGACAATCCACGAAAGTCATGCTCCCATTCAAATAGTCTCCTTTTCCCTACAATGATCAGTCACATGTTCTCTCTTACCCACTGGGCCTGCAAACCCCTGGTAATGCTGCTAAAGAGAAGTGCATATCTATATTCTGTCTAGTCAATGGCAATTGCTATTTAAAGCTTAAGGTTTAGGTTCTAGTCACAGCCACTGATTACTTGTGTCATTATAGACAAGCTATTTTCCCTTTCTGGATATCAGTGTCCTTATCTATAAAACAGGAAAATGGGTAAAATTATCACTAGCTTTACCACCATAGTAAATTGTATCATAAATTTATATTCTTTTAGTTCCTTAGCACTGGGGTTGCTGTACATTCTTTTCCCTTACTGGGCTTTTCAGAGGGGTTTGCATTATAAGAAAAGGGTATGAAACCACTCATAAAATGCTAAACAGAAATAATAAAACATTTTTCTCAAAAAGATACTCATTACAATGAAGCTTTTAAATGAATTGGTTTTTTTGAACACATCTTTAAAAATCAGTGTGCTGTTTTATTAATTAAATGTAGTAAATTCATAGTTGAAAAGAGCACTGGACAAGTGAAATCCAGTTGTAGGAAATGGGATACACTATTGTCTCAAAATATCGGCTTTTCACTTGACCTGTTCACATGCCTTCTGGCTCTTATAAGCTAGATTTGCCTGTCCAACTGCCTACCTGACATCTCCAGGTGAGTGCCTACACCTTCCCTTCCAAAGCTATTCTTTCTCCAGCTGTCCTCTCTGTAAGTGGTACCATTGCCAACACAACTCTTCAAAACCAGAACCTGAAGTCACTCTTGACATTTCCTTCTTGTTGACTTGCCACCAAGTTATAACAAATCCATCTCAAGTCATCATCCCTCTTTTCCCCTAATTCCTTTGCAACCTCCCCTTCCTCCATTCGGATTTAACCTGTCATTTGTTGTGGCTAGTACCTCTGCAATGGATTCTTAAATGGTCTTTAATTCTTCTGGCAGTTTTATAGCCCTGAGGAAATCCGGGCAGAATGGAAATCAGATCATGTCATTTCCCTACTTGGAAGTTTTCTATTGCCTCCCACTGAATTCAGAATAAAACCCCACACCTCCAGATCCTGCTGAGCATTTTCCTGCAGGGCCTTGATAGAATGTTCTACACGACTGTTCTTTGAAGGACACGTACAATGAGGATAAACTTTCATGTCCTTAAAACTAAAATTCCACTGATTGTGGCCACTTGTTACAAAGGGGGTTTATAAAACTTTTTAAAAGTTAGTAACCGTAGAATGTATGTGCTTATTTGCGCTTTCTCGGAGGTCGCTCAAAGGAAAAGAAGGGAAAGGGAATAAGGGAGCTCCTCCATTAGAAGGCCACTAAGCATTCTGGGGGAGTGAGTGCCTTGGGAGAAAATCCCCTGGCGACTCGAAGAGAACTCCCCGCACCGCCGGGACGCGCCGAGGCAGCCCTCCTGGTCTGCGATGACCCCCCGGAGTCGCAGGCAGCCCGGGGTTTAGGGCGCTGCTCGTTTTCCGTAGCTGGACTCCAGCTAGGTGGGTCACTACTGCAGGAAGAAGGGCAATGACCTATCAGAAGCCAGCAAACCATGGTCTCAAACACAAATGCAAATTGCACCTAAGTCCCGGTCGCTAGCGCCTAACAAGTATGTTTCCTCCTTAAACAATTTGGAGTAGGGTGCTTCTTTGGTTGGTTGTTTTTCAAGTCCGTGATGCACAGACTTGATGATTAGACCACACTGTAAACCCATGACCCCCATCTCCCCGCTGAGACCGACCGAATTCTGGCCTCGGTAAGGCAAGAGCGACCAGGGCGACAGATGGGAGGGAGCTCACCTCGGAGAAGGGCCATGGTGGCAGCAAAGACCAGAAGCACAGGGATCCTCCTCCAGCAAAGCCGATGGACCAAGGCCCCACCTGAGCCTTAAGCAGAGGGGGCGGGGCCTTCGAGACCACGCCCTCGCCCTTTCCCCTACTTCCCGCAGAGCGCGGAAAGTGCGAGACCACGCCCTCGCTCTTTCCCCTACTTCCGGCGGAGAGGCCCCTTCCGTCCGCCTGCCCCCCCAACCCCGCCCATATATCTGCTCCGATGCCGTCTTGTTTGCACTATCCCCTGGGGACCACAGGCACCAAACCCGGGGCCCTGGGGGAGATGGGCCGTGCAGAAAAGAGCGTTCCTTGCGAGTGGGTTTTTCCTCTTACACTATTGTTTTTAAAACTTTACCTCTTTCCAAATCGGGAGATGATTAGACTCTTCCCTATCCATCCTATCTCGGGCTTCTATAATTGCCCCTTCTCTACAGGTAATTAACGTTTCCCATCTTTACGACTGTGAATTGTCTTAAACGTTGGACTAGACAGAGGACCCCTGCTGAAAAAGGGTACGTTTGAGGGAGGTGGGGCCCAGGCGGGCGGAACCGGAAGCTGTGTGGGCGGGGCCTGGAGGACGACCTTGGCTGTGGGGTTGGTTAGGTGAGCGGCTCTTCAGCTGGGCTGGGGCGGGCCTTTGAGTGACTGAGGCCCAGGTGGCTCGCAGTCGGTGGGTGTGGGTCTCAGAGCGGGGGCGGGGAGGCGGGTGTGAGAAGGGTCGCAGGGCAGGGGTGCCCCCGGGTCCCAGACGCAGCCCCAGGATGAGCCCGCAGTATTTTCCTTATATGATTGGGCCCTGTGGCTGGCGGTGCTGCTGGCCGGGAGTCTGAAAGGATTATGAGAACGTGTGGCGACGTGGGGCTGGGGAACTGGGGGCGGGGAGGAGAGATGAGGAGCCACTGGTTAGGCTAGAGGTGAGGGATGTTTAGGAAGGTCTCTGCCTCATAGCTGTGAGCCCTGGTCGATGATGACGAGACCACTGCGCAATCTGAGTTCTGGAAACCAGGTGATGGAGTGTGTCCTGAGAGCAGACTGAGACCGGGCGAGCAGGAGGCGACCTGAGTGCGGTAGCTCCGCGTGGCTGGGGCTGGAGCTGGAGCCGGTCCGGCCCCTCGGGGGTTGGTTCGAGTGGGTGGGAACCGGTGGCCAGAGGCCTTGAGGTCTTCTGCCGGCTGGCAGAGAATGCGCACCCAGAACCCTGCTTTTCAAACGCCTGGGTGGCCCTCTCACATTGTTTGCTTTCTGAGGCCATTCTTTTTTAGTATGAAAATTTTGACCATCCAGGAAGTGGAATGACGAGCACTCATATAGTCACCATCTATATTCTACAATTTGTTAACATGTTGCTGTATCTCATCCATCTGTTCTTCTGTCAAACCAACGTATTTTTATACAGACCTTTGTACAATTCATCATGTTAGAAGTCAATGTTTAGAGCTGTTTTTAAGGAACCGTTTCCATGCAATCAACTATAAATCTTAAATTGGATGAGTTTTACAAATGTATACTTTTAAAAACATATTTTACTCATTATGCTATTACGGTTTTCCTGATTTTTCCCCCCTTTGAACCCCTCCAACTAGGACTTCCCACTCTCTCAGGCAATTCCCACACCATTCTTCATGGTTCATGTGTATAAATTCTTTGGCTACTCCATTTCCTATGTTCTACATCCCCATGGCCATTCTGTAACTGCCTATTTGTACTTGATCCCTTACCTCCCTCCCATCTGGCAACCCTCAAAATGCTCTCTGTAGCCATGATTCTGTCTTTGTTCTCACTGTTTGCTTAGTTTGTGTTTTAGATTCAATTGTTGATAGATAATGTATTTTTTTAGCCATTTTGTTGTTCATAGTTTTGATCTTTTTCCTAAATAAGTCCCTTTAACATTTCATATAACAATGGTTTGGTGGTGATGAGCTCCTTTAGTATTTTCTTGTCTGGGAAACACTTTATCTGCCTTTTAATTCTAAATGATAGCTTTGCTGGGTTAAGTAATTAATCTTGGCTGTAGGGCCTGGCTTTTCATGACTGAGTATTTTTTGCCATTTGCCTCTAGCCTCCCATGTTTATTTTGATTAATCAACTGACAGTCTCATGGGTACTCCCCTGAGGAGTACTACCCCTGAGGGTAACTCTTGCTGCCCTTAAGAGTCTCCGTTTATCTTTAACTTTTGGCATTTTAATTGTGATGTGTCTTGGAGTGGGCCTCTTTGTATCTTGTTTGGAACTCTGTGCATCCTGGACTTGAATGTTTTTGTTTTTGGTTTTTTTTTTTCACGAAGTTAGGGAAGTTTTCTTTGAAAACTTTTTCAAATAGATTTCCAGTTTTTCCTTCTCCTTCTGGCACCCCATGTGATGGGAATGTTGGACCTCTTGAAGTTATCACAAAACTTATATTCTAATTTTCTCGGATTCTTTTTTCTTCTTCTTGTTCTAATTGGTTGTTTTTTGCTTCCTTATGTTCCAAATCATTGATTCTTGGTTTCATCCACTCTACTGTTGTTTCCCTGTGAATTGTTCTTTATTTTAATTAGCGTATTCTTTGTTGCGGACTGGGTCTTTTTTATTTTGTTGAGGTCCTCACTAAGTTCCTGGAGCATTCCTATAACCAGTGGTGAACTCTGTATCCGATAGATTGCTTATCTCAATTTTGTTTGGCTCTTTTTCTGGAGTTTTGATTGGTTCTTTCATGTGACACTTGTTTCCTTGTCCCCTAATTTTGGCAGTCTCCCTGTGTTTGTTTCTATATATTGGGTAGAGCTGCTTTGACTCCCTGTCTTGGTGGTGAGGCCTAGGTGTCCAGTAGGGTCCAGTGGCACATTCTCCCCTATCACCCAAGCTGGGTACTCAAGGTAAGCCCTTCATGTGGGTTGAGTACACCCACCTCTTGTAGCTGAGCCTTGGTTGCTGTTGGCAGGCCAATGGGAGGGATTTACCCAGACCGGTTAGCAGCAAGGACTGGTCACAGCCACTGCCCTCTGTGGAGGATCAATTGTGCAGGGGCAGGGTGGTAGTGTGTTGATGGAGTCTGCAGCTGTCCTCTGGGTGCACTGGCTCTAGGGTTTCCAGGGTGGTGCAGGCCAAGGTCTGCCCCTACTTGTGTTTTGCCCAGAGCCCACCTGCCTGAGCTATGAAGCTGTCTGAAATGGCTGCTACTTGTGCTGGGCATAGAGATTCCTAGGTGAAGCCAAGCTTTTAGTCCAGGCTGGAAGCTGCTAGTGCTTGGAGCTCACTGAGGCTGACTGTTGCTTGTTTGAGAGAATTTAGGAAGTTGTGAGCCAAGACCAGCCATTCATATGGAAAAGCAGCTTGGGTGGGCCTGTAAGTTGGTGGAACAGAGTCTTTGGGGATTTTCACTTTGGAGGCAAACTGTTTGCCAGGTTGATGTAGTCTCAGATATGGCACCAGCTTTCCAGCTCTGTAGGGAGAGAGTTTAGAAAAGGGACAATGGCCTCTGCTCACCTTGATGCCAGCCACTTCAGTTTCTCCCTGTGTGCCACTGGTGCCTTTCAAGCTGCTACCCTGGTGCTGGAGCTCAGAGGGAGTGAGTCTGAGTAGGTGAGTCCATGCGTGGGTTCTTTAAAAGGAACTGCTTGGGGCTCCAAAGGTTCCTTCCACCTTCTCAGTACCCATTGGTTTTTGCAGCCAGAAGTTGTGGGGACTTATCCTGGCACTGGAACCCTGGTTTGGGGATCCTGGTGTGGGGCTGGGAATCTTCACTTCTGAGATATCCGTCCTGAATTTTTAGCCACCGTACATGGGTGTGGGACCAGCCCATTCTGCAATTGCTTCCCCCCCACCAGTCTGGATGGATGTGGTTTCTAAAATCTTGCAGTTGTCAGACTTCATGCAACTTGATTTCTGATGGTTCTGAGTGATTGTTCTGCATTTTCGTTGTAATTTTGATGTGGTTGTGCGAAGCGGCAAGCCATGTCTATCTACTCCTCCATCTTGACCAGAAGTCCATCATTCTCTCATCTTGCAATTGTTTATAAGGTCATAACCACTTGAGCAATAGTAAGCACAACAGCCTCCTAATGATAACTGTAGTTACAGCCAAGACAATGTGGTCTGTTCTTGCTCTATGAGTAGTCTAAGCATAGCTACAAAGAAAAAGAGAATGAGCTGGAAAGTTCTGTAATTATATAGAGATGGTGCTACTATGGTGAACTTTTGTTACTGTTTGTATTTTTTTTCTCATATTTTTCTTAGATTTTATTCATTTTTAGAGGAAGGGAAAAGGAGGGAGAAAGGAAGAGAAACATCAGTGTGAGAGAGCAACCAGAACAAACCGGTGGCCCTTTGCTTTTCAGAGTGGTGCCCAACCAACTGAGCCTCACTGATCAGGGCTTATTTATTTATTAGAAACTCTTATTTAAAAAAAAAATTTCAATTATAGGTTATAGTCAATATTATTTTGTATTAGTTTCAGGTGTACAGAACAGTGTTTAGCCAAACATATACTTTACTACAAATTTGTCTCCCCTATATTGCAAGCACCCACCTGGCACCATACATAGTTATTACAATATTATTGACAGTATCCTCTACGCAATACATTATATCCCCATGACTGTTTTGTGATTACCAATTTGTACTTCTAATAACCATCTTTCAAAACTGGATTTTTCTATTAACATTTTTTAATAATTCAAATACAGAAAAATATCTTGGTCTATAGAACTATTGGCATGGAATATTGCTTCCTGTAATAATTTGCCTCTGTATATTTATTAAGAAAAATTACCATCACTAAGTATTACAGTTTCCCACTCAATACTTTGGAGATCACCAGCAGCAAGTCCTTCCAAATTTACTAAATTTTCCATGACTAAAAATGTCACTAAAATGGATGACTCCTAAAACCTTTGGTTAAAAAGGTTTACATGTAAGGATATTTATATATTCTCAATGCATCATGAAAAGGAAAAGGTATCTTTAAAATAGAGAAATCTTACAGGTATTACCTTAACCAAATGATCAAGCTTATTATCACCAATTATAGGACAAACTGACATTATGCACTGAGGACACAACCTTAGCTATTTGGGATTTCTCCCAAAAATGCCTGTCTTGAATCTAATCGGAAGGAAACAATTAGACAAGTACAAATTGAGGGACACTTTACAAAGCGCCTGACCTGAACTTTTCAAAAAATGTCAGTATTATGAAAAACAGAGTAGGCTGGGAATGGTACCAGATTAAAGGAGACTAGATATGTGACGATTAAATGTGTAGGATCTTCCATTTGAACCTGGATTGGAAACAACAACTCGAAAGAACAGAATTGGGACAATTACAGCATAAAATTACATGAGATAGTAGTATTGGCATTACATTTTCTGATTATGCTAATTATATTGTATTTATATGGGAGACTGTCCCTTGTTCTTAGGAGATGCACACACTGGAATGTTTAGAAGAGTCATGACATCTGCAGCTAATTCTCAAATGACTCAGGAAATAAATGCATGCAAAATACTGCCAGAGAAAGAAAGCAAGTATAGCAAAATATGACCAATTAGGGAATCTAAATGAAGAGCAAGCATATGATTGTTTCTAGTTCCAGGTTTACAACTTTTCTGTAGATTTTTAACTCTTCAAAATAAAAGTTGGGAAGAAAAGTATCTTTTTCTCCCCCCCCCCTTTTTTTTTCTTTATTATTTTTGAAAGAGGGATGTGGTCTACAACCCACGTGATAATTGAACTGGTGATCTTGTGGTTGTTTACAAGACTGGCACTCGCTGAACCACAGCAGCCAGGAGGAAAAGTACCTTTAAAAGTAAGCAACAAGCCCTGGCTGGTGGCTCAGTGGATAAGGTGCCGGCCTGTGAACCCAAAGGTCGCAGGTTCGATTCCCAGTCAGGGCACATAACCAGGTTGCAAGCCAGGTCTCCAGCCAGATCTGTGGCTGGAGGCAGGTGAAAGGCAACCATACATTGATGTTTCTCTCACCCTCTCTGCCTCTCTCCCTTCCCCTCTTTCTAAAAATAATGAAATAAAATCTTTAAAAAAAAAAAAAAAAAGTAAGCAACAAAATTGCCTAAAATACATAATCCTTCCCTGACTTGTGTGGCTCAGTGGATTGAGTGCCAGCCTGCGGGCAAAAATGGTTGCCAGGTCAATTCCCAATCAGGGCACATGCCTGAGTTGGGGCCAGGTCCCCAGTTCAGGGTGAACAAGAGGCAACTAATGAGCTCTCTCTCATGCATCCATTTTTTCTCTCCATCTCTTTCCCTTCCTCTCTTTCTAAAAAAATTTAAAACCTTAAAAAGACATACATAGCCCTTTTCATGTTGAAGCATATATAACCAGGTACATCTTGTATAACACTACATGTATACATCAATGTTATTATATATTTTTTGGTCTAGACATGGACCCTCTCCTGAGATCTAAAGTTGTCGCTCTATTTTAAAAAATTTATTTTTCAGTATTTTTAGAAATGCCTTATCATCTATTTCTGTTCTTACTTGGTTGGGGGGAAGAGAGGAGTAGCATTAGAGTAAGACTAGAAATCAATGAATATTCTAAATCTGCAAACTATAGTGTTAAGATTTCATTTTGAACCCTGGCAGGTGTGGCTCAGTTGGTTGGAGCATCATCCTATAAACCAGAAGGTCATGGGGTCGATTCCTGGTCAGGGCACATGCCTGGGTTGAGGGTTCAGTCGCTGATCACAGTGCTCGCATGAGAGGCAACTGATCCTTGTCTCTCTGTCCTCTGCCCTTCCCCTGTCTTTGAAATCAATAAGCATATCCTCGGGTGAGTGTGAAAACAATAATGATAAGCTGCTAAAATAAAACGCATTTAGAAAAAGATTTTATTAGAATTTCAGAAATATCTAGGCTTGACCTTGTCTCTCACATTTTCTGGATAGTTTTCCTATGCTTAAACTTCCCATAACAATCCAAATTGATGGAAGCTTAATCAGCAATGGCTTCAAAAGTTTTACTCTCAGTAATGGAAATGGGGAGAGCTAAAATTGGTAGGAGCTAGGACAGTTTTTTTTTTTTTAATGGATATGTGAATTTGAGTAAGTCAGATGAGTTTGCTAATCTTAGTAGTTTGGAAAGCTATGTATGTGTTACTGTTCATCTAAATCCTTTGGTAGAAACTTCAATTTTTGCTAACTAAAAGGCACTTATTCGCTTGGGTATGGTTTTGTCTTTACAACAAATCCCTACTCTTTGGAAAGTTCAGGTTGCCAAACAAGCATATCAGAAATGAAATGTAGCCCTGGCTGGTGGCACCGTGGACAGGGCGCCAGCCTGCAAACCCAAAGGTCACTGTTCAATTACCTAGTCAGGGCACATAGCCAGGTCTCCAGCCAGGTCCATAGCTGGAGGCAGGTGAAAGGCAACCACACATTGATGTTCCTCTCCCTTTCTTCCTGAAACATTATATCCAATTCTAGATACCAACTTTTATGATGGGTGCTGACAAATACAGATCATCTACTTTTTATGGAGTTTTTTTTTTTTTTTTTGGGGGGGGGCATGTTTCTTTGTCTTCTATTTTGGTCCCCCCACCATGCTTATTTCTGTGTATTCGGTAGAGCTGTCTCCCAGTCTTGCTAGAATGGCCTTACGTGGTAGCTGTCCTGTAGGGCCCAGTGGTGCAGCCTCCCCTGTCACCAGAGCCCCTATGCAGGCTGTATACACCCTCCTCTGTTTTATTTGAGTCTTGGTTGCTGTTGATAGCTCAGTGGGAGGGGTTTACCCCAGGCTAAAGGGCTGCAAGGACTGGCTGTGGCTACAGAGGAGGAGCTGCTATGCTGACCACACGGAATAGGACTTGCTTCAGTTGGTGCCCGATGGGAAGGTTGAGTGGTGTTTCAGCAGGGTCTAAGGCTGATGACCAGGTGTACTGGCTTTGGTGCCAGCTGGGAAGGACAGGTCAAGGTCAGCTGCTAGCTGTGCCCTGCCCAGGGCCAGCCAGCGTGAGCTACAGGGTGAGCTTCAGATGGCTGCTGCTAGTGCTGCACTGTGAGCGGAGGCTGGCTGCTGCTTGTGCCAGGCCTGGGCCACTTAGCAAGAGGTACAGGGCACACTGAGGCCAAATGCTGCTTGCTTGGGGTTTGTGAACCTTTGAGAGATTTTAGGAAATTCCGAAACATCAACTAAGAGAGGCTGGCCATTTGTTTGGAAAAGTCACTGGAGATGGCTTGGGTGGGCCTGCAGGTTGGGTGGGATGGGGTCTATCGGAATCACTAGGGTGGAGTGAACAGTGTGAGCCAGGTTGATGCAGACTCCAATGTGGCGCCCACTTGCCAGCTTTGTGAAGGGCTCAGCAAAGGAACCATGGCCTCTGCCAGCACTTCTGTCTAGGGTAAAGCTGCCCCTCCGGCTTTCCCTGAAACCAGATAATTCAGTTCTTCCCCATATATCCTGGGCACGTTTTGAACTGTTGCCTCAGTGCTGGAGCTCAAGGGGAATGAGTCTGAGCAAGTCTGTGTTCCATGTGACCTTTAAGAATGCTTGGGATTCCAAAAACCCTCCGTCTCACTCAGCCAGTCCCTGCTGGTTTTTACAGCCAGAGTTATGGGGACTTCTCTTCCTGCCACTGGAACTCTGGGCTATGGGCCCTGGTGTGGGGCCGCAACCCTTACTTTTCAGGAGGGACCTCTACAGCCAAGATATCCCTACCAGTGTTTAACGGACACTCATGGATATGGAATCAGCTTGTTCAGTGTCTGCCCATCTTACCAGTCGCAAGGTGCCACCTTCTTAACTTCTGACCCAAGGGGATGTGTTTACTGCTTTTAGTATGAGAAGAAGGAATGGGTGGGGGGACACTGATGTGAAAGAACAACTTCAATTGTCTCCCTTACACACCCTGACCTGGGAGCAAATGTGCAACCTAGGTATGTGCCTTGATCAGGAAATGAATCTGCCACCTTTTATAGTATGGGATGATGCTCCAACCTACTGAGCCACCTGGCCAGGGCAGAGGTGGCTTCTAGTCTTCTTACAGGACTTCCATTCAGCTAGGAGGTTCTAATGATGGTTGTTCTGTAGTTGTAATTTTGATGTGGTCATGACAGGATGTAAGCACATTTACCTAGGCCGTCATCTTGCCCAGAAGCTTCTGTTGAGGTCTGGAAGGTAAGCCTAGGCCACTCTAGGTATGAAGTCAAGGCTTCCCTGAAGAGTGGTTGTGTTCCATCAGCCACACAGAAAGGCAGAGTCCATCCTTTGGTTGGGAGTTGGATGACAATGTTTCCCTGACAAGCATATCATGAGCTCTCTTTTCTGTATTTGAAATATTCCACTAGTGGTTCCTAATGATGGGTGTTTAAAGGCGTCATCTCTAAAGGTGTCTTATTTATACAAAGGGCTGATTATGTAAATTTTAAATAAGATTTCCAGGTGATTTTGGTGGATGTGCCTTTAGAGAATGAACAGTTTACCCATGTTTCCATATAGGTGTCCAGGTTCTAGGCTCTTTTCTGCTCCACTGGTCAATTTTTCTATCTCTAGTAAGAAAGATGGATGGAATTAGCACCAAGTTTTACATAGATGCCTTTTAGGGAGTTTTTCCTCTTCTTACAGAGGGTCTTTCTTATCCTTGGACTGTTGTTGTTTCACGTCAGTTTTAGAATTAGCTTGTCAATCTCTACCGAAACTATGGTGAGATTATAATTTTTAACCTCCTGTTTAACTTTAGAAAAATTGACATTTTTATGGCATGGAGTCTTATCCATGAATGATTCCTCCAATATTTTTATGTCATCATTGTTTACTTATATTTTATAAATTCCTCTACACAGATCATGTATTTTCCCACTTTTTCTAATGCCATCTTTGCCATCATTACCATATGCAAAGTTATATATATGGTTGGGTCATCATCTACATCAAAACTGCCTTAAATTCTTTAGCTTTAAAATAATTTCTCAATAAACCTGTTATTTTATAGAAAATGTGTCCCCCACAGCAACTTTTGCAGGCTATAGTTTGCCAAAATCCAGTTTCAATGATCATGATCATGTTTGGATAGAGGTCCTAGAATGTTTCTCAAGAAAGTATTAAAAATTAACCTTTTCAGCTAATGTGTAGAGTTTTAAAATTCATTTACCTCAAGTATTTATTTCCATGAATTTTTATCCATAGGTGATTAGTGACCAGTACCAGCATTTTTTTCTATAAACAAATGGTGTAGTTTACATGTTTGTTCAAAATGGAAAAAAAATATTTTTAAGAGATTTTATTCATCATTTTTAGAGAGAAGGGCAGGGAGGGAGGAAGAAAGGGAGAGAAATATCAATGTATGATTGCCTTTCACCTACCTCCAGCTAAGGACCTGGCTGGAGACCTGGCTTGCAAGCTGGTTATGTGCCCTGGCTGGGAATCGAACCAGTGACCTTTGGGTTCACAGGCTGGTGCCTATCTACTGAGCCACCAGCCAGGGCCCTATTCAAAATGAAAAAATATATACATGAAGAGTTTGTTGTTTCCAAAGAGAGGAAGGGAGAGAGGCAGAGAGGGAGAGAAACATCAGTGTATGGTTGCCTTTCACCTGCCTCCAGCCACAGACCTGGCTCCCAACCTGGTTATGTGCCCTGGCTGGGAATCGAACCAGCGACCTTTGGGTTCGCAGGCCAGCACCTTTTCCACTGTGCTACCAGCCAGGGTGGAAAAATATTTTTATTAGTATTTATTCTACAATGTTAGTCAACCCTGAATATGTGGACCCCTTCAGAGAAGCAGTCCTTCATCTAAACATCAATTGGTGGCAAAGTGTTATATCTAAATATGTATTATTTTCATACAGCATCACTCTAGAAAGCTTAAATTCACTTGATCTCCTTTATTAGATTTTTAAAAGCCTTTAGTATCTCAAGATCTTTATAATAAGCAAAGACAAAAAAAAAGTATTTTACTGTCATTGACATCAACTTCTAGTTTTCTAATTATAGCACCGTGTCAAAAAAGTGAATGATAGCTATTTGGCTCATGCAGCAAATCAGAGAAACTGCGGAAAAATATACTATGAGGACAAAGTATAGGGTCCTCCCCTATGCTGCCACATTTTAATACCTGTAGTCCTCCAGGCATTATATAAGTTTTGATTCAGGACTCCCTCACTGCCTTGGAATTAAGTTGCTTGTATGAAAATGATTACATTTCCCATATGCCAAAGAAATGGATTCTAATTTGTTAGTTACTGTAATTGTAGTGAATTACTTAAGGTTCTAAGTAAATATCCGAGAAGCAACTTCTACTGACATGCTGCACAGAAAGGGGAAAAACAGCTCTTTTCCTTTGGGTCAAATCGGCTTGCCAGGTACTATCACTGTAACTGCGGGGTGTCGGCCGGGGTGCATATCGGTGGGATGCCCTCAGCTTCGGTGATGCGTGTTCATGTAACACACTTTGCTATAGGTCAACAGGTAGGTCCTATATAATACTTAAAACACAAATTGTTTAATCTGTAAATATTTGATTAACCTTTAAAATGCTACCAATGTTTCAAAAGACAAAACTCCACCATGATGTTATGTCAAGCGTTAAAATTCTTCCCAGAGCAACACAAGTTCAGAAAAATAAGTCAGTTATCTTAGTAACTGCTAATGGTGCATACTGAGTGAATAGTAAAAAAAATAAAGGACAGGGTTTAAACCTTTATATTGAATTATTTAAATTAAAAATCACTACTGGGAATGGGTGGGTTTTGGAGGGAGGGGGACAGAGGGGAGCAAAAAGGGGATGGATGTAATACAACAATAAAATTAAATTTAAAAAATCACTATTGGTTTCATGAGGTTGGAAAAAGTGAGTTGAACTGACTTTTAAAAATGCAAAAAATAAATGCTTACAAAGGATTATTGAAGTTGCTTTAAAGATGCGTCTTCCAGTCTCTGTTAAGTTCAAGAGTGCAGGTTAAACATTAAGTAATCAATTAGTGGTCTATAAAAAGACTTGTTTTCTAAGTACATATATAAATTAAGTATAGCTCCAATGAAATCTCTTTTGGAAGAAGAGAACCAAAGCTGCCATTTCTAAGGCTAAGTAGAGGACTATGCATAAGATTTCCCCCATTTGTTCCAATTGCCAGGCTTTTCTTCAGTGATTCTTTGGTGTCTAATAATTCACCAGTGACAGCAGAGGGGCAGTGACCCAGAGATCGAGAGGAGGAGGGAGGGCATCAGACAGGATGTAAGGACAGTAAGCCTCTGCACGTACGGAATCACTGCTTTCAAACTAACACTCTACCAAGGCATTTTTGTGTATCTTGAAGATTAAGGACAGTCCTTACAGGAGACTCAGTTTTAAACTACAGCAGTAAAAAGTAACATACTTTATAAACACCTTTAAAAGAGGGAGCCACAGACCCAACTGGTTTGAGAAGAGCCTTCCAAACAAAGGCAGTGTGTGGGTTTGGGTTGAAGTGTTGTGTCCTGGGTGTCAGATTTTGTAACTGTAACTGGGAAAGGAGGCACAGCTCAGCACAGGCCCAAGAGAAGCCAGATATTAGTGTGGATGTAGAAGGGATAATGCGAATGACAGATGTAGACATGGTGGGCAGCAGTCTTTGCCTGGGTGTTGTGCCTTTTTCTAACTAGTGTACAAGGAGAACCACCAAGGAAGCTCCTCTGTAAGAGCACAGTACACAGGATTGTTTAGGGCCAGGAGTGTGTCCCATGTTCCTAAGAGCCTTTTGAGTGGCTGGGTGTTCTATGTGTGACTCATGGAGAAATCTTATTTGGTTTAATATAGAGGTTCTATGATTTGCAAACACATCTGTTCATGCTGTTCATGGAAACACCATGCTGTTATCTACCGGAAGCATGGGAAAAAGTAGCAAAAAATGGGTGTAAATATGTAGCTTTCTAATCGGATGAAGAGATGAAGAAACATTTTTGAAAGCAGCCAACATGTAGCCTGGTCGGGTGGCTCAGTTGGTTGAAGCATTGTCCCGTACACCAAGAGGTTGCAGGTTCGATTCCTGGTCAGGGCACATACCTAGATTGTGGGTTCGATTCCCAGTCAGGGCACATACAGGACACAACTGAGTCATTACATCCCTCTCTAAAATCAATAAACATGACTGAGGATTAAAAAAATAAGGCAGTGAATATATAAAATCTGTTAAAGATTGAATACTTGGTGACATATTTCAAAGCAGAGAGAGAATGATTTTTATGCTGTATAGTTGAAAACATGAAAAGGGAAAAATAACACCCCCCCCCCCAATCTTTTGGATATTAACTTAATCCCTGAACTGTTTTTTAGAAAGCTATTTTCAAATAATCTGATTCTGAAAATGTTTTCCTTTATTATTGTGGCTATCTAGATTTACCAGTGCATTATGTGATATTCTTATTCTTAATGGCGTTAAGAGATGAAAGGCTTTCATACTGACTAGTTTTTAATCTGTAAATAAAACATACTGCTTTCTTTTAGCTTACACAGATTTCTTCTAAGTACATGGACTCACTGGAAACATTTTCATCTTGCTCACATTTTTAGTTTGGGCAGCAGTCTTTTTAGCAAAACTTTAATAAACTTAAGATGGCACAAAGGGGCTTTGTCTAATTTTGCTTCAGAAACCAGTACTCAGAATGTGTGGGCTGGAGGTCAGTGACAGCCTTGTCCTGCGTCACCGGGCATTAAAAAATGCATGGGGAAAGTTCCTCCGAAGGCCTAGCCCGTATTCTTGTTCTGAAATATTTCCCCACAAACTCATCCATACATTAGTTTCTCCACCTGGGGAGATGTCATACTAGATGACAGTGTCATGGTTTTTAGGACCTTTGTTAGAGGTCCTCTGAAGGCAACTTGTGTGATTGACATTTTTCATATTTCACTTTGGACACTCTCCAGATCAAAACTAGGTGGTTTCCATTTTATAGACTGGCACCTTATAGGGACTGCCTGGTGGTCCTAGATTGTGAGGTGTATTTGTTTATACTGAAATCATACTTGAAATACGATTTTTAAAGTGTTTTTATTCTGAGCAGTAGGTACAAAAAATAATGACAGATGTCTTCATTCTGTCTAGTTGAGCACTCTGCACTCCTCTCAAATCTCTGAGCTGATCCATGTTTGCAGACTGAACAGATCCTTAAAATCACTTCGCTGTATACTTCCTTGTTGCGCTCACTGGCGGTTGAGCCAAATCTAGACATGTGCATCGTCAGACTTCATTGAGAAACTCCAGATTGAGACACGCTGGGATGTGGATTGAGTCCATAGTCAGAGACGACGGATTAAATGGGAACAAAACAGGAAACATGTGCTTGTAGTCTAAGAGCAGCTGCTGAGCGTCATTCCGTTCTTGTAGTTGTGCCTATGGGGACAGGGAAGACTGTGTTAAAGACTTAACCGCACCTACAACGAGCCAGCTTAGGTAAACTCAGCAGAGTGAACTGGCACAAGTGAATTGGTACGTATCAGGGAGATCTGTCAGCGAAGTGGGATCGCAGGAGGTGGTGGCCCTTCCCTGGCCCTGAGGGATTTAGCAGGGAGAGAAGCCCTGGTTTAGGCTTGTTGGAGATCAGATGACTGACGTCATTCCTAATATTAGCGTTCTTTTACACATTTTCCATTTAACGGAGAAGAATAAAACACATTTGAGGTGCAGGTCATGTGCTGCGGCAGTGTGTTGAAGTGGCCGAGGCAATGACACTGAAGACAGGTCCCCTGGGGGAGCTCCTGAACCTTCCTGGGCCCCCTTTCCTCCTCCATAAAATGGAACGGGGAGAGCAGTATCAGATACAACGACAGGGTGGCAGCATGGGATATAGTAAGTGACCCCTCTACATGGAACCACAAGAGACTCGTTTCAGAGAGAGAAAGAGATGGAAAGTAAAAGGGTGAAAAGAGATTCAAGGTCAACATATTCTGCCTGTGTACCACCCAAGCAAATGATCTGCTTTGATGGCAACTTGTACTTATCCTACATCAGGTATTTACAAGTATAGAAGGTGGGGCATGGATTGTTCTACCATTTTCTCTGAGCGCTGCCTAAGAAGCAGTACCACGTAAAACTACAGCTGGAAAAACAAGCAAGCAATTTGGATGGCGTTGCCCGGTATGAAATTGACTGCTCAGAATCGGATAGTCTTCACAGAGGATCTGAATAACCTCCTTTACCTTTCTCCTTAAGTCATGCTCCAATTCTGCCTGTCACCCCTGCTCTGAACCCCATTCTTGTAAACGACTTCCTTGGTAATTGTTCTTAATGCAACTGCTTATAAATCAAGACCTTATAAACTTGTACTTTGGTTGTGTGGGTTATAAAGATCAGCAGTGGGCTAGATATTTCAGTGGCTTCTTTTCTGTCATCACACTCTTCCTCCCCTTGAGCAGTTGACAGTCCATGTGTCCTAATCCCTGGACTCTTTCCACCGGTGCCCCTGGCCTGTTGAGGTGTCCATGTTGGCATCTGCCGGCTTTCCCCCCGTGACCTGGAGCTTTCGTACCGCACAGTGTTTTTCCCATTGCATTTAACCACTTTTGACCCACCTTGGCATCCCTCCCTGGACTTTCGGCCTCCATCCTCTACCTACCCACCCTGCTCTGAGCCCCTTCCCACATTTCTTGTTCTTGTTTTGTGCACCTCTACCTGCTGTAGAGGCTGTTTAAAAGCTCGAGAAAGCATTACATCTCGTGGCGTCTCCCACACAGAGTGGCTAGGTGTTCACTGCTGAAGCAATCCCGACACACTCATCCATCGAGGCTGTCAGCTCCAGGTGACTCGAGGCCCGGCACTCAGCCCAAACCACCTAGGGCTCAGCGTGAGGCTCAACTTGAAGGGAAAAATTCCTCTCATCTTAAGACAGATTTAAATAGTCATTTCCCTGATGCTTTCTTTCCAGCATATTCCTAAGGACAAATATTAAGTCTGAATAATAAATGTTTATGAGCTCAAACTGTTCTCATAAGAGAGTATTTCTAGTTCCATTCATGAGTACGGTTGGTACTGTTGAATTCCACCTGGTGCTATAGTTCATTACATGCTAGTGGCAAATAAAATAACACTCAAAACTGTGTCTAATACCCGAGAGGCAGAGCTCATACAAGTTCAGTCTTCTGTGTGCATATAATGTTATTCATGGGTGATGTGGTTCCTATTTACCTTTTATCATATAATTAACCAGTATTTTATTAATAAAGACAAGGTTAAAAATCTAAACTTTCAATTTCCTTTCTTAGCTTTAGACTAGGACTTTATAAAATTGATTGCTATTTTAAAACTTACCTGGATTGTTCGTATAAAGCCCACTGTTACTCGTTCTTCAAATTCATTCAATGGAGTATAAAGGTTTAAAATTTTTACAATCTGTTGGAATAAAAGAAGTTGAGCAGAGAGCTAAGATGAACATAGGAAAACTTTTGAATTGAGCCTCCTTCTCACCACATGCCTGCCCCCTATGCTTGATGGCTTATGAAACAAGGATTTTAGGAAACCTGAAATCCTCAGCCTTTTTCCTACTGGTAATGTAAAGGTTTCTTCAAAAGCATACTAGGGATCTTACCTTAGATAACAAAGCTCTTGTTTAACTGCCCTCTCCTACCTCCCGTCAGCTCCCCCTGCCCACCAATCACTTAAAAAGGAGCATACTTTTTTCTTATTTGGAGGATAATCTTTGCCTATCAGTCTTTGGTGGAAGTAGCCTGCCCTAATGCAAATCATGCCAGATGCATTCTGGATAAACAATGTATTTATAAAGGAGAAAACACTTGAAAAACTTCAATACATTTGTACAAGGCAGGCAGCTTTCTTAAGAGCTTGATATTTCATTTTTTAGCAGTTGGTGGAAGAGGTAAGGAAGTTGTTTCCTTGGCAATCCTGAGTTAGAATTTTGTTGTTCTTTAGGTGCAGCAGGGGGAAAAGGCCCACGATTTAATATAAGTCGTCCGATTTCCTGTGCTGGTTTCATGTTGTGAGACCACCTGGTGGTGGCCCGTTTCTCAAAATCTCACTCCGCTGCTGGAGGGCAAGGTCACTCTGTGTTTTGTACACATTTCTCTGCAACCAAGTCCTAGGTAAACACAATCTGGGGTAAAGGTCTAAGGGACACTTAAATGCCCCTGGGTGCTTAATGATTTTATTTTAAAACATAAATTCTAGGTGAAAGCTGACCATAATGAAATTAGGATTGTAAAAATGGCAATTTATTTAATGCCAAATGCCTGACGCTGCCCACTTCTGAAAAGTATTTCCACATCTAGGTGAGACACACGCCAGAATTCATCGTGTTTAAACAAAGGTTTGTATTTATGGTTGATGCTTTGTGGGTTTACTACTTCATCTAAGGGAGCAAGAGGAAGCAGGAAGTTGGTGGGAAACAGTGGCATCTGTTTCATTTTGATTCATTTTGAACATTCCCTCGGCTGCAACTTCAGAATTGTATCATTAGGGGTACAGAAAGGCTGGAGTGCAACACTGAGAAAAAACCCACTAGCAAGAACAGGTATGGCAGGAGGCTGGTCCCGCTGGGAGCGCCCGGGAGGTGGCCTGGGCGGGCACCCACCTGCTGCGTGCTGAGGGAGGTGCACAGGGAGCAGATGGCCTCCGCATCCTCGGGGGTTTTCTTCTTCAGCTGCAGCAGCTGGGCTGCCTGGATCAGGGGCTCCATGGTCTGAACTGCTCCGCTCTGGTGAAGGTTTCTCCCTCGAAGCCACTCCTCAAGTTGACTTATGTTGTACCTTAAACAGAGGTAAGAGGGAGCTGTGTGGAGCTGGTCCTCCTAATGCACCGGGGACACCACCCCCGTTGTGTTTGCTCTGCAGCCCCACCAGCGGCCCTGCCATTTCCTTCTCACCTCGCTTTCCCACAGGGACCACAGCCTGACAAGGGCCGGGCCCTAAGCAACGTTTTATTGACGGAATGGGCACCTAACGTCAAAAGATGAAGTGCCTCAGGGGTCTGTGTAAGTTAGAGGCCTTAAATAGACTGAGTTAAAACAACTAATATTTAATAGTCACAAACATACAGGGCGGGGGCAAAAGTAGGTTTATAGCTGTGAATATGTGACACATATTAATTTCTCAATTGTACTTTCCACATGAACCGTGGACCTACTTTGGCCGTCCCCTGTATTTATACTTCTTTGTGAGCCTTCCTGGCACTTAGCTCAAAGAGAAAAACCGATGCGTTATCTAGCCACATCGTATTTACAGTTTTTCAATTAAGAGTATGTCAATGACCTTAAGCTTTGGATTAATTTGTTTTCCAAGTCTCCATGTCAGGGTTAGATGAATTGCACCACCACAGAGAAAGGTGATGGACTTAAGGTGTATACTGACTGTGACTCCCAAGTTCGTTTCGGATTCTGCCTTCAGAGGCAGGTGTCGCCTGCTGCGGCTTGAGCTGGCGTGCGGGGCGGGGCGCCTCTCCTACCTGAGCTGCATGCCTGTGCTCCAAGAGCAGACGTCCTTCCGCAGCAGCAGGTTGTTGAGCGTCACTGCAGTGATCATGTAGAAGAGCTGTTTGAACACCTGCTGGATGATCTCAGGGTCCAGGCCCTGGTCGCACATGACGGTGTGAAAGGTGTTCATCTGGCGGATGATGGCTTCCAGGCAGTAGGAGTTCTCTCCGTCCACCATGCTGGACGAGCGCTTCCGGTAGCCCGTCGGCTTCATACCAGACAGACCCTGGATGCTCTCGTTTTCCAACATGGCTGAAACTGGAAGGACAGCATCATTACTGAAGTGTGCATGTGCCCCCAGGTCTGTTTCTGGGCCATTCAGGTCCGCTAGGACTCTGGGCCTTGGCAGTGGTACCATCCAGAGGTGTGCAGTGGCGACACGCTCACGACAGACCGTGTTCTGCAGGGAATTTCTACTGTGTTGGTCTCTGTGGAATAAGGGGAGAATAAACTGGTGCCTCACAAGTACATTTTCAGACAGGTGTTTAGAATGAACCTTATTCCAAGAATGTATTTCTGGATGGTATGAAGGACTCTGTCCTACTTGGGGTTCATTTCAAACTTACTTCCATTGTAAGATGCTGGGGAGTCTGTGCCTCCCGTCAGAGCCCACGTGAGTGCTGCGAAGCCCCTGTGCCAGCTTACCGATCATGGGCTGCAGCGCACCCTCGGCGATTTTAATGAGCTGCTGGT
Organism: Noctilio leporinus; assembly: GCA_004026585.1. Lineage (NCBI taxonomy): Eukaryota > Metazoa > Chordata > Mammalia > Chiroptera > Noctilionidae > Noctilio > Noctilio leporinus. The sequence goes on from PVIW01000516.1 coordinate 93,892, forward strand.
AGATCTGAATGGAAAGGTCGCTGAGCACCTGGCGGTATTCAGTGAGGTCGAAGTTCTTCAGACAGTGCTCATTCTGCTTGGCACTGTTCTGCGTCATGAAGCCCTGCACAGGGAGAGGCTCGGTTAATGAGCTGAGCAGGAGTTCGGGGCCCCCAGGCACCTCAGCGATACCCTCTTTCTCTCTGTGGATATGGTCTTTGGTGGGGCCCTGTTACATCATATTCCAAAGGCAGCAAGGCTGACTGGGTCAGAATGTACTCTGTTATCCCAGGCAGAAACATCTGTCAAACTTGCTTGGGCACAAAAGATGGAATAAAGCTTTAAAAAGTGTTGCAATAAGCCCTGGCTGGTGGCACAGTGGATAAGACCCTGACCTGCCCCAAGGTCGCTGGTTCTGTTCCCAGCCAGGGCACATGACCAGGTTGCAAGCCAGGTCTCCAGCCAGGTCCATAGCTGGAGGCAGGTGAAAGGCAACCATACATCTCTCTCCCTTTCTTCCTCCCTCCCCGCCCTTCTAAAGACAATAAAATGTTTTAAAAAGGACCCATGGGCACGGACAACATGTGGGACTGACTGTGGGGGGTGGGATAAGGAGGGTGGAGAAGGGGAGAGCAGAAGGGAAAAATGAGATGAATGTAATATAACAACAATAAAAAGTAAAATTAAAAGAAAAAGTGTTGCACTATATTGATGTACACACCACGCCTTGACCTTGGGAAGGGTGGAGAGTGAGCAGTGTGACAGAGGGGTGAAAGGGAAGTCCAGGAGACCTGCAGGGGCTAGGGGTGGGCAGTGTCTGGCAGACGTTGGGTTCTCACTGGTGAAACGAGTGAAAACAGCTGTGTGTTAGTGACTAGGTCACTGGGCTGAACACAGTGTGGGAGAACTTCCTTCAGGGCCCGGTGCTGGGAACAGTGAGTCTAGGAAAAGCTGGGTCCACAGCAGAACATTTAACAAGGCTAAGTTCTTCTTCAGGCCACGGAATCCTATTTGGTTAGAAGCAGACTCTGGGCCTAAGGTCAGTTTGTACAAATGTAGTTGATTTACGCTGTACCGCTTTTCTTGTGGCGACCTCTCTGTGCTTTAAAACAGACAAACCAATGGGCTAGCATTTGGAGGTTGTCCGACCCACTAGACAAGGGTCTTCCTCCTGGCAGTCACCGAAATGGGTGGCTTCAGACGCTCAAAGACACAAGGGTTTCCCCAGAGTGTACCAGGGGCTCTCGGACAAGGGGTGGGTAATTCTACCTACTTGATTCAGGGTGCTTTCTGGGGGTTCTCAGGATCCTGGGGACCTGCCTCATTCCCGCTTCTACCTACCAGGTACAGCATGGCACACCTGTGGACTGGGGTGCGAGTGGGCTCCATGGCCTTGTGCCCTCACCTTAGGGGAAAAGCACACGTGGGCCACGCAGGCAGCCGTGGGTCTGTGGAGCTCAGCTGGGACACAGGTAGCTGTCCCCAAGAAAACGAGGACCGAACCGCTACTGGATCTGGGGTACCTGACTAGTTGTTAAGCATACGTGAGGGGGCTGGGCTTCTCATTCAGCATTCACCTCATCCCCACTGTATTGCTTCAAACAGTGAAGAAGGCGGCAGGTATTGGACAGCCAGAATGAGGTCACCTCAAAGTCATCATTGTGCTTCTGTGAAAGGAAAGACATTCCTCCTCGTGAATAGCAGTGCCCACTTGGTTAAATGCTGACGTGCTACCTCCCTTTCCATGCTTCCCACGCTTAGCCAGCATGCCCCAAGCAGACCTGATGACATGCAGGCACTTGCCAGTTACAGAGAACAGACACACTGCCCAGAGGCCGTGTGACCATTCCTCCACCCCTGGGGTGGCACACTGGGCCCTCCCCACAATCCTCTGACCAGTGGCGCAGACACCAAGGACAGCCTGATTCTATAGCTTAAGAAAATAAGACTTGACGACAGTGGCACCGAGCTAAAGGTCCTGGGAGGAATGAACCCTCAGTGAACCAATGTGCCAGTGGAACGTCCTGTTTACCTAGAGGTCAAATGTCTAGTGGTTAAAGCATGAAACATAGTTAAAAACTAACTAAATGAGAAAGGCTGGTCAATAACCCAAATAGCTGCAGTTTCTGCACTAAAACCAGTGGACCTCACGAGGCTCATTTTGTTGGCAGCCATTACTGCTGTTTAAATATCAGATCGAGCCCTGGCTGACAGCCTGCAAACCCAAATGTTGCTGGTTCGATTTCCCAGCCAGGGCGCATAAACAGGTTGCAGCCAGGTCTCCAGCCAGGTCCGTAAGCTGGAGGCAGGTGAAAGCCAACCATACATGGATGTCTCTCCCCATCTCTCCCATCCTCTCTCTCTGGAAATAATAAATAAAATTAAATAAATATCAGATCGAGGTGAAGACAACAGAACAAGGAAGTTGAACAGAGTGTGACAAGTGACAGTGTGGGGACTGGGCATGCTCACTGAGCCTGGTGTGGAGGAAGACTTCCCAAGGAAGTAACATTTGGAGTCGGTCTCAGACTCACCAGGCCTCCAGCTGCGGCACAACACAGGGAGGTTAAGGCAGGAGACACAGACCTGAGCCTCGCCTGCATGCAGATGTACGTTTAGAGCTGAGAGTGGACAAAGTGCCTGCAGAGCCCGTGGAAGGGAGGAGGGTGCCGCCGCTGGCCCAGGCAGCATGAAACCAGGAGTTCAAGGCTGGCTGCGGCTTGCTCAGAGGGAAAGCTGGGGTGGGTAACACAGCCCGGCAGGGTGCTTTTGAGGATGGCTTGCGCCCTGAAGTGGCAGCATGTGTAAGAACAAAGACAAGGGTCTCTCAGGGTAATGCCACTTGGGGCCTGGGCCTGCTGGGAGGTATGAAAAACACCTCACCTCCCACCCTCTGGCCCCCTGTGTGCCAGGCCTCATCTGCAGACCAGCCTCGCCCTGAGGTGGCTGTCAGTCCTTTCGTGAAGAGTCTTTTGCCCTCAGGTGGCCTTCCTGAACCAAGTCAGTGTCCTGCGCACAGCCCTGTCCTATGCCACTTCCCTGGGCTGCAGGCACCCGCCGCCTTGGGAAGGTCTGGGAGAGGGTCTGTATGCAGGGTGGTCCCCTGAGCAGCACTGCAGTCGGCTGCGGGTGGGTGTCTCCCTATCAGCTCGGTGCACTGGGGTTCCTGAAGGCTGGATTTCCAGGCCTGAGCATCCCTCCCTGGGCCGGGGACCACCTGATTATGCAGGCGAGCTGCTGCTGGGCTCTGTCAACGACCGTCAGGGGCTTTGGAGGACCTGCTACTGCAGAACCCAGGCAGGGAGAAGCCGCGGCTCCACTCAGCCCCCGCAAACCGCCGTTCGGTGCGGGACCCTTACCTTGAGGACTTTCTTGATGCCGTTGATGGTGGAGGTCAGCAAGGAGTGCACCTTGAGGTCGTCGTTGACGTAGTCCGCGTGCCTGATGCACATGTAGAGGACGTAAGCAGGAAGACAAGGCACCGTGCCCGCCAGCGCCTGCGGCTTCAGCTCTAACAGCAGCAAACAGCAAGGGTTAGGTCTGGGGCCGTGAGAGCCTGGCCTGCCGTGCAGCCTCTTCCAGCACCTTCCTTAGCTCCTCTGAGGGGCTCAGGAGGCTTGGGGAGGAGCAGGGAGGTGTGACCTACCCAGGGGGCCACAGACTGCTCTGAGCCTGACTGTTATAGTTCCCGAAACTAGTTCAACGACCCCGGACAAAACCACATTTCTGCTCAGTTGGCCTACAGCAGAGAGCAGGCTCTCAATGCCTGTCCTGCCGCACAGAGGCCTGCCCCGGGGGTGGGCGTGGGGGTGGGGGCCGCGGCCAGGGGCCTGAAGGCGGCAGCATTGGCTGTTCTGGGCACGAGGGGGGCTCTTCAGCAGCAAGGCGAGGGCTCTCCCAGAACTCGGCCAACTGTGCGCTCCCAAAGACGGAGCCAGGGTGTGGGTGTGTGGGGAGCCTGCCGCAGCCTCCTGCCATTAGGCTGTCGGTTTAGAAATGGTACCCGGGCTGCGCCTTCTCAGAGCTGACAGAGCAAGTGGCTGCTGGTCAGCCCCTGCCCCCACCACGCCACCCCTTGACATGGGTCTCACCAGTCTCTCTCTTGGTCAGGCTACCCTGGCTACAGTCAGAGCCAGCTGCTGCGCACTCCTGGGGGGAGAGGGGGTGGCAGGAGATCGCTGGCAGGACCAGAAGGGGCTGGGGATCCCCCCATGAGCTGCGGACTCCCGCTCAGCCTAGTGGTCCTTTCCTGCCAAAGCCCCTGGACAGCCAGGAGAAGCTGCCACGCTAGTATCTACTGCAGAGTGAGCCCGGCGAGGCCTCGGCCAGGCTTCGAGCCTTATCTGAGCCTCAGGTTTCTCTGCCAAAGCTCCCACGTCAAGTTCCCCGCCCCTGAGAAGGGAGCTGTGGCTGGGCCCAGCTCTGTCCCTGTCACACTGCAGGCGCAGGGTGGGTGGGGCCAGTGCCCTCACCCCACTCTTACAGGGGGGGAGGGGGTGGCCCTAAGGCACACAGAATGGAGCTAGTGGCCCAGCCAGGAGGCCTTCTTTTCACCTGGAACCCTCCCCTCCACGGTTCGCCCTGTGGGCCTGCTGTCCTGGCTGGGCGCCCAGTTCTATGGGGGAGATGGGTGTACTGGAGCCAGATGGGGAATGAGACCCGAGGAGAGGGAACCTGTACCAATGATGGACCAGGCCCAGGGCTGGTGAGCGGCTCCCAAGACCCCTGCATATTGGTTCTGCGGGCAGCCACCACCCCACACACACCACAGTGTTGGCATCGATGGGAACCGGCCAGAAAGGCAGCAAGCAGCTTGAGGCAGGGGTGGGGGAGGGGGAGGATGGCCAGGGGCTGGGTGGGGGTGGAGGGCAGTGAGGAACAGGAACACAGAGGGGGTGTCTGCAGCGGTGGACGGGCAGAGGGTGGGGGTGGGCGCCCCCAGGGTCCTGACCTGTCACCAGGTTGCGGATAAGGAGGGCCTCGTCTTCCTTGTGGTACTCCAGCATGCCCTGGAAGTCCTTCTCCTTCCGCTGCACCGTGACCTGCCTGTTGAGCTCATGCCGCCTCTTCTCGCTCTGGGCCAGCGTCTGGGTGGCTGAGCGGGGGAAGACAGCGGGTCACGAGGGATGGGGGGCACACACGGGAGCTCTCAAGGGCAGGGGGTCACAGGTCTCAAGGCTGAGCAATTTCCAAATGGTACACATTTTCTTTTAAAAAAGCAGCAACACCTGCTGCTGCGAACACCTGAGTGATCAGGACCATGAAAACCCGAGGGCTGGAAAAGAGAAATCCCAAGATGGAGAGGGAGGCAACAGGACCAAAAAGGGCAGGCAGCCCTCCCCTCTGAGAGCCTCGTCTAGAGCAGGAGGTTCGACGGTGACACCTGGGGTGGGAGCGATGCTCCATGGGCAGGTGGTGTCAGGACCGGGAGGGATGCGGCCCCAGTGCCTTAGGTGAAAGTGGTGGGTAGCACCCGGGCGGTGTTCAGGCAGTGGGGTGACCGGGAGGGTTCCAAGCAAGATGGCATGTTCAAAGAGGGTGGGGAGTGACAGGGTTAGTTTTGTAGTACGGAAAGGGACAGAACAGCCCGGATGTTTCTAAAGGAGCCATTTAAATGTCTGTCTGACATCTCTGGGCCAGGTTTGAGTCTGGAACGTGCCTCTATCCGCGTGTCTTCAGTTCAGGGCTGAGCTTGTGGGGTCTGAGGGGTGGGTCCCGGGGCTGCTGGCCCAGGCGGCCGGAGGCCGGCGGGGGGCATGGAAGGGTCCACAGAGGGGCAGGCATGGCTGAGCACACCAGTGCCTCAACACACATGCACCCACACATGCCTCACCTTCCAGGTCCTGGACTTTTTTCATGTGAATCTTCAGTTGTTTTTTGAGTTTCTTCTCATTCTTTTCCAGCTTTTCTACCAGTTCCTTAAGGTCCTAAAAGCAGAGGGTGCTGTGTGAGAACATTCCTGACCCGGCCCTGGAGCACAGAAGGTAGGATCCTTCAGAGTTCACGCTCACAACCCAAATGGATGCACCCGGGCTCGGCTGCCTGCTGAGCATCATGGTCCTCTAGGCCAGGCTTCCTCAGGTTGCCATGCCAACCCCCACAGATACCCAGCCTGGGCCATCCTAGATCCGTGGGCGGTGCCCTGGGATGGAAGGGACAGTGTGACAGTTGGGGTGGAGGTGGGGAAGGCACGCAGATGGAAGAGCCAGCTGCGGGTGAGGTGACCTTAGAATCCAGCAGCAAAACAGGCCCCTGGCCCATGCTGCCCTGTGGCTGCCCATCCCTAGTAACCATGGTCCTTGGAAGCAATCAGCCACTGGGACCTTGGGACAGCATTAATGTCACCCTGTCCCAGATGGGCACAGTCCTCTGGTGGCAGGCAGGGAGCTCCAATCACCGTTCCAGCCTTGTGACTAGGAGTGCCACGGACGACAGAAGCAAACATGCCACTGTGGAACCTTAGGAACACCTGGGTGACACATATTGAAAGCTGGCCTACAGACGGTCAGCCTAATCCTCAATCCCAGTGCTGCAGCGTGGAGAACCCCAGACCCAGCTACAGGCAGTCAAGGGCTTCCATCGTTTATTTTAATAAAAAACGAAATTTAACAGAGCTTGTACTCAGCAAATTTCAGACAACTGAAAGGCAGCCCAGGGCTGGCCACAGCGGGTGTTGAACTTGAGGAGCTACTGAGGCCCAGGTCCGAGTGGCTAAAGCTATGGATGGCCTGAGAAAGTGGCTGTGGAAGGCGATCCCATCCTGCCTCCCACACAGCCCTGGAAGTGTGTCCAGAGGGTCACGCCACCAGAAGCCACTCATAGGCCACATCCTCCCTGCAGGTGGCAGTGCTTTCTCAGTGGCACACAGGAAGCACTCATGTGTGCTCAACTGGGAAACAGGTCGGAGAACCCCCTGCCCTGGTGGCTCTGCTTATGGGCCAATCTCGCCTGGGCCGACAGGGTGAACTACGCTCTAGAAGGAACCTCCCCCTAGACCCCAGCTCTTCCTGTTCAGGCCCCAGGACCCACAGCTGGGCCCACAGGGGTCCCCAGTGCTGGCTCCTAGGTTGTCCCATGACCTAGTGGGGTTCCCTCCACGGAGCAAAGACATACCATGCCACTTGGCCAGTGGCCCTCCAGAAGCACGTGCCAGCAAAGGCATCAGCCACATTGTCTCTTACACCTACCTGGCAGAAGCCAGTTCAACAGTTTAATATGTATATTCCTTTCCACCTACACATGTGCGCATGATAGGCAGCGACATGCAGATGGAAAGAGAAAAACAGGGGAAGGGGAAGGCCGGTCATCTGTATGCAAGTCCTATTCAGGGACCTGTGGTCCTGGGCCCACCTGTCCCCCTTGGGATTGAGTGAACTGGCTGCCCGCATGGGCCACCTGGTCATTAAGGGGAGATGCAGCCTTGGGGCTAACCCTGCTGCTCCCCCGTGGGCACACCCAGCTCCCAGGGGCTGTTGGCCCTCCCGTGCCGCCTCCTCCCTACCCCCTCCCTCCTGTGGCCTGTGTCCAGCACCTCCCCCTCCTCTCTGCCCACTGCCATGGTTGACAACACTTCATGTCTCCTACATCAGCTCCAGCCTCCTCTACACGCCTGTCTTCTTCTGTACCACTCATTAGTCCCACGTAGAATCATGGCACTAACGTGTCTTGTTTCCCCTCCTAACCTGTAAGCTGAGGACAGACTGCCTTCCATTGTTCTGGTGACTGTCAACAAGGAGGGCCAGCGACAGTCCCTCCCGTGGCTCCTCTTAGCAAGAGGACTCCCGCACCTCCCTCCTCGCCCCCCAACACACACTACATCTGGCCTAGCTGCGGGATTTGCCCGATCAGTAGGAAGAGGCAGAAACGACCCTGTGCCAGTTCTGGGACTGGGGCTCGGAGGCCTTCCGGCTGCTGCCCTCCTCTTGGGAGTGGACTGCCACGCACAGCAGCCCGGGCCAGGCTAGTGGACAAAGAAGTGCAACTGGGGCCAGACACCACGGAGAAGAGCAGCCAGCGCTGAGGTCCCAGGCATGGGACTGAGCCTGCCATGGACCCCCGGCCACAGCCCGTACAGTGCAGCTGACGCAAGCTGCACCCGGCCAGAATCCCGACCCACAACAAACGTACTCAGTTTTCAGCCGCCAAGTTCTGGGGAGGTTGGTGTATGATACCACAATAGCTGACTGATAGCTCCACATACTCTTGCTGGCTGGCGTCTACAGTCTCTGTTCCTGCTACTAGGTCAAGGACATGAACTTGGTCCCTTTGGCTAATGGCCATCCGTGGTCCCATTTTCTTCCAGAACGTGATTTCCCAGAGCTGGGATCCTCTGGGCAACCAATGGCTACTCACCAGGTTCTCATTGGTCAGCCGGGACATCTCCTGCTGGACAGCGAACTCCACCTGGGCCTCCGGGGACAGCAGCAGCGTCTGGGAGAAGGTCTGCTGCTGCCGGTCCAGCTCCTCCTTCAAGGCCTCCACCTGGGCCCGGAGACACTCCGCCTCTTCCTCGTGTGCGCGGCTCTGGGCCTGCAGCTGCGCCTCCAGCAGCCTGTACCAGGGAGAGGAGGGCCAGTGACCGTGGGACTCAGGCCAGTGCCCCTGGGCGAGGGGCCCCAGACACACATGCAACAGGGAAGCAGCCAGGCACGCGGCAGCAGTAGCAGCAGCATCTGCAGGCCCCACGGGCCGAAGGCCGAGGGGCGCAGACTGCGGCTCAGCCGGTAAGCAGGTCAGCCTGTCCTCTCAGAGGACGCGGAGCCAGAGCCACACATGCAGCCCTGGTCATGGGCCTTTTTCTTGATCCCCCTCTTTCCCTTGTTCTTCATTCTTGAGCACAGTCTGTTTCATCAGCAGACATAAGTTCCTCATAGCATCTTCTAAGTAGAAGCCTCCATGTCTGCCCCAAAGCTTGCAAGTCTCCTTAAGACAAAACTGAAATCAGTATGTGCATGTTCTCACTATAGATTCTCTGCAGGTTTTAGAAAGGCAAATTATCAGTCCTTTTCCTTTTTACTGTCGCCACTATTACCCCCCCTTTATCTCCAGCTTCATGGAAACAACCCTCCCTCCCCCATCCTGAGAAGCAGAGACCCCTAGAGAAGATGTGGAGAAAGCTGGAGAAAAGTCTCAGAAGACTGAGTATCTAAAAGGCCCAAGACCAGGGGGCAAAGTTAGCTGGACAAAGGCAAGAACTTAATGAAGGTTCCTAAGCAGTCACCCGTTCGGGAAGTTAAATAGTAACATGACCGCAGTGCTACCTTCATGGACTTGGTTACCTGAACAGAATCCCTGTTCCAGCCAACTTCACAGGAAAGAAAGGAAGGAGGCTTTGGATGGCAGGTACCATCAACGCTTCCTGGCATGGGCCACCTGGGAAACTTCACCCCATCTCTCCCTGGGATGCCAATCAAGCTGGTGACCAGGGCTGGGCACAGAGTGGGGGAGCCGAAAGTGCTCAGGAGGCCACTCTTAGAGCCCGGGCAGCCCTGGAGGCGGGGAGGCACCATGCTTCTGTGGTTCTGCTAGTGTTCTGGGAGGTGATGATTGCGAGAGAAGGGAGCAAGGGAGAGGTGGGAATCCACTGTCAATGCAAAGGAAGCAACCACGTTTTCCACTGCACAGTTGGCACCAAAGCAGCACCTGGTGCCATGCTCTGCTCCCAGCAGCTTAACCACGTAATGCAGGTGGAGGGAAGACTGAATCCCCCACAATAATGTGAGGATCGTGGAGCAGAATCTGGAAACTACATCAGCACTCAGAGGACAAACAATATTTGGATACCATCCAATCCTGGCTATAACACACTCGAATATTCTCCAGGAAGTTAACTTTCACCAGAGGCAGAATGGAAACCGTTGGGACCGAGGGATTCTGCGCCAAGGACCAGCTTCTGGTCTGCGGGTTTATGCTCACATCTTTCTTACTCTTCATGGAAACTGTAGCTGGGGGACTTGGATGGGGCTCTGTGCAAGGTCAGGTGATCCCTGCCCAAGTGTAAGGCCAGACCCCTCATCCTGCAGGTGAGGAAACTAACGCTGAGAGGCTGGAGGCCACGGCCGGTGACAGCTGGTTCTGGAGGTCAGCTCTCCTGATGCGGACGCCTGTGATTCGTCAACGCATTCAGTCCCTGAGGCAGCCAACCACATCTAACCTGCTGAGAGAGCCATGAGGAGTCGCCTGGATTCACAGGTGGGTCCCCCCTTCTACGAAAACCAACTGTTTGATGGGACAGGAATCTAATCTTATTGAGCAACAGGCATCGTAACAAACAGCAGCTACTATCTACTCTGTGCTTATGACACACCGGCCACGTGTCTGTGTTCACCCTGCAACTTGTGGTGGCCCAGTGAAGCAGGTTCTATTTTGATCCGCATTCTGCCAGTGAGGAAATGGAAACAGATGCCATCCTGCTTGCGGAGGCTCGGGTGACATTTGAACCCGGAGCCAGCAGTGGCTGACCTGGGCTTCATTTTCCCAAGAGATGCTCTCGTTGCTTCACGGGACCTCCACTGTGTCATCAGCAGACGGAGCTTTGAAGGAGGTGCAGGAGGGCCCCTGGTTCCAGTTCCAACTCCTCCCCACCTCACTGCGGCTTAGTTTCCTCTTCTAGGAAGCAAGCCTGAAGCCCACTGCCTCCTATGTCATTGGGGGGTCTCAACTGCAGTTATGCCATGGCCCCCAAAAGCCACGTGCTGGCCATAGACGTGTGATGTGACCACCACGTTGTGCTACTTCTCTGTAGGTCTAACCTCCTCTGCTGAACTGCTCAGCCACGGCTGGAGGCCGGTGGGCTCCAGATTCAGACGTGGTATCAAACAGAACCAGGTTCAAATTCTGGGTCATCCGCATTTCAGCAAGTTCCCTAAACCCTGCCAGCTTCAGTGTCCTCGGCCCCTGTGTGGGAGGTGAGGGTCAGACTTGATACCCGCCACACATGGATCACAGGGCTTGTCAGGGGCAGGCAGTCACGGGGGCAGGGACCAGCGGGCATGCTGCGTGGAGGGCAGGGCTCCTGGAAGCCCTGCACGTGAAGCACAGCCAACAGCGTAAATCCGGCCAATGCTCTCAGCCGATCCTGTCAAGTTGGGATGGTCAACACGCAGCATAGAAACAGCACAGACTCAAGAGGCCCCAGGATGAAGTTTCCTTGTCAGCCTGGTTCTAAAAGTAGCCGTGTGCTTGCTGCCGTGTAAAATTCCCACCTCTGTTCCTTCAGACAGGGAGTTGGGCCAGGTGGTTGCTAAGGTCCATTTCATTCATTCCATCAAGTGCCGTCACCCTGACTTTCATTAGCGGCTTCCCCAACCTCAGCCGCACGGAAGGGCCACCCCGCGCACAGCCTGTCCGACTGAGCCCCATGCCTCTGCATCCACTCCAGGTGACACACAGCACAGGCACCAGCAGGCAGAGCAGACGCAGGAAGAAAGGCACGGATGTGACCTGGCAACTTGCTTTAGGCCTTGGTAAGCCAAGCCGAGCTCGCCGTCTTCATTCAAATAGCCCCAGTCCTCAGTCTTGCTAGAAATAAAGGACAGAGAAACACAGGGAGTCCAGCGTAGAGGAGAGAGACAGGCAGGAAGAGAACCCAAGAAAGCGAGGCGATTCCACCAAGGATGGGAAAGAACAGGAAAGGCTCAGGAAGTCCTGGTTCCCCTCCTTCCTCAGCAGGCAGGTGCCTGCGAACACCCCCCACCCCCATCTCCCAGGCTCCAGTCACTGCTGTGCACTCTCCTCAGAACGGGACACATGGCAGAAGCAAAGGGGGGCCCTGGGTGGCTAAGTGTGTGAGCAGCAGAGGCTCAGGCTGGGCAGCCCTTTCCAAGTCTTCACTCAGCGTCCTTTCCTCTTACCAGAATGATTCTTCGGGAGCAGAAAGGGAGACCCAGGAGAGGCACAGGCAGGACAGGGAGGAGGCCCCTGCACATACTGAGCAGAGCAGCCAGCAGCACCGGGGACGCTGGCTCAGGGCAGCAAGAAAGAAGCTACGTATCGTATTGTCTGTTTTCCAATGGGCATCTCTTTTCTGTCACTACGTAAGGGCAACTCCCCCCACCCCGCCCAGATTCTCAACGCTGGCCCTCGCTGCTGTCGTGCAAACAGCAGCAGCTAATAACTTGAGACCGAGCAGGATGGGAGCGGAACTTTCTCCCCGCCCTTGGGACTGAGGTTAGTCCTGCCTACTCCACGTGTACATTCCTTTGCCCTGTCCAGTTGCCCAGTGTCCACCTGAGGCCAACAGGGCCACTTGGAGGCCTGGCATGTGCCACATGCATCTCCACCCATGTACCTGCCACCACCACCAGCCACGGGCACATGAGATGTTCAGAGGCCAGACGGACTGGGTGGTGAACGGCAGGAAAACCCTGTCAGGATCCTGTCCCCTCTGCCACCCCTGTGCCTAGAGGACCTCTGCTCCCAGGAACCACCTGCTGGTTGGATCCCAGCTCCCCCAGCAGGACCCGAAGCGGCACAGCCTGCTGTAAGGGTCAGTGAACCTTCCTAACTCCTGGAGGAAAGACAACCACCTCATGGGGCCTTCGGCCGCGGTCAGCACTGTGGGTCGGGCTACGTGTGAGATCCAGGGGAGCAACTACCACGACAGCTCCCCAGCTCAGCCTCACGAAGCAGGGCCCCAGCCCTGCAGGTCACCCCCAGGCTGCTCATGTCAACACCAGGTCCTACGCAATCCCGCAGAAACAGGAGCAAGGGAGATGGCGGTGAGCTTCCTTCTGGGGGCTACTCTTTGGCTTCTGTCTCCTGGGTCTGTTCTCACTGTCACAGTTTGTTCTCTCTCCAGCTGCGGGTGGGTGGGTGCCCTCACCCAGGCCAGGCCTCCCCAGGAGGGCCCTTGCTTGCAGACCAGTGGCTGCCCCTTTCTGTGCTCAGCTGTCCCGTGTATCCTGGCACACCCAGAAGGGACCCCCCGCCCCCAACAGGCCACGTTAATTAAGAGGAGCTGACGGCTCAGTACCTTTCCCTTCTCAGTATCACCATGTTTGCTCAACTAGGTAAAGCCTTTGCGTAACTAGTGCTGAAACTGCAGGGTGGACCACAGGTAGGAATCCAGGTTCAGCTGCAGTCATTCTTGGGTAGGACCTCGAAAGTGGCCATACCATTGCTGAAGGGCACATGGAGTCTTCACCACCCATCACGGGGAGCAGGGGGCACACAGCAGGGTGGTGACTACTTGCCTGACACGGACACCTGGACCCTAGCAGCCAGGCAGTGTCCTGACCCAGGTCTAAAGCTTTCTGCCTCACGCCAGCCACCCTCCAGACCCTGGGGGCTGCTGGCCTCTCCCAGGGTCACAGCAACCCTGTGGTTCCCACAGCTACAGCTGCTCTGGTCCTCACTCCTAGGAGGCATGTGTGTTGCTGGGCTGCCCAGGGAGGAAGCCCAAGTTCGTCTCGCTCCGCCAGACTCGGAAGCAGACGGTTCTTAATTCTGTGACATGCTAGGTGTCACGCAGGAAGATAAAAGTAGGGGCCTGTGCAGCCCAGGCACCCACAGTGCTCAGGCAGTCAGGCACACGAGTAAATTAAAAAACCGGTCAACCAACTCCTGGTCTACCCTTTGTTCCCAGATGAAAGAGAAGCCAATCCTGTTGGGAGCGCTCCCCACACCCACAACCCGCCCCCTCCCAGCTACAGAAGGCGGCCAAAGAGGGTGCCACCTGGTGGTCAGAGAAGGAACACTCCAGACACCGCAGCTTACTGGAATGTGTTCAACAAGACGTCAACCGATCAACAACGAGAACCTCCTGGGCTGAGCCCCATTCCCGAAAAGGCCACCAACACGTGAAAAAGCATCAGGCCCCATCTCGAGTGCAGCAAGAAACCGGCTGGAAAGCCAGCTGTCTGGAGGGCAACTCCCAGCTCTGCCGCCAACAAGCAGGCGGTGTGATCGGGGACTAGTCGCTTTCTTCACGTCTCAGGTGGAAGCGCTCGGCTGAATCATCGGGCAGGTTTCTTCTAGATCTTTAATGATATAACCTGTTACATAATCTTGTTGAGTGTAAGGGTCATGCACGAGAGAAAGCCTGGGATAGCATTTGCGTTTCCTCTGTGAGGACTGAAAATTAGACCCCAGCGCCCATCCCTCCCCCTGTGGACAGCAACAGGCAAGGTTCCCATCAGCCAGGAGTCGGTCACGCTCCCATCTCTAAAATGGCCACTCTGCGCTCCACAGATGTTATTCCTTTAGGTCACACCTGTACTTCCCGTGCAACTGCCCGGACGACCTGCTGGGATCTCTGAGAAGCGGCCACCCCAACAGCACAAACATGAGAGAAACATTTGAAACAACGGGCCTGGCCATGTGAAGGTGAATTACTGTGGACAAATGTGACCAGCCACCGGGGGACAGCAGGCAGAACTGTGCTGATGGCCCAGGAGCAGCAGAATTTGGGGAAACGTAAGGGGATGCCTCGCCATTCTGAGCAAACCATCCTTTAGCCCTTGCGGTGTTTGTCCATCAGCTCCAGGGTCCATCCTGCGGCAGCTGCGCACACCCCTCCCTGGTTAGACAAGGTTGCCACGGCCCTGAGCAGGTGCCGCCGGGAGCGGGAGATCACCCAGGCTTTCCTGCCCTTGCTCTGGGGGCAACAGCCAAGCTGCTGTTGGTGCTGAGGGCCTTTTATTGTTTCATGGGCCCTGTGGGGTGAAGGGGGTCTGGAAGGAGGTTTCTGGGGACCCAGAAAGGCACCCTAAGTTTTTCTTTGGAGCTCTAGACTTGGCAAGGTTTGGATGGCCATGGCCAGTGGAACACACCGTTCCTGGAGCCAGGCCTGTGCCCTGGCCACACCTGGCCTGTTCCCAGCTCTGAGACCTTGAGTACAGGCCTAGAGGTGAGGCCATCCCACAGCGGCAGGAACCTCTGCGCTGCTGGCCCCTGCCCCAGCCTTCTCCCCGAGCCAGCCGGACAGACAGGCTCTCCAACAGCCGCCGCGGTCTGCAGCAGTCAGTCTCTGGGGTGAAGACTGGCCCCCACTTCAGCGGCACCCTGTATAAAACGGTCATAACGGTGGTTTCTCTTCGTTTCCAAGACGTGAAATGAGGGACCTTTTTGGAGCCAGACGTGCTGTGCATTTTCCCAGGGCCACCCCAGAGCAGCTCCTCACAACTGGCTTGGAAACAGCAGAAAAGACACACACGCAAAAATCCAAACAGAAACCCTGTGACTATGACAGTTACCCAGTGACAAACGTTTTGAACTTGGGGTCCACAGATGCTATGATTGGGTGTGGGGGCCTTTCAAATCCCTCTAGAAATCTCAGCAAAACTCGGTGTGTGCACGTTCTCCCCAACCCATCAAGCACGCAGAACACAATTCCATCGCAACAGAACACACTCTCCATGACAGGGAAACAGGAGAGGAGTAGTGGCTGTGTGTGTTCAAAGCACCCTTGGGCCAGGGCAGCTCTGGCTGTGACAAGACGTACTGGCCAGGCAGGCTCCAGGAATCACAGTTGGATCCCCCTGCCTGTTGGCCTGCCTGGCTGTCCCCC
The DNA here is from genome assembly GCA_004026585.1 of Noctilio leporinus. Classification (NCBI taxonomy): domain Eukaryota; kingdom Metazoa; phylum Chordata; class Mammalia; order Chiroptera; family Noctilionidae; genus Noctilio; species Noctilio leporinus. The sequence goes on from PVIW01000516.1 coordinate 109,379, forward strand.
AGCACATGAGGAGGTGGGGCAAACCCACAAGTTTCAGCTGCGGGCGGTGGAGCACTGGGTGAGGAACCAGTTCTTCCAGGGGTAGTGCCGCCTTTCTGTACTTAGCTTGGTTCACAGGCTATTAGTTTCCTATTGTACTGTGGGTTTGCTGGAATGGAATTATTTTAAGATATCAGACAAGCTATTTTTATTTTATCACCTACATTATTGCTGCAAAGGAAGACAAATCCAGGGTATTAAGCAGCTCCCGAAAAACCCATGCCTGGGACCAGATCCCCGTCAACCATGTGGATAGAGAAAGGGTGCTGATAACAGCGTTGGTTCTGAAGATCAGAATGATATGCACACTCCCTAGCCAGGCCTGGGCATGCCTGCTGCTTTCGTTAAGTTTCAAATATCTCCTGTGCTCTTTTCTCTGTCTCATTTCTTATCTTCACTCAAGATAATTTAAGAGGACTAACCCTGGATGAGTTTTAGCACTGTGAGTGTCACCTCCATTTTCTTTTCTCCCTCCTTAAAGGAAAAGAATGACCGACATCTCTATGGAAATAGATTGTTTCCTCCTGGGGCTGTCTGATTCCTGACTTGGCGTTCAGGCCTGGACATCAGGCCTCCCAGATTCTACCTTAACTCAGTTACAGGCCAGCTGAACCCTTCTGGGCCTCAGTTTCTCCTGTGCAGATGAAAAGATCTGGAGATCAGACCACTAAGAAATCGGGGACCCTGTGACCTTCCGGCCAACTTCATACCCCTCCTCAGTGCCACCTACTGACAGTTTCTGGAAGGGCGTGCTGTTTCCAGCAATTTCCCAACAGTTGCTTTAGTGTTTGCTCCAATTCAGTAGGTTGAGGTTAACAGAGAAAGGTAGCCAGGAAGAAGGCCAGCTCCGTTTTTGTAAGTGACCAGAGATGCACAAGGAGGCAGAGGTGGCAACACGTTACCATTTTGCAGCACTGTCCTAAGCGGTTTATGCAGACTCACCTAATTCTCCCAATCCCCACGCGAAGCACGCAGCTATGGTCGCCCTGCCAGGTTGGCTGGTGAGGAAACCGAAGCACTGGGCAGTTACGAGGCGGTTACCAAGGAGTAAGCCACTGGACTCGGCAGTGCACATTCTCAAAGCTTCGGACACTGGACCTTAGGGGCTCTGTGCTCTGTTCTGCATCTGGGGTCCTGTGCCTCCCTTAGGCAGCCACCTGATTAGCTCCGCCTTGAGGAGGAGTCAGAGCTGGTTGGATAACTAAAATCCAGGGCAAGCCCATTGTGGCCAACCTGGTGGTGGTCAACTTCTCCTGCCCAGCCTCTGTGATGCCTCATTTGGGCTTCCCCGCTCAAGGGGCAGGTGACGGGGCTGCCACTGTGAAACGCCACCAGTGCGGCTGAGTGAAGATGGCACTGTAGCCAACAGCCTCCTGCTTAAGAAGGCCACTTTGTGCCTAACTCCTCTGGATGACAAAAGCCACTCTCTCCCTTTCCTCGGCCTCCAGTCACCCCTCCCCCCAGGAAAGCCCCACTCCGAGGTGCTTTCAGAGGGTCTGGGTTCTGAATGCTCCCGGTGTGACTGGGGTCTTGCGGAAGCAAACAGCAGGCTTCCCAAGGTTGTGGGGCTCCCTGCATCTCCTTCCCACTCACCTCCTAGAACAGGTAAGACCCCGATGCTGAATGCATGGCCAAGGTCTGCGAAAGGGCCTCCGCCAGGTACAGCTACGCCAAGCGGGACTTACCTGTTTGTCTGGCAGACCCCATGATAGGCCTCGATGGCATCTTCCTGGTCTACGTGCTTTTCACTGTTAGGCCAACTTGTTCTGGCATCAATATCTGGCTCCTAGAGGTAAACAAAGAACTACCTGTTATACAAGCAATGGTCATGGAAGCACTTACTATCTTCGAAGAAATCCAAAACACCAATTAAAAAGGTACATGCACCCCTCTGTTCACTGCAGCGCTGTTTACAATAGCCTGGCTACAGAAGCAACACAAGTGCCCATCAACTGATGACTGGATAAAAAGGCTGGGACACGTATGTCAAATGAAATGTTACTTGGCCGTAGAAAGAATGAAATCTTATCATCTGCGACCACACGGATGAACCCAGAGGGTGTTATGCTCAGTGAAATAAGACAGAGAAAGACAAATACCACATGCAAAAGTCTCTTCCCTTGTAGCTTTTAAGAGCCTCATGGGTGAAGACGTGTGCAAAAAGCACCAAATCTGTCCCCTGGTGTCACTGAGCCCCCCACCCCGCGGCCGCCATCTGGTTACCGTGCTCTTGCCAGCCAGTCTGCGCTGGTCGGCACTGACGATCTGGGTCCTCAGGATGAGCACCTCCTCCTTGCGCACCTCGAGCTCCTCGTGGGCCAGCTTGAGCTGGTTCAGCAGGAGGCCATAGCCATCGGGCGAGCTGTGCGTGGAGTTGTTCTGGGAGGCCTGGTCGGCCACGGCTTTCCGCAGCTCGTTCAGGTCGTTCTTCAGCTTCTTGTTTTCTGACTCTAGCTCCTGCCTCTGGAAGACGGTCCAAGGGATACATGCCACCAGCCCCGAACCCAGAACCCTTTCTCCACGTGGGCCTTCCTCCCCCAGCCTGCCGGTCCTCCTGAGAAACTAGGAGTGGCCTTCCCATCCACCAGCAGCCAAAGCTTGGATTTGAACCCACGACCCCAAGGTACAGGTGTGAAGCACCAGCCACCATGTCTCGATGTTCCCAGAAGTGACCCAAGTGTATTCTGAACTTATGTGGCCAACAAGGTCCTTTCTTGTGGAAATGCCAGGCTAATTTCAAACTACGTGCTTTTAACATAGGACTTCCTAGAATCTCAATACATGAAGGATCTTTGTGACTTTCTGAGAGAGGAGAGGAAATGGAATGCAGGCTTCCCTGAGGTTACTACCTAGGAGCATCACATGGACTATTGTGTTAGAGGACAGACCAGGAGCACCCTTTTGTTGTTTTGGTCCCACGGACTGTCCATGCCCGTGGAGGAAAAACTACCTGTATGCAGAGTCCAAAGTACCACTTAAACTCAATTTTGGAATGTATTTAAATTTTTCTGGGTAAAATACCTTTGTGTTTGCGATGAAGTCAGATCATTTAAAGACTGATGATCACACACACAGTGCTGGTAGGGCCCTGGGATACGAGATTCAAAGTTTCCCAAAGAAAATTTAAAAATGTGGATACTTGGGCGTTGCTCACACATTACAGAGCTGTAAGGTCCTAGAACCAGGAGACCACTGGCATAGTCTCTTTTCTGAATGAGCGTGGAGGCTAAGAACAGAGTGGAGAAGGCTGACAGCGAGTTCTGTAGAGGCTGAGCCAGGATTTGAGCCCAGGACAACCATCTGCCAACCCCCGCCACACTACCGCAGGCCTCCTGGGACAGTGCTCTGTCAGATGTTACTGGCCTGAGACCCTTCTACCTGATCTCAGCCCCATAGACAGCACACCTAAGCCTTGGGCCCAGGACCCAAGTGGTATGCTTCTGCCTCAAAGCTGGGTTCCTTTACCTCATTATAGAAAATCAGGGGAATCCAGAGTTGAAGCAAAAATCACTACTCATCACGGGTCCTCCTACTGTAGCCTCATCTCACTCATGTCCTGGGGGCAGGTTTTCAAATCTAGTTTGGTCAGGACCAGGGTCCTGGGTCTGGGAGGGCTACTCCCAGAGGTACGTGTGGCACTATACATGGGACCAGCCTGACTAACCTTGGTGGACTGGATAAATTCCCAACTCCAGAGTCTCAGAGTTGTATCCTTCATCATTAGCCAGTAAAAAGAAGTAAATGGGTCTCTTGAGTTCCGCCAGCTATTCTCACAAATGATTGAACCTGAGGAAGGCATGGCAGGAACCCCTCATTTGTAGCCAAGTTGTTCAGAAGTGTGGGTAACCTGGGGAATCCGTTAATGTGACTGGTGCTTGAACTGGGCCTGAACCAGTGGGTCTGTGCTAACCGTAGGGAGATTGTTCCAGAGGCAAGTTGTAGACACCTAGTTGGTGTCTACCGAGAACCAGAGAAGTACTTCGTGTTGGAAAACCCTATTTTGTGTCAGAAGTGTTGTGAACAGAGGGAACAGCTTCCTATGACGTTGTAGTCCCTTACAGTGAATACAAATGTCCTTCACTGCGCAGAGTGGGAAGGGGAAATTGTGCGCTTACCGCTCTACTTATTAGCAGCCCCAAGCTGACAATCAGCCTCGCTGATGCCCAGCTTTGCCATCCACGGGGTGGGAGCCTTACCTTCAGGGTATTGTAGGCTAGATCTGCATCCTGGTTCAGATCCAGCTCGTTCCTTGGCTGTTCCACCTGCACGGGTCAAGAGATGGAAAGATGGGCACAGACAACAAAGCAGATACTTAATCCACAGAAGCATTTCCAGGGATGGTCAAAATGTGCTTATCCTGCCCCAGCCCAGGTCCCTCCTTCCCATCCTCGGAACGCAGCTCACTATGCAGGCCACCCTGATGCACTCCATGGCTGTCTCCCTCCCGCCCACCCTCACCCCCTTTAACTTTATGCACGTGACCCTCACAGGCACCTGTGGGTTGAAGTGCATAACTCTGTGTTGGGGTTAAGTTGCACCAAAAGATACGCGAAGTCCTAGCCCCTGGTACCTGTGACTGTAACCTAATTTGGAAATGAGTTTGCATATGTTATCAAGCTAAGATGCAGTCATTAGGGTGGGCTCTCTGGCTGTCTTTAAAAGGAGAGAAGATAGACACATAGGGAAGATGGCCTCATGAAGACAGAGGCGGAGACAGGAGTGACGCAGCTACTCGCCAGGAACCCCAAAGATCTCAGCAACGCAGAAGCTGAGAGGGAGGCACAAGACAGATCATCCCCAAAGGCCTTTGGAGAACATCACCTTCATTTTTGGCCTCTGGCCCCTTGAACTACGGGACAGTAAATTCCTATTGTTTGAAGCCACCTAGCTGGTGGCACTTTGTTGGGACAGCACTGTTAAAACTCATGTACTTATTAAAGAGGTTAATATATAATAATTCTGTGCTAATGAGGCTAATGAACTACCCTAAGGCTTTCTGGGATGTGTGTATGCGCATGTGTCTTCTGTTTTCTGACATCAGAACTCCCAAGCTAGTGGATGGGTGGCAGCAACTGAACATCAGTTCATCAGGACACAGCCGGGCCAGTGATGGAGCTTCTCGCCTGTCCCACAAAAAGGGACAGAAAACACCTTCATACATGGTTAACTGCTTGGGGTGATTCCAAGTAATGAGTGACAAGTGTCTGGGTGAGATGCAGCTTTGGAGCTAATGCGGGCTGGTGCATCCCTGGACCATCTCTAGTGCCAGCAACCTTAAACCGAAGGTAAGGCCACCACCCTGCAGCTGGGCAAGGTGCACCGAAGGCCTGGAGTCGGGACTGGATTTAGCATGTCCTGTAGCTCCTTCCACGTCAGGGACAGCTGCGCCGACAGCACTGCTTGCAGCCCTGCCACCCAGGAAAGCAATGCTCCCAGGGCCAGTCTCTGCTTCACCTCACACCAGCGGCAGCAGTGGGCACGTGACTGAGCAGGGTCAACTGGTAACCTGCCACTCCCATGGGCTGCGCTTGCGTCCCATGTGGCGTGGATTTGTCACGTAGCCATGAACAATTGCTGACTGCATGAGGCTCTTGGAAAAAGAGATCACGTACTCAAATCCGAGTAGCTGTGAGCATTAACATGCACTGGTTGTCATGTTTCTAAGCGGGCTGTCTACTGGAATCACCCTGCTGGCCAAGGTGGCTTTGCCTGGCCTGGAGAAAGGGAGCCAGGTGGATGGAAAGTCAAGTACACGGACAGCCTGGCTGGCTGTCCTCATGGCAGGCTCAGTCACTCCTACCCTGATGGTACATCCGGCAGACTCCCTGTCATCCCTTGTGCAAAGGTTAGCCTCTCTCTACAGCTGAGATCCTGGGGCATAACTCCAGAGTAAAGAGCCAGGTGTTTCAGAATTCTTCATGGGACCAAGGGCAGGTCTAAGACCACCACCTGTGAAAGCTTGGTTTCAGGGTGCTAGAGAGGGATTCCATCACCCCGCCCTGCACCTCTGTGCCCTTCTTACTCACCCCTGCCAGAGACAAGGCCGTTCTCCTTAAAGAGAGAATCTGTGTGTATTACATGGCCCTGGGCCCAGCCTACAGTTCCAACTCTTGCTCAGTGACTACTTTTTAAGCAAAGAGATACTCCCTTTTATTTGGTATCGAGAGAAACAAAAGACCTAAAGTTAGGATTTCAAAGTGATCAGGCACCTCCGTGGTGGGGAGTGAAGAGTGAACCTTGGGGGCAGCTGGGTGCACCAGGACCGTTCATGTCGGGCACTGTCAGATGCTGTCTCTGCAGTTTTGCAAATACTTCATTTTGTGCTCACCTGTCAGGGTAGCTTCACTTCTAATTTAATGAAGTCATTTATAAACCTAATCTTTTCACTTTCTGTTCTGCATCCAATCCACCCGAGAGATTTAAATCCATCAGTAAGATTTACCTCCCCACTTATTGCTCAGGAAAAAAAAAACACCCAAGAATTGATCAGCGCCTGTAACATCCGATTGGAAAGGGAAGTCAGGTGTTACAAAACGAGACCGTGCAGGAGTGGAAGCAGGGGTAAGCGGGGCTGAGGGTGCAGGGAGCAGGTTGGACCTCACAAATGGCAAGTCAGGCCTGAGAACAGACTAAAGGTGTTGGACAAACCCATTCTGAAGTCAGATAATGACATGACCCATGTCCAAATTGGCCTTGTATCCCATTAGAAGCGGTCCTTATCCCTTCAGGAAATAACAGATGTCCTTTCTCTCCTTGTCACTGCTGACCAGCACCCACCCTTGCATTTACTGCAGCACGACCAATGCTAGTTTCCAGTTTTCACCTGTTCTAGCTGGTCCTCCCCAACTAGGTTACAAACCCCTCGATGGTTGGGGATTTCTCTTCCATTTTTATCTCCTCTCATTTAACATTTTGATTACAAGCCTGGTGCCAGCACAATGCCCTAGAGATGGAGCATGGGTGGCATGTCTGGGAACACTAATACTTCCAACAGTATTTTTTTCAACACTCATGACTGCTGATGACCTGGGCTGAGGGTGCAGACATGTGAAGAAGGGTGAGGGATTGCAAACCTGGCCTCAACTCAAGCCTGCGCCAAGACTCGCTAGGAAAAGGCAGTATGTTTTCTCTGCTCTAACGCGACTCTGCTTGTACTTATACTTTAATCACATACCTCGGTCCTCTGTGCAAGTGGGTGACAATGCCACAGGCTCCCTGTGAGGTTTAAAAGTGGGCACCCTTTGCCCTGGGGACATTGTAAAGCTTACTTCCTTCCAACTGGGGTGACCTGGGGCACTGACAGAGGACACTCAATTACGATGTTAATGCAAAACGAAGTTATGCTCTGAAACCCAGCAGTGGAATAGCCCCCAGGGTGGCATCCTGCCATGAGAACTGGGCCACTCGCTGCTGCGGGCTCGCGGCCCCTTCCCGCACCTGGACTGTCTTGTTGTCCTGCTGCTCTCTCTTCTCCAGCTGCACCTGCAGCTTCTTCCTCTCCTGCTCCAGCTCCCGCACCCTCTGCTGCAGCTTCAGGAAGACCGTCATGTCCATGGCCGCCTTCTCGAGGCCAATTTCCTTCGCAGACAGACAGGGAGCAGGGGAGGGAAGGTGTTAATAGAGTAAATGCCTTCGGAAACGTACAGCCTCTCACTGTCTACCGCTCTGTCAGCCGCCTGTCTTCTCTCTCCGCCCCAAGATCAATCCACGTCTCAGACACAAAGCCACTGCCAACCAGCCATCATTTCTCACAGGAACGCTGGTGCTCCAGGCTCATTTTCTGTCTAGATAATATCTGAGTCTCAAACATTTATATTCCTCCTGTGTGGGCCGCGTGAGATGACCGATCATATATTCCAAGAACAAATGGAGAAAGAGACAGCCATTTTATTTGGAAGTTAAAAGGGCTCCCTTCTGGAACCCAGACTCACCCCAGAGAAACTGTAAAATCAGGACATACTGCTTCCTGATGAAGAACCAGTGTGGTTACCGATCACCATAAACACGCTGTCAAGTGCCACTTGATTGTACCTTGACATGGAACACAGGACTCCAACAGACCTTACAGCCCCAGCTCCCACCTTTTCATTTGGATTCGATGCCTAGGTTTGCCCTCCCAAGTCCTGTCGTATGTGGTGTGCACCCGGATGAGCATATCCATTCAGAGTTTTTAAGTCATGTATGAACATATGTGGCAATGTAATTTGGTTTGGCCAGTCTCTGCGGGGTGTCGTGCTTAGCCAGGACCGTGCCTGCTACTCTGGATTCCTGGAGAACAACGCCCATGGATGGAAGTGTTCACGTCCATGTGTTAAGGGTCACATACGCAAACACGTGGGTGGCGCATCTGGAGTTCCTGCTGACCCATGCCGCCACCTTAAGAGTGCGTGGCGGCAAAACCAAGGGCCTTACTGTCCACGGAGTGCCTAAGACAAGCAGCAAACCAGCTGGACTGCACACCAGATGGACCTTCATCCTGAGGCCGCCCTTTTATATCCCTCCAGTCTTTCCTCATCAGTATCTCTGATCATCCTTTTTTTCTTTATAGCACTCAAAAGGGCCTGCAGCGTTATTACAAACATTTTCCGTCCAACCCCCCATCATCAGACAAGCTGATGGGGGAGGGCAGGGACCTTCCCTGGCTCAGTCGCTGCTGGTCCTCCAACCCCTCCCCAGTGGTGCCCTGCACAATGTACTCAAAACACATGCATTTTTATAACTGTCTCTCCTCCACATCTATCCTCATGTGCTTCCTAAGGCTTTAGGTGCCTGTGATTTTCTTCTTTTCAAATGCCAGAGGGAGAATTGTGTATCTCTGTACCTTTGATAAAATTACACATGGACTATAAAGTCCACGGTGTAGTACATTATGTAGGGCTTCTAAGAGGCTATTACTGACAAATATATAGTCGCTCCGTAAATATGTGTATCCTCGGAGTTTTATCCAGCCTCTAAGTCATGGAGGAAAATGTTCTGGCGTATTTATTGATATTACTGTATGCACTGGGATACTAAATGGGGACAATAAATTATGTCTATTTTACTGACTTAGCTGTTCCTTCTCAGGTCAGCCATTCCACATCTCTACAATAGGTTCTCAGCTTTGGAAGCGGAATCAGGGACCTGCCTTCTGCCTCCTTTTCTGGGGAGTGGGTAAGGTGAACAATAATGCACTGCTTTGTACGGTGTTAACTGCAGAGTGTTGCCAAGAAGTCCACTGCGGCCCCAGTGGTCATGATGTTGAGAATGAGCCCTCCGGGCACACAAGTCACCACCAGCGAAGGGGAGCTCTCTGTGGGGGCTCCACGCAGGTCCCAAACGCCCCGCCAGCCCGGAGCCTGCCGCACTCACCTCTACCTGTTGCAGGGCATCCTCTGTGTCTCCGACTTCAGACGTGGAGATGGAGGGGTAATTGGAGTCGGATTCTAGGCTACTTTGGTTTGATGGGTTCCGCCTATGGCCCGGGGTTTGCTGTTTAAGGAGAGAAATGTGACAGCTCAGTCAGTACCTACTGTTCTAAGAACTATTACTTTTCAAAGAACAGAAGGCCCTGGAATTGGGACTTTTTCCTCGTTTGTAAGGATTGGGTTCCTGGGCCTCTCAATGAAACATGAATCTCCAACACGGAGGCCGATTTCTGAAAAGTCCCAGGGAGGTAACCCTCACCTCCCAGCCCTGCCCTGCAAGTGCAGACAGACCTCTCGCACCCCTGCCCGCCACCAACTGGTTTATGAAACTGTAAGCGTATTAGAAACAGAGGTTACCATTTATACGTTCACGCTTAAACATACCCTTTTTTCTTGTATCTGATTTGGCTTTGAGTGTGAAAGCTGATCGTGGTAGGCACATTTTAGATTTCTATGTTGCTATTCAACTTCTCTTCCTGGTTTCTACTCAAATAGTCTATCTTATTTGAATATGCATTTCTGGAGGGAATATTGATACGGGCTGCAAAGGCATGACAAATCCTGAAATGTGACCACGTCTCTACATACAGTGCATTGCATCAGCAATCAGGAGAACACTGGGAACTAGCACAGATCCGGACTCCCCAGCTATCACTGCTGGAACCCAGGACACGCCCAGAACAGGAACCAAGAAAGAGAGCACATTCCCTTGGGTGGAATTTTCCTTAAACTCCCGAGATCTTCCTCAGATCCCAAAGTTGGGCATGACTAGGGGACCCAGCTGCTCTCAATGTGATGACTCCCTGCAGGACAGGCAGGGACACCCTGGCAGGTGACAGCTACTGTGCATCACGCAGGTCCAAGAGCTGCCCCTGGGGCCGGCACTGCAGGAGCAGGAGGCCTGGAAAGCCAGGTGTGGGGCGGGCACTGCAGGGCTGCCGGGTCGCCCTCCTTGCCTTTAGGATGGTCATCTCGTCCCGAAGGTTGTCGTATCTCTGCTCCAACCGTGAATATTCCTTCACGAGGTTCTGGTAGCGAGAACGCTCCTCCTCCAGCTCTTTCTTCATCAGGAGGTTCTCCTTGGCAGAGTCCTGGGCAAATTCATCTGGGAAGCAAGCAGTTGGAAGCCACACTTTTTCCTTCTGAATGGATTCCCCTCACATGCACCAGCCCACGTTTTCTGATCCGTCTCTTGTCAAAAAGCAGCCCACGGAGCTCCCAGCACAGAGACTGGCGAGTTCCTCCAGCTCCACCGACTGCCCAGCCAAGGGAGCTGGTGGCTGCGACTTGAGTCTTTACAGTGGGGAGGAAGCCAACCCCACCCCTGGGGAGTGCGGGAGACACAGGCAGTGGGTGACAGCTCCCTCTATTAATGCACTGGCCTCTCTCTCGTGACAACTGTCACAGCAACTGCTGGTGGCATTCCTGGAAGAACCCAGCTTTTATTCCAGTTTCTTCCCTGATCTTTCAGTTCTTGGAGTTTAGGGAGATTAAAGGAGAGCTGAGGAAATAATGTCAGAGGTTAGGAAGGGGCTGAGGCAGAAAAGTAACAGGGATGGGCTTTTTGCCCCTAAAAACTTATTATTCCTATCAGTGGAAAGAAACAAATTTTAAAGGGGAATTAAAACAAGTCTGTGCCATCCGGTGGTTCAGTTCTCTTGTGCTCCAGGGGAGGGAGCTAAGGACAGGGAATGGGGAGTGATTTGCTGAAGGCCACCCTGAGTGTCAGGCACAGCCGGGGTGTGGGGACCCTGCACTGTTTCTCTGAGGTCAAGAAGGACAGGGGGAGTTGAACTGCAACCCAGGTATCAGTGGGTGCTTGAGACAGGTGTCCTGGACATGACCCATGACCTAGACCCTCTCGTTAGCAAACATAACCAAAGACCCACTGCGTAGAGCCGCCATGACAAGAACTACAGACGCTCAAGGTCAAGTTACAAAGGGCAGTCACGCAGCTCCTGCGCCCCGCTACATGTCAAGTACCAGGGTAAGCGACTCGCGTGCAGTATCTAATCCTCATGGGAGTCTGAGTGCTGCACCGATGCCCACTTTGCAGATGAAGAGACGAAGGACAAAGGGACTTGCTCAAGGCCACACAGCAGCATGAGGCAGTCATTCTCTGCATGTACCTCTCCCCAGACTCCAAACTCCATGCAGCTGCCCGCTAACCACGAGACACCCCACGTTAAATGGACGCAAGCACGCAAAGTTCAGCTTCCTTTTCCCCGGTGTCCCCACTGCAGCATCTTGACTAACAGCACATGCACAAGCAATCTTTGGTGGCGAATCATCGTGGCAGAGACTAAAAAGAGAAAACTCAAGCACCTACCTTTCGGCTGGCACAGGATTTGGCGGTTGAGCTGCTCTTTCTCGTCTTTCAGGAGAGCGTTTTCGTGCTCCAGGTCCGCCACTCGCTGGGGGAGAGAACAGCAGAGACAAGGTTTCCCCTGTGAAGCTGGGCAACGGTTTGCATTTCAGCTGGTTACGTTTAAATGCTCTTTTTATTTCAGTAAATCGAACCGGTCAAAGCTGCTCTCCTGTCCAGGGAAAAAGTGAACCCGGGGAGAGACTCCGTGAAAACAAGTCAGACGAGCTCACCGCTGTGCGCGGTCTTCCTGTGCCCCCAAGGCCTCCTGCCACGTCTGCTCCAAGTTCCCACACCTTGTTCCGGAGCTTGTAACAGGCTTTCTTGCATTTGGCTGCTTCTCTTCGTAAATCTGAGCTCTCAAGTCTGCGTCTCAGGAAAGCCTGAGCCCACAGTGAAGGTCTCTCCCCGGCTCCTTCCCCTTGGCCTTGCCGGGCTCACAGGCCCAGCCCAGTCCAGGGGCTGCTGACATTCAACTGTCCAATCTACTGTCTAGCTTCCTGCAACACCACCCAGGGAAACTTAAGGAACATTACTGCAAAAATGGCAAAAAAAACAAAAACAAAACAAAACAAACAAAAAAACAAAAACAGCAAGCAAGAAAGGAAAAGAAAAAAAAAATGCTGTTCTGTTCAGAGGAAAAGGAATTATAAATAACTGTGAAGCAAGCTTTTTAAAAGGTAAAATTTTTTGCTATTCAATACTGGAGTTTGTATCGATGTATAAAAATGTGACGGTTCAGATGCGCTCTAAGAGAGGCAGAAACTATTAGCTGTTATAGAGGAGGATGGGAAAGGGGCCTGTTTTTGATAATCTGGACACCCGACATGCCTTGGATCACCTTCATGTTTCCTCTCTGGGAGCCCCCGAGACTCATGTCACAGCAGGGCATCACGGGATCTTCCCTGCCAATGCCACATCCCACCCTTGTGATGCAGGTAACCGTGCACATGAACCAGAGCAGGGAAAGGATGATGGACCCATGTTCAGGGCCCCTCGACCCAGGCTCCCAGCCTACAGCCCCACCTTCCCGGAGGCTGCCGGACCCATCACACGCCACCACAAAAGGCACCCATTCGTGAGTGTGGCCGAAAGCAAAGAAACAGGTGCTGCCCACAGCAGCGGGTGAATATAAGCAGGTGGGTGTACATTCCCTTTCACTGGACACCAACACAAACACACTTTAAAATTACTCCACCACTTAGCAAAAACTTAAATTATTTCTATTCTTCAGAATTCTTCCAAAACACAGAAGAGGAGGGAACACTTCCCCGTTCCTTCTGGGAGGCCAGTAGGGTCCTGATACCAAAGTCAGATAAAAATATCCCACCAAGGAAACCACTCTCTTATGAAAAAACTCGTAACAGAATGCTAACAAATGTTCATGATAAAAACAAACTAGGAACAGAAGGGGACTTCCTCATCCTGATAAAGGATGTGTACAAAACCCCACAGCTAGAAATCTTGAGTTATCAACTGTACGTATCTAGAGTTTGTAAAAAGAACAAAACCACCGAGACAAGCTCTTGGTGCTCTTTGCTTGGCATTGAGGCTGTGGGGAAGGTGCCTTCTGGAGAGGCCCCAGCTCAGGGCGTGCACTGTGAGGGCTGGACCTGTGGACACTGCGGTGGGCATCCATTTAGCTTCAGGTTGTCTTGTTTTTGTATACAGTGACGTAGCATTCTGCCTTTCTTAGCTGTGGAAAAGGCGGGGGGGTGGGGTGGTCAGCTGGCATGAGAAGTGTTTGGATCTTTTTTAAGTGCAGTAGTTTTAAACTGTTTTTAAACAAACTGGAGAACTCTTCATTGTCAGCAAAGTGAAGAGTCACGGAATCAAAGTTCAAGAACCTTCTGTACTAAACACAATTTGAAACATTTTGTTATTTTTTGTATGTTTAGAAGGCTGAAATGTTTTTTGAAGTTAAATAAACAGTATTACATTAAAAAAAATACTGAAATGGGACTCCTACCTCATACTATATACAAAAATGAACTTAAAATGTTTCAAAGACCTAAAGCTATGAGTTAAAACTCTTGGAAGGAAACATAGAAGCAAATCTTTGTGACTTTGGGATTAGGTTTCTTAACTACAACACCAAAACATCAGCAACCAAAGAAAGAAAGTGCTAAAAGGAACTTCATCAAAACAAAAAACTTCTGTTCTTCAAAGACATTATCAAGAAAGTGAAATGGCAACCCACAAAGTGGGATTCAATATTTTCAAATCACATGTCTGAATAGGACTTGTACCCTGAATATACTATAAAGAACATTTACAACTCAATGATAAAAAGGCAAATAACCCGAACAATAATGGAAAAGGATTTAAAGAGGTATTTCCCCCAATGGCTAATAAGCACATGCCAAGAGGCTCTGCACCATTAGACATCAGGGAAATGCACATCAAACCAGAGTGAGATACCACTACCTGTGCACCAGGACGGCTACACTCTAGAAAGACCTAAGTGTTGGTGGTGTGTGGAGAAATGGAACCCTCATTCACTGCTGGTGGGAACAGAAATTGGAACAGCAGCTGTGGAAACCAGTCTAGCCATTCCTCCCAAGGTTAGATGTAGTTACCACGTAACTCAACAAGGTCACTCCGAGGGGATACACCTGAGAGAAATGAAAATCTATGTCCCCACAAAAAACTTGTACATATTTGTATCATCACTATTCAAAATGCCCCCGAAGTGGAAATAACCCAAATGTCCATCAACTAATGAACGGACAAGTAAAATATGTTGATACAATACTATTTGGCAATAAAAAATTGAAATATTGATATATGCTATAACATAGATGAATCTTGCCACGTGAAAGAGGCCAGCAACAAAAAGACACATAAAATTCTAATTTTTATGAAATAGCCTAGGAAGATTTACAGGCAAAAAGTAGATCACTGGTTGCCCGGGACAGCGGTGGGGACCTGGGGGCAACTGGGATATCATTGGTAAGGGGTCTATACATAGTCCTTTTTTAGAGTAATAAAAATATTCTAAACTTTGTGGTGATGGTGGCAAAATTCTGAATATATGTATATATTTAAAACCTTTAATTATACACTTTACATGGGTGACTGGTATTCTATGCAAAATTACCATCAGCAAAGCTCTTTAAAACATTACTCCATGAATAAACCAGTCTACTAGGCGCAGTTCTCTGTGCTGGGTGTGGCAAAACTTTATTAAAAGGTGAGTAGTGAGACAGGCTCCCCCATTGTGGGTTGAGGCTGCGCTGAAGGACAGAATGAACACTCTCTCTCTGGTTCAAGTCATCCGCTCTTACGGTCTTGGGTACATTTGATGACCTTGGGGGGGGGGGGAGGGAGGACTCTCCTTGACCTGCATAGAAAGAGCCCCAAAGATGACACACACTATACAATAACACAACACATGCTCAAGAGCAGGTGCATGTGGCTGGAACCAGATTGTGACCTACTGGGACTGCTACCTAGGAGATCACTGCTGTGGAGACACGGTCGCCCAATCCCTGGGAATCTGCCTGCAGCCCAACAGGGAAACACCTTCCAAACTCTGCTAGACCTTCTGGCAGTAAAAGCAAGAAAGGGAGGCCCCAGGGATGCCCGGTGAAGGGCAGAAGCCTTCGTGGGGCTTTCAACCAGTTGTTGAAATGCCAACTTCTTTCCTTCCTCCTGGCTTTCAAGTTAACTCACTTTTATAGATTTCTGTCTAACTGTGAGGTTCCCCCAATGCTCCACATCATGTAGAAAGGGTCAGGAGAGAACTCCCGCAGGCTGTAGTCCAGGAGCGAGGTCCCTGCCCCCAGTGAAGACAGCAGAGACCCCTTCCCACTTCCAGAGCCTCAGCTCCTGGGATGGGCTGCAGGAAGCCTGCTCTCCAGGGCTCCACAGAGAAAAACGCAATGTGCACACACACCCGCTTGCTACTGGAGGCTTGCAAAGAGTTCCAAGTGCTTTCCGACTGCTTTTATTCATGGGGTTTTCAATTGCTAAAATATGGCTCAAAACCACCTCCCAGGAAACTGCCCCTTCTCTTCTACAAGACAGTAAGGCTCCTTTTGACCTTCAATTCACAGGTGGTTTCTCTCCCAAGCTCACCTGTGGCCAGACTGCCAAGAGTTACAGAAATGACACTCGGGCAAGTGTGTGTACTTCTGACGCCACTCCAGGTTGGGAATACACGGGTCCCATGCCTTTCTGTTCAGAAGATGAATAAGCCCCTTCACAGTCAAGACTCTTTATGGAGTCGGGCAAAGGGGCACATTCTGCACCCCCCGCCCCGGATATCGAATGAGACAAAGTGGGTACAGAGTTATGGTCACTGAACAAGTTATTGTCTATATTACCATTAATGCAATAGATGTTGTGTGTCTAGAGACACCAAAACCTGGTTTGGTGGTGAGGATGAGGGGTGGGAGAAAACTGTGGCTGAGAACGATTGTGCTTTCTCATCAGAGCTGCCTCTCACCGAGCCTACTTCTGGCCCCCGGGACAGACGGTCACTCACCGAACACATCCTGGCACACTTCCCTGTGCCAGACGCCCTGCCAGGGGCTGGCGGCTGCAACATGAACAAGAATCAAAGCAGCGAGTGTCCAGTCCAGCAGGCTCATAACAACAAGCAAACCGGTCATGGGCCCCCAGAGCAGATTCCTATAAATCAGGGATTCTCGACTAGTGTAACATTATAGGCTGAACAATCCTTTGTTGGGGAAGGGCTGTCCTGCTCATTGGAAGGTGTTCAACAACGTCCCTAGCCTCTACCCACGAGAGTGTCCCAAAGCCCTCAGCATGTCATAGACCAGGGGACCACCCCACCTGCCTGTCGCACCATCAGGTCCAGGACAGAGCCTGTGCTCTCCCCAGACAAAAATAAGGGCTGCTTTACTGTGTCTCGTTGACTGAGGCGTCTAGGCTCCATGACCTTGTTTACTCAAATCGTTCCATTCAGGAGGCATGCACACTCTAGGAAAATCATTCTCTAAGTGCATCTAATTTGCTGTTATTAAAGGCAGTTCGCCACCCGGTGACTTTATGAGAGCCTTCAAATTAGTCTGGCAGAGCAGCAAAGTAGCCTGTGTTTTCCTTATCTTGATGTACAAGTCACGTCAGGTCGGAAATGATGAACAGTAGTCCACACGGTGTGTGCCTCTGCCAATCACGCCTGGAGTGGGGCCTGAGGTGAACCTACAGGCCAGGAACAGGGCTCCAGTCACCCTGGGCAGGAGCAGGGCTGTCGCCCCTGACTCCACTGACCCCAGGAGGTAAGGGGGTGAGTTCACAGTGGGCTGGGAAGCACCATGTTACAAAGAACTAGGACTTGGCCACCCCTCACCACCCCCTGAGTATGCGGACACCTTAGAAAGCAGGTGGTCCTGAGAGCTTCCAAGATCCCTCACCATCCTCGTCACCTTCCTCTGAGCATTCTGCCGACAGTCGTGCCCCCTGGAAATGGAACACGTCCTCTGACCAATAGAGGGCAAATGGCGTTACCCCTGGGCTGGACCTGAAACCTCTACTCCTACCTATACAGCCCGAGGTCACCTGACTGCCCCGCGACCACCTGCCACCTAATACCCAGCTGCAACTCCAGTCTGGGAGAGCCACGGTCAACAGCACGTTTGCACCGCAGCCTTCTGCTGGGTTGCGTCTCATTTCTCCTCACCTTCTCCCTCCAGGGCTTTAACGCATGGAGGCTGGGCTCCAAGCAGCTCAGCTTTGCTGTTCTAAGGCTTTCATCAAAGTGGCACCAGGAGCTTTGTCTGCCTTTCCAGAAGAGTTCTGGACGGGGGCCCAGTCTCTGCTCCTCAGGGGACAGGAGGAGGGACGGGTGACATGCTCAGCCCCACATCCCGGGAAGGGAGAGGATGCTTCCCCCATCACATCTCCCCACATACTGGCCACCCCCAGCCTTCCCAGCCAGCCAGTGCGCAGAGCTGGTTGGCAGATGCGGCAGGTGACAAACCTCTGCAGGCAAATGGCCTCCTTTTCTTAAGTTGTCAGCGATGCCAGCGACAGGAACACTTCACGAGAACCAGGTGTGTTCCCTTCAGCACAATAAATAACACTTTTGCTGGACTTGGGGACTCACTAGCCATCATTCAGCAGCTCCATTTTTTTGGAGGGGGGAGGGTCTTTTAACTCTTACAGGTGTTATTACTGGGAATGTTTTGGGACTCTGATGATTTGGGACAATCATCGGAGCCAACGCTGGGGTAAATCCTGTTACTATCATCAGGCTGACACAGCCCCTGCTCTACGCTCATGAACCGCCTCCACCAGCTAATCTTTAGGGGCACAAATGTATTCAATAGCTCTGGACTTCTGATTTATTTTTCAAGTTCAGCATTTGCACTGTAGAGAGCCAGATGAGAGGTTTCTGGGTAAACACCGCGGAGCATGACTGGAGGATGACTATCAGAAAAGGCTCATCGCCCACTGTTGTGTCCTGCTTCGCACCTACCGTCAAGCAGAAAGTGACAGGGACAACATGTAATTCTGCAAAGTCCTGTGATGGGTCCCTTGCCTGTTCTCTGAAAGTAAATAAGCACGGATACTCTACCTACTGGGAAGTTATTTAGTCCACGGGAAATGGGCCTAAGCAGAGGTGAGAAGAGACAGGAAATGAGTGCGGAAATGGAGCCGGAATTCACCCGAGACGCAGGCTGCGTTAGGTCCACACACAGTGAGGGAAACACAACGCAGGGTTGGGTGCTCTCACCGGTCTGAGGAACCGTCTGTCCCCCCTCTCCTGGAAGAGCCCTAGAGGAGAGGCATGTTCCTAGAGCGGGGCCCGGCCCCACCCCATGGGTGCTGCTGGTGTGACTCAGCACTTACTGTGCCAAAATAAGGAGCTCGGGACTAGGGGGGACAGGTCCAGGGAGGTTCAAGTACAGCCCCTGCTCCGTGAAGTCGCAGGCTGGCTGAGGGACCAGTAAGTAGCATTTGCCAAGTCCTTGCTGGCTCCACGTGCTGCTACCAACTTCTTTCACACCTTGGAGGTAAGTGCCACCATTATTTACTTCTAGGGAAACTAAGGTATAAAAAAAGGTAACTTCCCAAAGGTCACACAGCCAGGCAGGGGAACTGCTAGGCGACGCCCTGAGTGATCTAGGTCCAGGACCCGGCTCTTAACTGCTAGGTCACCCGTCTCCTGACCTTTCCTAAGGCCGACCTAGGAGGACCTCGATGGCGACAGCCTACAGCAGGCCTCCGATGACTGTTTCCCACCGGATGAGCCCAGGAAGGGATGCAGGGCTGAGGGAGTTGGTGGTGGCTGCAGGGACTGAGGGCCTAAGACAGTTTATCACTACAGGGGTCATGGCCAGTGCTGCCCTCAAGGTCACAACAGCCTTCCTGGTGGGACCTCATTACTCCTCCCATCATTCTCCTCGATCACCCTGCCTCAGCCCAATGGTTTTCTTGGGCCCTGAACCCACCCAGCCCCCACCCCTCCGCCCCTTGCACCTGCTGCTGTATGTGTTACCTGTTCCCTAGAAATCCACAAGGCTCACCTCTCCCCTCACTCAGGTGTCCTCTCAGAGCCACTGCCTCTGGCCATCATAAATGACACCACATCTTCCTCTGCCCCCAAAGGTACCTCTTTATCCCCTTTACTCTGCTTTATTTTTCTTTCAACACATGATGGTAGTTTGTACTTAATTTCTGTCTGTACATTCTCCCACAGCTCCCAAATATTTAAGCCCTAGAAGAATGAGAACTGAGCCCTGGCTGGTGGCATAGTGGATAAGGCGCTGGCCTGCGAACCCAAAAGCTGCTGGTTTGATTCCCCAGCCAGGGCACATAACCAGGTTGCAAGCCAGGTCTCCAGTCAGGTCTGTAGCTGGAGGCTGGTGAAAGGCAGCCATACATTGATCTCTCTCTCCCTCTCTCCCTTCCCCTCTCTCTGAAAATAAAATCTTTAAGAAAGAAAAAAGAGAGAACTTATGGAAACCGTTTTCTTTTGCCCCTGTGTGTAGAACAGTGTTCAACAAATACAGATAGTAAGTATCAGTGGAATGAACAAAGGGCCATGACCTTCCATGATTTTTACAATGACACACTGTCCTCCCATAGAAATGATGGGGGTTCTCTTTCTATATCATCGGCCTCCTTAGGAGCCATAACCCCTGGAGCTGCTGACAGCACAACTCAGAGTCTCAGCTGCCCAAGGGACCCTGCTCTGCACTTCAGGGCGAAGACTTGGACCATTCCACTGTGAGAAGCCTGCCCCCCATAGTCAGACCTCTGCACTGAAAAATCCCAACCTTTATAATGAACTACCCAGCGTAACTAACGGGTGTCCGGTGACTCAGTAACTGGCCAAGCAATACAACACACGACCCCACCACCACCAGTCTGGACACGCAGGGCCGGGGGGCAGCTCTTCAGCCCCTCATGGGTGTCAAGGACCCTCACTCAGAGCCAGGCACCTGGCTGTGAGCCTCGTCCTCACCCGCCCACACCCTTCATCAAGGAGCCAGGCCTCACCGGCCCCACCAAGCAACGTTTCGAGTGGATTCTGAAGAGTGAGCCATTGCCTCTGTGTCAAGGGCAGCCCTGGGAGCCACGTCTCTTTTGTCAGGGACACAAAACAGCTCAGCTGCACAAGTTGGTCAGTGCAGGCATCAGTGGCAGCTTTAAAAAGGAATAAAGCTCCCACATGGCACAGGCCAAAAGAGGGGGCGGCTGGAGGTCTATGTGCAGACACTCCGGGGAGAGGCCAGGCAATGGACAGGCACCTCTGGCAGAAAGGGTGTCAGCTAACTCCCGGGGCTCCGTGGGTGCGGGCTGAGTTCCTGACACAGGTCACAGCAGTGCAGCCACGTAGCCTGACAATGAAGATTGTCACGGGTGGGGAGCACGAGGTTTCCAGGATGTCAGTTCCCATACCACGTTTGCCAACAGAAGTATCAAATCCATTAATTAAACATCTACCAGCAGTCCACTCCCTCACTCAGCTTTTCCTGCCTCATCAATCTTGCTTGGTGCAGAGTGGGCCCTGGACACGCCCGGGAGGAAGCTGTTTGTCTGATTATTCAGCATTGGTTAAGACTGGACCAGTGCCTTTGATAAACATCAAAGCCTGGCTAGGTACCAAGATGAAAGAAGAAATGCCAGCCGGCCTTTCCCCAACCCACACTCCCCCACCCCAGCCTCCAGAATAACAAGGTCCTAGAGCCCCTGGAGAAGGAATGCTCTTTGCTTCCACTTTTTCCTCTTCCTGGAAAGGGGCAGACACTGCACTTAATGAATCATCTTACACCCATTTGTGCTCAGGTTACCAGCTGGGATTTGCTGACGGAGTCAGGGCAGGTCCTTTTCTGGTCCTGCCTCTGCATCTATTGTTCCCATTCTTGTCATGTCCTTGAATTTCTTCTTCTTGCCAGCTCCAGATGCTCATTGTATTTAAGACCTGGCTCAACAGACTCCTAGGAAGTAGTAATTTTTTTAAAGGAGAGAAGGAGGCGGCCCATTTCTCTATTTTGCTCTGCCAAGGAAGATTTTTCTATAACCAACCTTAGGCCCCTTTGGATGGAGACTTGGATATTTTAAAAGTGCGCTGAGCCCTGGCCGGGTAGCTCAGTTGGTTAGAGCACTGCCCCAATACGTCAAGGTTGTGGGGTTGGTCTCCGGGCAGGCCACATACAAGAAACAACCAGTAAATGCATAAATAAACGGAGCAACTCTTTCTTTCTTTCATTTCCTTTCTTTTCCTTCCTTCCTTTCCTTCATTCTTTCCTTTCTCTCCCTCCCTCCTTGCTTCCTTCTTTTCCTTTCTCTCTCTCATCAATAATAATAAAAAGTGCTCTGAGACCCCAGCCATAGTGCCTGAGGGGCAGCAGGGAAGGAGGCCAGGGAGTTGATGAGTCAAGTGCTTTCTGTGGGGTGGCGATAGGAGACCCCACTTTATGGATCTCCTGGGTCAACAGATGGGCCATGTCCCATCTGACTGACCCCACCTACAGGGAACTCCCTCATCTATTTCTCCCAGGGCCACCCACTGTAAGTGTCTCCAGTTCTAATCGTGGTCTCTTCTCTCTGCCTTGGATTCCGCCGTCTTGTTCACTTGGAAGGGTTGCTGCCCATCTGTTTCCAAGGGTCAACAGACAGCAAGATCCAAACTCCGTGGTTTGCAGGCTACAGGCTGTGGCTGCTTTTCCACACAACGTGTTTCATCCCAAAGAAGGACGTTTACCACAGGCCTTGTCATGGCTAAGCTGGCAGGTTTCTTTAGGCAACACCCTGGAGTCTGAGGACTTTCCTGTGCCAGGCTGCCTGCACTGGGCACATGTCTCACTTTTTTTTTGTTACCTTATCTCCCTGTGGACCCCACCACTGACTCCTGGGGAATCCCTGAGATCTAAGGAAACCAGTGGCTGGTGGTGCTGAAGTTCTGCCCGGGACAGAAAATGCTGTACGTAAATCCAGCTTGAGCTGGCTCTGCAGGCTCTCATCTCAGGTGACAGTCACGTCAGAGGGAGGTGACAGTCACGTCAGAGGGAGGTGACAGCGCAGGGGAGAGGGAGGCTTTAGAGAGCAGGCTGAGGCCCTCTGTCCTCCCAGAGGCCACCAAACACATACAGTCCCATGGAGATGGCCAGCTGCAAGTCAAGAAGGGGCCTTAGAGATGATCTAGACCAACTTAGAACAACACAGGCGAGGGAATGAAGGCCGGCGAGCTTTCCGCATGCACGCGATGGTGGCCCGAGCAGGAATGGGCATCTGGCGATGTCGCCACCTACGATGGAGCCCTGCCTGTGGGAGCGTTCAGCCCGCCCCAGGGTTTCAACAGGAAAAGTTGTTATTCCAAAATTGGGAACACTGAATTCCTCTCTCCTCATGTTCTCAACTTGTGGTGACCCTCCAGCCACAGCTGCGTGCGCAGGGTGCCATGTGGGTCAGAGCAGCAGTCTCCCCAGCCCACGAAGGGCTCGCTGGTGGCCCATGGAACACGTCTCTTGCCAATAAGGACTGAGGTCACATAGCTGGCATGGTAGAAAATTCCAGGCTGTAAGACACCCGAAGCCAGCCACCTGTGCCCCCTCAGAGGGTGCCAAGTGTTCAGTTCATGGCAGAAACTCGGTCCCCATTGTTAGGGCAGCACAGGGATACGAGTCCCAGAGAAGCCAGGGAGAGGATGCTCTGCTGCTCACCTGCTACCGCGCTGCGCCGCGCCACGCCCTCTGGTCCCACCTACCTTCCTCAGCTCGTCCTTCTCCCTGGTGTGGGTGTCCTCCAGGATCTTGCGCTCTGAGTGGGCCCTCTGCAGCTCGGTCCGCAGGCTCTCGACCTCCTCCTGCAGTCTCGGGCCACTGTCCCCACCGTGGCTCTGCTGGTAGTGGGCCAGCTCCTTCTTCAGCTTCTCCACCTCCATGGCGTGGGTGGAGGTGACCGCAGACAGCTGCTCTGACAGTGTCTTGAACTCTTTGTTCTGCAGAGAGCAAGTAGGGAAAGGAGAGAAGGGGTGGAGAGCAGTGTTATCCAGCCGGGAAAAACCACGAAGGCAGGTACATAAAAAGAATGCTCAAGGTGGCACTAAGCCCCACAGTCACCACGTGCTGTGTGCGCTCCTACATCGCCCTAACAGAACTCTGCTGTGGGCCAGGGGAAAGGCAGGAAGACAAAACCACCAGTGCTGATGCTCAAGCAGCAGCTAGAGGCTGTGGCAGAGCTGGCAGCTGCCCACTGGCTGATGGTAGTGAGCTTTCTGTGTCCAGCCAGACGGACCTTATGCCTGGATTTTTGGTGTGGGAACAGCGTAGCTGGCTTCCTGGGTCCGCAGCTTTTGCTCTTCAGAATTCCTTGTTTTGTCACATGGAACCGTCCTACCTTTGGCCTTGCTGGCACAAAGAGCTGCAACCTAATCTCTGGCTCTGAGACAAAGGACCCCTTCAGCATCCCTCCTCCAAGGAGGCCCTCCACCAAGGGCCCCCCACCACCTGTCAGCTTACCCTGCAGGGCTGACTCCACAAACAAGGCCCCGGCAGAATCCATCCACGCTGAGCCCTGAACGCAGGGCTCCCACCCGTGTGCCCACTTAGGTGATAGGTATGTGAGAAGCCCTCCCCCACAAGCCAGGCACAGAGTGGGGGGGAGGTCACGTGATGAAACACTGAGGACCAGAGCCAGTGTCGGTACTGCTGTACATGCGGCAAAACTGGTCCTGTAGTGGCTGGGAACATCGCTGCATGTGGTCAGCGGGGCTAGCCAGAGGGAAGCAGGGTCTCCCCGTAAGCAAGTGCGTAACAGAAAGCCAACCAGGGCTGTTTACTGCCAGTTTCTGCAAGGAGAGCAGAGCTACTGGCTAAAATACGAATAAACTGGCGCGTCAGGAAATCAATTGTTAATTTACATCAGAAATGAAGCTCCAGGGAAAGCAGTGAGGAGCGAAGGAACCGCTGTTGGACCCCATACTAAGCCACATGCTGTGGGACCTCAAGGCTGAGACCTCCCTCCTCAGGGCAGCACCGCCCCAGGGCTTCTGGGAAGGTGATCAGGTGTGGGCTGGCCTTCAGCCCCACCTGTCCCCACAGCCAGTCACCCAGTGCAGAGTACAACCTGAAGAGCTGTACACAAGAGCCTCTGAGCGGTTCCCAACCAATGGTCTACAGACCCCTTGGATTTGGAGGTGGGAGTCATCGCAAGACAGTCTGCAACACAAAAAATGTCTCATCCCACACAGAGCACTAGTAGTTAATGGGTGCTTGCCCTGGAGCAGGCGCTGTACTGCATGATCCCATACGTTAATGCACGCACTCAGAAAAATCCTATGCAGGAAGGCTGATTCATAGCTCCATTTCACAGTTGAGAAAACTGAGGCAACGGAGGCACAAAAGACCAAAAGCTGTGGGCTTGTAACATTATGTTTCAAATGTATATGGATGCTTTCGTGAGTTATAAACGTGAACTAATTTAACATATTTACTGAGTGCATACTAAGTGTACTGAATCAAATATTTAGGAGTGCTATTTTTTTCAGCTGAAACATATTTAAATATAGCCTTACATTCATGAAGGTCTAAGGAACTTGATCTTCATTATAAAAAATTATAGGTGCAACTGAACTAGTCACTCCACACATTGTGCTTAAAGCAAACCACACTGGTAGCGCAGAGTTCACAGGTTATAATATTTTGGCCGAAAAAATGTCACACCATGGCTTCAACCAGGGGCACTGTACAATTAGCCCCAGGAACTGCCACTGCATTTACTGCTGAAGGATATTGTGAAGGGTGTGACTTACATCACACGTCATAAAAACATACAGTACAATTCAGCACCACGGATAGCTCTGGTCCTTTCACTTCTCTCCCAACCCCTCAAGGGACTTTATTTCCTCTTTTCTGTTGTTTCCTTGGAACTATGGGACAATTCTGTGTTTTTCTAGTTGGGTGCACGAAACCTTAAATAGGAACTTCGGGTGCTACCCTTATCCTGGTTTTATTTGCCTGTTCCTTCCCTTGCTGACTCCACCCGTCCCCCGCTGGGAACCGCTCCTAGCCCCATCATGGTGTTGGTGCATGTTGAGCTAAGAGTTACCTTGGAGATCTTAGGCCAACCCCTCCCCAACCCTCAAACCCCTCAGGGTTCAATGGGAGGTTTGGCCACGATCCCAAGCTCTCAGCTCTGGTTGCAAGTATAACAAAATTCAGGCATCTATCCAGCTGGGCACACGTCTGCAACAAACGCTTGGAGATGCCTTCATCCATGTCACCCTTGGCACACGTGTCTCCTTTCCTTCTGCATGAAAGTAGCTTGGGTGTTGATGGAGGGGCAGCCCGAGTTGTTCCAGGCAGCACAGAAAGAACAGAAACCCACTCACTTGCCAAGGGCTGGCCACTGCTGCTAGGAGGTGGCAATGATGCAAACATCTCTGAGGAGCTGGTGCCACAGATGACAATGACCCCTCCTCTCACAACAGAGTGCCAAGCATGCTCTATGACACCAGGTCTCACACCCATTATACAAGGCCAGCCAGACTGAGGATAGCACTGTCTGTATGGGTCGGAGGTGGCAGGACATGCTGTGAAACCAGATTGCCAAACAGTCTCAGCCATGTTACTTACTAGCTGTGTGACCTGGGGCAGGCTACTTAACCTCTCTGAACTTCAGTTTAAAATGCACGTAACATTAGTAGGATTTCACAGGGTTATGGTGAGGATTAAATGTGTGCGTGAGAACAGTGAACGGCACCTAGTCAGGCCACAGGGGGGCGGTGCAAGAAGGCAAGAGCTAATGCACCCTTCCACCACCTCTGACTACCCTCTGCACACAGGCCCCGTCCGGGGTGGGTACCACCTGCCTCCATTCATAGATGCAGGACAAGCAGGAAGCTTAAGGCAAAGGCTCTTTTTAAAAATAGCCTTTTAAATCTGCTTCTCTCTGATGTTCAAGCACGTGAATTGTAAAATACCAGATCTATTTTTAACCTCCCGAGTCCACTCTGGAAATCAGCAAAGCCACTGCCAGGCCTGGAGGGCTGAGGTGGCTGGGCAGTACCCAGGGCACTGGGCAGGGTGAACCCACGCCAACAAAGCCTTCTTGTCCCTCGACTGTATTTTGCTCAGAAAGCAACTGGCAAAACTGGACTACCCAAACATCTTTTCTGGTCAGATACCAATCGCCACAACAGCAATACTTGGACATCTTTGTGCTGGCATTTTTCAAGTGTCCAGTCCCAGAGACCGGACCTCTTCCTTCCTAGTCCTGTGCCCCTAAACGGATGTGCCTTCACCTCTGGCCTTCATGTCACTGCAGGCAGGCACCAAGTGCTCTTACCCTGCACTCCGCTTTCTGCCTTGCTTCCCCACTGAGGAGCAGAGCCAAGCCAGACACTCTGTAAAGCTCAACAGAGAACAGAAACCTCCAGGGTGATGGTCTCTTGTCAGGATTTTTTTTGTAAGAGTAGAGAAGCAGGAACACTTTGCTACTATCTCTGCACTGCCTTGGGGCTCTTATTTTAGGCAGCTGGCAATGGCATAATATGGCTCATTTAGTTTCTTGCTCTAATGGGGTCAGGAGAAACTTTAAAAATGTATAGAATAGGTATAATAAAACCACATGACCTCCCAGGCCATGCCTGGTGGCCCCAACTCTAACTCACCCTCTTTCTCCACAACCCCACACCATGCACCTCATTGGTTCTCCCCCTCCCTCTCCTCCCAAAAGCCTCTGGGAGCTGTAGGAACCTATCCTGTCCATGGTCATCCTAACACCCTGTGTGAGGCAAGTAACACTGAGCTCCCTTCCAGCTCTGGAACCCATCTAAGCAACAACACAGGAAAGGACCAAACCTTAGTCATGTTTGGGGTTAAAACATTAGGGATCACACAGACCTGGGTTGGAATGCTGGGTCTAGAATGTGCCAATTCTGTGACCTTAGCAAGGTACTTGATGTCCCTAGTTCACAATGTCCTCACCTGTAAAATCACCTCCTAGAGCTGGGCAAAGATCCAATGAGAGGGAACATTAAAGATCAATCCCAGGGCTTGGCACATGGGAGGTGACCATGGAATCGTCAGGGCCACAGTGGCTGCGGGCCGTGTTGGCATAAAATGGTTCCCTCGACATGCAGCACCCAACTGTGTCAAGTCACCCCCTGTTCCCTGAGCCCAACAAAGCACCAGAAATAGTCAACAAAGCTGCTCTGAAGAGGAGGAAGGTTGGCCACTGGGCCACCAAAGAGTGGGTGCATGGGTGTACGTGTGCACACCCACACCCTGCCTTTCCAAACAAATAGGGTGCCAGCTGTCACAGATTGTCTAGGACCCCTCCCAGCACCCTGCCCAGCACCCCACACTTGCCACCTGTGTGATTCCCTGACAGGGAAAGGTGGCCAGGGTAGAAAGACCGAGCAAAGCACTTACATGTAGTATCAATGATAACCATTTCCCGAGTTCCCCGCTGCATACCAGGCACGTCATCCAAGTCCACTTACGCTCCGACAGCCCTGATTTTACAGACCAGGAAACTGAGGCTGAGAGTGGTTAAAGCAGGCACTCAGCTTTCGCGCTGCAGAGCTGAAATCAGACTAGAGTCTTAATTCCAAAGCCCGTGCGCTTCCCACCACCCAACACGAGAGACGGAAGAGCAAAGTGGTGAAAAAAAGCTCTGGAGCTCGACAGCCACGGTTCAACGGTGGCTCTGCCAACTGTCACCTGGATGACCTGGAGTCAGTCACCTGCCCATTGTTTCCTCACTATTAAAAAGAAGAAGGATGGTACTATTTACCTGACAGTTGTGAGAACTGAAAGTGTTAGAGCACTAGGACAGCGCGTGGCCCTCCGTAAACACCAGCTCCAGTTTTCACACCACGTGGCCTCTATAAGGGGAGGCCATGACTCGGGGCTAATGGATTAGCTGCTTCTTGCTGCTGTGACAAATTCCCACCTACTCAGCAGCTCGAACTAATACGAATCTATTATCCTACATTTCTGGAGGTCAGACGTCTAAAAGGGGTCAGCAAGGCTGGGTTCGTCCCGGATGCTCTACGGGAGAACCTGTTTCAACATCTTTGTGTGGTTTCTAGGGGCTGGGTGCACGCCTTGCTCGTAATCCCACGTCACTCCCACCCTGGTCCTGTTGTCATCAAGTCTCCTTAGAATCTGGCCTCCCAGCCTCTCTGTTATGGGCATAATTGTGAATATACTGGGTCCACTCAGTCCGGAATAATCTCCCCATCCCAAGGCCCTCAACTCAATCACGTCTGCAAAGTCCCTTTTGCTCCGTAAGGTAACGTGTTCAGGGGCTCTGGGGATTAGGACATGGACATCGTTGGGGTTGTTACCCTGCCTGCCATAGTCAGTAGCTATTCCTGCCGAGGGGGTGATGCCCTGAGGACATGGGCATCCTCTTGGGTCTCTGGCCTATGAAGTTCCCTGAGGAAGCAGTGGGTCTCTCTGAAACACGCCCCTGGAGCCCCTGCCCGTGCCCAGCCCCTGGGGCAGATCCGGACCCCCACCTGGTCGTCGATCTTCCGCTGCAGCTGGACCACCTTGTTCTCCATGCCCACATTGAGGCGCTTCAGGTGCTCTGCTGAGCGAGCCTCGATCTTGAGGGCCCTCAGCTCCTGCCTGGCCTTGAGCCTCCGGAAAGCGCACTGGATGACGATGGCTGCGCCCCGCAGCTGCTGGAAGTGCCGGCGGGCCACCCAGCCCCGCACGTGCTTCTGGATGACCGTGGCCTTGTGCTCCCGGAGGACCTGGCAGGGGACAAGCACACATGGGGTGGGCTCACCGCAGGGCAGGAGCCGGGGAAGCTCACGCTGCCCAGGGGAGGTGACAGCCTTGGTCAGCCTACATTTTAGGAGATGCAGAGGGAATGTACCTCTCTGAGGGGTAAGGCTTTGATGACCATTTGTTTTAAGAACAAGTCTTCACTAGGCTCTGCAGCCTAGTCAACTAGGGGACAACTGTCAATTGCTTTTTCTTTTTTCGTTTTATTGGTTAGGAAACCACAGTCTAAAAACCTCCGCGTTGAAGGGTCCTGAAGATTTCCTGGAAAATGCCTCCCTCCCCATTGACCAGATTTGGATTCCACACCGGGGAAGGGGACTATAGTGAGAGCCCTGGGCGAGGGCCCACGGTAGGCTGATAACGGCTCTCCATCACGAACCAGGCTTGTAGGTCACTGGTTCTGTTTCCCACCATATCACAACCAGCCAGCAAACTGAAGCCTTATCAGTGTTCTTGCCCTAACACCCTGAGAAAGAAATGTTGGTGGAATAAAGGGATAAATAAGCAAACATCCTGAGAGACTGACATGCCCATTATCACAGCTCTGAGATGGAGCTGGTTTGAACCTGGTGCCCTCCAAATACCCCCTGCCCCTCCCCCAGAGATGTCACATGGCTGTCACCAACCTCCCCAACCTCCCAGGAACATTCACAGAACCTTCATCCCCTGGCCTGAGTTTCCCCACCTGTGTATCAGGGTGTGCTCCATCTTGTTGCTAACTGACCATGTTTGTTTTTTCATGATCAGTGTAATACCTTAGTTTTATTTAGGGGGAAAAATCATACCTTTTCTGATCATAGACAAGAGAGTTCATTGTAGAACAATAAATAATCATTTTTGACATTTTCTTTCAACCCCTTTCTTTCACCTCGGTCTTGGAGTCCCCCTTGCATGGGGTGATTCTGGGGAAGGAAGTGCTCTGGCCTGAGGCCACCTACCCAGGCAGTTCAGCTGTCTGGGGTAATGGCCTGGTAGGGAGGAGGCCGGTGTCCCTCTCCTGACCTCACCTTGCTGAGCTTAAGGTGGATGATCTGTTAGATAACGACACCCCTAATATCTAATGTCACCCCTGCTCTCAAAGTTTGAGCAAGCCCAAGATGGGTCATTGGGCTCTGCCCCGGGCTGACTGAGTGGCCCTGGGGAGGTGACTCAGCTTCTCCAGGCATCTCAGCTGTCACAGGGGGACGAGAGCATGCACCCTTCCTGGCTGTGAGGGTTAACCTTCCACGCCAACTGGCCACAGGGTGCTTAGGTTAAACGCCGAGGCTGAGTGTGATTTTAAGAATATTTCCAGAGAGGTGAGCATTTGAATCAATGGACTCAATGTGGTGGGCATCAGCCAATCGTTGGTAGTTTGAATAGAACAAAAGGTGGAGGAAGGAGGAATTTGCCCCCTTTTCACTCCTGAGGTGGCGCGTTCCATCTCTTTTTCTCCTGTCCTCAGATGGGATTCACACCATATCCTCCCCTGATTCTGTGACCTCTAGACTTGAGCTGAATACCCTCTGGCTTTTCTGGGTCCCCAGCTGCAGACAAGGTGACTTGTCAGCCTCCCACATCCCTGAGCCAACTTTTCCTGATAAATTTCCATATATACACACATACATGTACACATCTCCTACTGGTTCTGTTTCTCTGAACAGTCCTAATACATCTTGTGAGGGTTTGGACAGGATTCAGTGAGAATAGAGCTGTGAAATGACAGAAAACATTTAGGACCCACGAATAAACATTCATGTTGGTGAGAATGCATCTGCTGCTATTAGCTTCTGAGTTTTTCGCCCAGGAGTCTCTGGTGTGGCTACACACCTGGTGGTAGATCCTCCGCACATACATGCCCCGCACGAAGGCCTGGATGACGAGGGCAGCGCTGCGGACCCTCTGGTAGGCCCTGCGGGCCCTCTGCATGCGATACTGCTTCTGGAGCACCACGGCAGCCCGGGTCCTCCGAAGATGCTCAGCCAGCCTGCGAGAGAGACAGTGGTCGGGCAAAGCTGACAGGCCTGTGAACTGGTCCTAGACGAAGTGTGAACTGGTCCTAGACGAAGCCCCTCCCCACTGGGCCCTGTCTGGACACCCAGGCCAAGCCAAGTCTCATCACCCTGACTGACTGTAGCAATGCCTTGGGCC
This sequence comes from Noctilio leporinus, assembly GCA_004026585.1. Taxonomy (NCBI): domain Eukaryota; kingdom Metazoa; phylum Chordata; class Mammalia; order Chiroptera; family Noctilionidae; genus Noctilio; species Noctilio leporinus. The sequence continues at coordinate 140,539 of PVIW01000516.1, forward strand.
CTTGAACTTCAGGCTCAGGGAAACAATACTAGCTTCTCCCTTATCATCCAAAGAGTCTTGCCACAAAGTCAGCATAAGCCTGACCAACTGTGACCTTCATCTGCCCACTCCCCACCTTGTCAGCCCCTCACTGCAACCTGGGCACATCATGTGTTCACACTGCTGTCTGTCCTCTGGACTCACTGGGCTTGGGGGTGTCAGGGGCCTTGTCTCAATTGTCCTTGGCTCCCCTCTCCCCACAATCTAGTACAGGGCTGGACCAGCCGGCACTAAGGAAATGCTTGGTGAACAGACTCGAGCTTCTCAGGCCGGCCTGGATCTCCCAGTTGCCTGGTCTCCCAGCCCTTCTGCCTGGGGCAGGCTAAACGTGGACTCTAGCTTTCCTCCTTCATTTTTACATTCCCCATCACAGCCCCCAAGAAAGACAGGACGTCAGTCTAACGCTTCCTACCCTCCTTGAGGGCTTTGTTCGGTACCAGGCTTACAGCAAGTATTCAATTGGAGACGGAGAATATTAAAAGCTAGATGGACTTAGAACTCATGTAGTGCAGCCCCAGGGGAGGCGGGAACCCACCCAGCCCTGCTGGCCTGCTGAAATGGATCCAGTTTCCAGCTCCCCCAATGTCCTCTCCAGCAGGGGCCCTATGCATCCACTAGAACACAAACTCCCTACAGGGAGGCCACGGGCCAACTCTGCTGTATGTTCTCACCCTCGGGCCCAGGGCAGAGTTCCAGGCACAGGACAGTCAGTGATGACTTAGTTGGCACAGACTGTTGATGATTACTTAGTGTCGATTCTCATTTCTACAGCTTTTGTTCCCGAAATCCTCTCTCAGCTGCCCAGAAGTAATTATAGGTGCTCATCACCTCTGGATGTGCTCAAGTACAGTTTCTGGCCAGGACAGGTAAGCAGGAGCGAGCACATCTAAGTTTATGGGGCAAGGGATTCCTGCTCCGGGCTTGTACCCTGGGGATGACTATTTTGTCATATTCAGGGCAGAGGTGACTAAACTGCACCGGCCTCCACATGCAAGACCTTATGGTAATTACTCCCACGTCTGCAAACAGACCTTTGTCTGTTGGCAAAGGTCAGACTTCCACCCAGGGTTTCACAGGAGACGCCCGACCACTTTTGCGCTTCATCAACCAGATGACCTCCAGCAGGAGGGTGGTATTAAAAATGACGAGGCTTCCTCAGCCTGATGTCAAGCTAGGCAGGCAGCCGGACCGGCATCTGGGCTCAGCCCCAGGGTGGCCACTTGCGACTGGACAAGTCACACTGTCTCCGTGCTGGACTCAGGGCACTGACACAAAAAGGGGCCTCGTGGATCTTGCCAACCCTCATTTTAAACTCCCAAGGGATTTTGAAATGAGAAACATAAGCATGAAGCTGTGTGTAAGTGCACTGTGAGAGAAAGGCTGAATTTATCACTTTTTATAAAAGATTATTTTACTTTGGAGTTTAATTAAGAAAAAAAAAATGGTGGTGTGGCAAAACCTGTCAGTAGCGCTACTGTGGCGGAAACAGTTGGAGGAGACAGGGGTACTAGACCCACTCCCTCAAGTGAGGGGCAGGAGGGACATGGGCTGGGGCGGAAGCCAGGGTGCAGCAGGGCCCAACAAAAACCACTGAGTACAGAGGCTGAGCGAGGCCAACCAGACAAGACGGCCAGTCCCTGACCCCCGCCCTCCCTCCCACCCCCCGCCCTGCTGCCCAGATGTGCCCCGGCTTGGCTCACCTGCGGGCCAGGTATCCTCGGCAGTACCTCTGCAGGGTTAAGGTAGCTCCCTTCAACCTGCGGTATTTCACCTTCTGTAGCCAGCCCCGAACTGTCTTCTGGATCATGATGGTGGCTGCCCGGAACTTGTCAGCCCGAAGCTTCTCCAGGTAGGCTACTTGGCCCGCCCGGAAGAAGATCTTGGTTCGGCCAAACTGGAACTTGTCAGGGTCCTTCACAAGGCAGGGAGGACAGCTGGTTCACCATGAGTGAGAAGAGAGGCGACACCCCACCACCCCAGCCCCTCCAGTGGTCACATGCACCTGCGCCTTAGACACACGCTAGCTCTCAGTGTAACAGTCACTGAGAACCCCTCCACCTATGGCACTGGGCTACGTGTCCAGGTGGCAGCAGGGAACAAGATGCCTGTTCCGTGAGCAACTGACATGGCGAGGACTGACAACGTATGTGTTTGTTTTACCAAACAAAGAGACAATCTGTTTTCAAATGAGAATTAGAAAGATAAAACTGGGCACTGGAGGATGGGATTGGGCTGTTTCAACAGGACAGTCAAGTGAGCCACCTCTATGGAAGTGATATTTGAGCAAAGGCCTGACCAGACTGAAGAAGGCAGCCAGAGGAAAGTGTAGAGGAGGAGGAGTTTAGAAGGAGAGCAGATGCCAATCTCCTGTGGTGGCAACAAGCTGTGTGTTTGAGGAACAGGAGAGCCAGGACAGCTGAGTGGGAAGTAAGGGTGAGGGGGTGCGAGGACCTAATCATCACAGGCCAAAAAATTGGTGAGGGGCATAGAGGGGAATGACCTGATCTAGCTGACATTTTAAAACACATTTTGCTCAAATGGCCACATAGTTGATTGAATGCTTTCAGGTTGCAAGTAACTCTCCAAGTAAATTTTATTTGGTTTCAAACTATGCTGAGATTTGGGGGAGTACATATCATTACTAACTTAATCACACCCATTTATCTTAAAATTAGTTGCCCTTCCCTGCACTCGTCCAGGTGGACAAGGGAAGGTGACCTTGTGGGCAAGCCTGAAAGTGAGCCCACAACAACTGAGCATTCTTTGTAAGCAAACATCCGTCAGGTTTTGCTCATGGGCAAGATGACCGTAAGGAATGGGCCAAGGTCTTGGGAAAACACACGCATACTATGTAGACTATCTATGTTGACACGTGGCTATGAAATGATGTAGAATTGCCCCTCTTCATGCTAACAGGAACCCGGTTCCAAACCGAGAAGATGGTGCTGCCTTAGCCGTGCTGAGCTGGGACACAGTGTCCAGCTAGGCTGTCGCTGTGTCCTCCATGGCCAGGCTGCAGGGAGGGGCCGGGGGGCCTGGTTCCAGGCCTGATCTGCCCCTCTCCCTGCCCTGCTGGGAGTGCTCCCCCAGTGAGGAAGGGGCAGGAAGCCAAGGAGGGTGGCTCAGCTCTCGCAGGGGAGGGTGCCTGTTGCATCTCGGGAACCAAAGTATATATATATAGGCTTCATTTCCTAGTCTGGGGAAAAACCAAAACAAAAACCCACCACACACTAAGAGGCCAGCACCTGGTATGAATACGAAGACTCCTGACGCTCCAAGGTCGACCAGAATCAACTGACCTTGAACACAGGTGTTCCTCATCCATGAAAAATGAGTTGTTGAAACGCACACACAGTCAGACGCACCACGGCAAAACCCTCAATTAACTGAGTCCAAATAACCAACTGCAACCTTCAATTAATGAGAGGGCCACCCTCTTACTCTGGATGATTGAGCAGAAGATTCCGCACTGTCTATAGCCACAGACTTGAGTAGCGAAGACAATGTTCATAAAGAGACTACACCACTCTTACAAATAACACTTGACCTTAAATCCTGATTATCTGGCGATGAGCTACTCCAGATGAATACATTTTCCTAGCAAGAGGAAATTAGTTTTTTGATGTAATTCTATTACCTTCTTAAAGGGGAGATTTTTAAAAATCTGTTTAACCCTTTACTGAGACCATTAACATACTCTGTTGTAATCTCTAAATAATGAAATATCACAAAAGGCGCCCCCCACCCCAACAGCTCTTCTATTAGAGTTCTCCGGTCTTAGGCATTTGGTGTGAATTCAGGTTGTTTCCGTTAAACTGGAACCTGTTGCCTTATTTAAGACAGCAGCTGGCACTGGGCCTGAGGCCGGCCGGCTATGCAATGAGGAAGGTAGGAGCAGCACAGCTATTTCCCCTGCCGGTGCCAGGCTCCAGGACACAGTCCCCGGACATGTGCGTAGGTGCCAGCAGGTGGGATGAACCATAAAGCCTGAGGTTTGCAGAAGCCGGAGACCTGGGGCCGGTAGCAGCCTCATTGCACACCCTGGTGGGCTGTACAAACGCTTTCCCTTTCTCCGTGGGTTGAGATGTGAACAAAAGCTAGCATGTACTCTAGGTAGGTGATGGGGCTTTTCCTTCATAGTCACTGATGCATGAAAATGGATTAACATCTCGGAAAAAGTTGCAATAAGAAGGATGAAGGCCCCCAAAAGCAGTTAACCCCCAACTACCCCACCTTCCACAACTCTCTTGGTAGTTAAGTCTTTCCAGGAGCCCAGGTGCCTGGGGGTGAGGTGGGGGTGCCCAGCTCACCTTGATGAGATTCTCCAGGACAGACCGGCAAATGGCCTTTTTGTCTGTGTTGGCGAGCTCTCTCTTCTTGATCAGCACCCGGTACCGGTTGAAGAAATCATGGTAGGCCCACCTGGAGGAAAAGCAGGTGTTTCGGGTGACATGTCCTGCCTCTGGGTCACAGTAGGGCCTGGGTGGTCTCAGTGTCCCATGGGGATCAACAGTTCTCAGCATGGCACCTTTACAGTCACTAAACACGGTTTAAAAGTTGGCATTTTTCTGACCAGTGACACATTGCAAGACCAAGGTTAAACCTCTTCTTTCTTCCACTGTTTAAGGAGGACACTACTGGCTTGTGGGCAGGACACCTCTTCAGTCTAGGACAGCCCCACAACACAGAACACACAGCATCTTTGGACCATTCCTCACCATCGAGCTGTCAAAAAATGCTCCCAGACATTTGTAAAATACTTACTACAGAATTCAGTTCTAGTCCAAGAAAACTTCTCTTGAGAGCCACCAACCATTACAGCCACCTGTCCCTACATTGTGACTCCACTGCCTTTTCCCCACTGTCCCCACCCTCATCAGGTGGCCCCCGAGATGCCCTGTCCCCGGGGCCTGGCTGCTCTTTCACTCCACTTCACGTAACGGCAGGAGAGCTCCAATCCCAGGTTTCTTCCTCGGCCCCAACCCTGGGCTGTATGAAGCTGCAGCGACCTCAGGGGTGTCACGCACACTGAGCTCTGCCTTTACGGCAGCCCTGGTCTTCTAGGGACTTCAGTGTCATGTTTCCTGTCCCAACCAGGTCAAGTTGTCACAGCCGGGTGTGTGAAGGGAAAATCTAGGACCTGAGGAAAGCGGAGATCGGAGGCAAGAGGCAAAGTCAATAGGGGATGAGCCAGGGCAAGTATTCAGCTGAGCCCCCCAATATGGAAAGATGCTTCCTCCTCACATGCTCCTCAGGCCTCAAGGTGTGTGTGGTCGATGCAGCTGTGAATGGTGAGTGACCCCAGTGGGGTGGTGTTTTGGTTGATGATGTTCAATCAGAGCCCCATGCTGGCTGTAACCATGCACGTGTGGGAACACCCTGCCTGAGAGGTCCCCAGGGGAGCAGTGTGAGCAGATACAAGGGTCTGCCAACGTGGGGCCTTGCTGCCTCCCTCCCTGACAGTTGGTCTCCTGAGGGGACTGCTTGGATTAGACAGACTCGGAGTCCTCTAGGCTCTCACTCTCTCAGACCACATTGATGGCATCAGGCCACAAAGGAAAGTCCCTGAAGATGGCAAGTCAGGTGTTCACAAGGGTTGCTTAGAAAATGGTGAAGAATCCCTCAGGGCTTTGCAGGTCAGGATCCGGTGGGTCAGCCTGTACTTTCAGACACCCCATTGCCCAGTCACATTCACCTTAGACAAAGCTTCTTAAAGGCTACCTTGGGTCACCCCTACATGGTTCCAGATGCCTCAGGAGCCTATCAGCCTTGAGAAAAGTTGACAGGGTCTTGTCTTATGTCAGGTCCGAGGTGGTGTCCTGGCTTCTGAAATCCCTTCCAGGTGACTGATGTGCAGCCCAGGGAAGGGCCCAGGGTCGGACTCAAGTCCAAGGACATGAGCACAGCTCTCAGGCAACTGAGCCAGCACAAAAGGCTGTAAGGTCTGGGATAAAAGAATTACCACGCTCCAGCCCTGGCTGGGAGCTCAGGGGTTAGAGCATTGTCCAGATGGGCCAACATTACAGGTTCCATTCTCGGTCAGGGCAAATACAAGAACGAACTAGTAAATGCATCAATAAATGGAACAAATCGATGTTTCTACCACCCTTCCCCCAGCCGAAATAAATCAAAGAATTACTGCACTCTAAACTAAGTTTAAAATGAGCTTTTCACTATGGGATTTCTAATAACAAAGCTAGGGACTGTGCGTGTGCTAGTTTAATCACTATTCAATAGAAGAGTCAATAAGGCAATTTCTCAAGCTTCTACCCAGTTCTACAGTCCTATGCTGTTTGTCCCACACGGGGCCGGGGTGAGGGATGGAGGCTGGGGAAGGAGTGGAGCTCTTTTCAGAAAGCACCGTTGGGTTTTTGTGAGGTAAACAAGATGTGATAAATGAAGTGAAGGAGAACTGAAGATTCAGGAAAAAGGTGTTTTTGAAAACATATAAACAATGCATATTCAAGTAGTTCCACACTAACACTTTTTGCTTTAGCGGTATTCATGCCCCAATTCCTCCGAGACACAAAGCTGGTCTGCACCCTGCAGAAGGGGCAGCCGGGAGCCTGCGACCGACCGGTGGCAGATGGGTGTCTCTTCCTGGACAGGGCATTTATCACCGTGCTTTATGTACAGGCTAATGAACATATTTCTTAGCCGCTGCTGCACATTTCAAGTTGAATGATTCATTGTCATTTTAAATCAGACTCACAGAGAGCCACATCTCCTAGGGAGGATAAAAATAGACAGGTAGGCTGACGGCCGAGGGCGGGGGCGGGAGCCGGAGGGCCAGGGCTGGCCTGCAGTTCCGCATCTGTCCTCTCGCTAGCGGGACTGCACCGAGCAGGCGTGGGTTTTGGAGCAAGGCTGAGCTCTGTGCTGGTGCATCACAGGGCCAAGCGCAGGAACCCGGCCTGAGAGCCCGGCTGGAAAGGGCTGGCCTCTGCCTGGGTTCCTGGGCAAGAGCTCCGTGTACCCTTTCACTGCTGTCCTGGGATCCCCAACTCTGCATTTTCTTTCCTTTGCCCTTTTCCTGCCTGTAAAGTGATAATTGCCCCTTTGGCCACTTAAGTAGGAGAAATGTAGAAATGGGTATAAGGTGTCATTCCCTTCATCAAAGCAGCCACTGAGGTTTTCTTTGGCAACAGCTGTGCAAAATTGGGTAGTTACGTGATAAGCTAACGCCCAGTGAAAACACTTGACTGTGTTGGGCCTCTGCGGCCATGGAGAGGAATTTTTATGAAGATCTCAATCTACTGAGGCCCCTCTAGTCCCACGAAGCTCTCTCAACGTGAGATCCACACAACCCTCAGCATTTTACTTCAAGGTCAGCCCGCAAGGCATGCGTATTTCCTTCAACAGCTAACACACACCTTGATGGGCACACAGTTTCTACAATTATCTCACTGGCTTTATCTCCGATAAAGCAGACACACCAGCTTCCCGGGTGAAGCAGTGAGGTGGCATTAAAAAAAACAGTGAGGTCACCGCATACACCAGCGTGGTTCCCATGGCGGGCAGGTGGAGAACCTTAGGCAATGAGACGATTACAGACAGGTGTGGTAGCACCCACAGCCCCGCCCCTCGCCACTCATCTTCAAAAATAGATGCGAATCCAGGTGCAGTCGCTTGGCCACGAGGAGGGGTGACAGGGGATGAGGACGTAAATTAAATAATATGGATGAGTCCACTCAGAACCAACACAAGTGCCACAAAACTCTGGTGCCTCTTTCCGAAAGTTAACTTTTCAAATGGCAGCCTGGGAAGGAAAGCCTCTCTTTGACCCTCTTCCTAAATCTGCTAGGAGAGTGAATGTGAGAAGATGCGAGGCAGGGTTCTGGACCCAAGCCGACACATGTAAACCACCGCATTCAGAAACATTTTCTGTGCTATCGGAGGTAGCCTTCCCTTCCTTCCCCTCCACTTTCCACAATACCTGCAATTACAAAAACAAAAGGTACAGATGCCCTTGCAATGATCTGCTAGAAAGAAGTCGGAAACAATCAGGGAGGCAGGAAAAGACATCCATCAGTGTCCCTACGTGAGGCCAGCAAGTTTGTGGGCCCGAGACTCTGCTGGCACCTGTGACTAGAGCCAGATGGAATGAACAGTCAGAGCGGCCATTATCTCCGTGGGTCTAAGACTTGTGGGAAACGCATCCTCCTGGCTGCCAAGGAAGACGAGGCGAGAGGAGCACCTGGCCTCTCAGAACGCTCTAGCCAGAGGAGTGGGGAGCGGGACCGGGGTGTGAGTGGGCAGGGGCAGCCTCTTCCCCAACCACTGGACGGGAAAAACACGTTATTGCTCCTTCCATCCCTGGATGTCATGCTGCCTCCCACTATCTCCCCACCGACCCAGTTCATCTTCACCCTACAAGGCCCAGCTCAGATCTCACCTCCTCCAGGAAGCCACATCTCCTCTCAAACGTGTACCTGATTGTACGTTGTTTTCTAAGCGGTTTAGACTTGTACCACTTCTCCTAGACTGTGAGGTCCTGGTGGGAAGGGCTGTGACTTACACCCTTAATTCCTCACAGCCACGGGCACAGGGCTAATGCTGGATACAGGAAGGGACACGCAGTAGGACAGACAGACACCATGAAGGCAAGAAAGTATGCTCATTCTACATAAGGCTCATGGGACACCATGGAACTAAAGCCCTCTCCCCCTTCCTCCCCCCAAACATCATTCTGTAAGGTGACAGAAAAACCAGCGGGAGTGTGGGTGATGACACACTGTCACTTGGATTTCACAGTCAGGCTGTGATCCAGCTCGATGACTCAAAGGTGGCCTCTGCCTGAAGCGTGGTCTCTCATTAACCATGTCACCCCGGGACAGCTAGCCTTTTCCTGACATTCTCTGGAGAGCTCCACACCCCCCACAACTTACTTGGGCTACTACCAAACAATGCATTCCATTAGAGTGGTGAAATGCGTGGCTTCTTCGTATCCTGACGTGGGTCCCCAGGGGTCTCCCTGTCTACAATAGCACTGGCCACATGCTCCCCTTGCTACTTCTCCCCTGGCTTGACAGTGCCAATGCTCATGCCTCCCACGTGACAAGCCCACTGTCAGCACCAAATGTAAGTTTCACACAAACATGAGCTGGGTTTCTCCACTCACTCCCAGGACTCTGCACCGTGCAGCATAGATATGGCTGGAAGGACTTGTGATCCCCAAGTTTCTTATGGAAGGACCCTCAATGGTTTAAGACGCATCAGGATTTCACAAAAACAAAGCTAGACATTCTGGTGTAGACATGTTCTACCCACATAATTACACCCACAGGGATGTGGCTCCTTGCTGGTCCCTGAATGAGTAATCAACACTTTGTTAAATGCTTAAACCGGCGGCGTTGGGCTGAGAACTGGAAATACATTATCTCGTCCATCACAACCACCTACGAAGTAAAGGTGATCCTGCCTGGTAATGAGAGAACCCAGGCTCAGTGAGGTAACTGCTCGCCTGAGGTCACCCAGCCTAAAGGGATGAAGTTGACACTGGAATCCAGGCCTGGCACCCAAGCCCCAGGGTTGAATCCCCAGAGTCCTTTAGTTGGAGCCCTGGCCACAGTCCTACAGTCTGGACTGTGGCTTGTTTTTCACAAGTGGAGAGAGCAGGGCGAAGTTGTACACCAGGGCTCAGGTTTGGACCCAGCCTGGGGACAGAGCAGAGGACGCGGCCCTGCGCCTCGCTCCTGCGCCCGGGCCTCTGCTCAAAGGCAACAGCTCACTCATGTGGGCAGCAGGACCCTTGACAAGCACTGCCCAGTGGGGCAGGGGAAGGACGGGTCTGGTCCTCACTCAAGCCACCAGACAGCTGGTGACCTTGAGCAGCGCACTTCCTTCTCTGGGTCTCCTTTGTGAAAGTACATTTAAATCATGACGAGCCCATATCTATTTATAAAACTGGCGTAAGGTCACGTTGCAGTGCCCTGTACACCATAAATTGCCATCTTATATTTCCATCCCGAGTTATTTCATTAAACAAAGAGGATGCTGGTCGTACCCCACTGAATTGATTTCCTGACGTGCTACTAGGCTGCGCTGAAGTTCTCAGGAACACTGGACTAAGGACACCTGTCTGGGAGACCAGCAGCCAGAAGCAGGAGTGGGGACTGGCTGTGTGGGGCGCCCAGCTTGGAAACCAGCAGCTCAGCGGCTTCCTGAGGTCCGTCTCCTTAGGCTGAATGAACTATGCCTGATCTGAACACCCAGTGGGGAGCCGTCAACGAAAGGTCGTCTCCTGGCCAGACTACAGTACTTTGAACTCGAACGCGAATGACCTTGCCCACAGCCTGAGCCCCAACCCCTTGATCAAAGGCTGACGCCCAACACCCAGGGGCAGCTCGGGGAGGAAGGCAGAGACTTCATCTCCGGACACGCATGGCTCCCCCCATCCACTGTGCAGTTGTCAGCTGCTTGTTCAAAAAGTGAGATGGAGCCCCAGGACACTGCGGGTCTCTTTTCTAAGCAGGGAGGAAAGTGGCTGAAGAGAAAATAACAATGGTCTTCAACCCCGGCTAGAGCCCATCATTCTGAACAATGCCTGAACCTGCTGAGTTTTGAAAAGCTGCCTGGATATGCAAATGAGTGGCAATGCTGTGCTTTCCAGGTCAAATGCAAATTCCTAATGTCATCGGCAGCTTCCATCCCGGGCCTAGCTGAGGCTGGTTAGGTTGTTTCTGGGCAATTAACCGCTGCTGAGGAAATGGTTCCCCAGTGTGGTGGGCAAGCGCCAGGTGCAGAAGGCAGGGAAGGGGGCTGGACTGTATGTCTCTCCTCCTCCCCGTTTCTGACTCTCTCCACCCTGACACTTTGGGGTTCTTAGGACACAGGAAAACACCACAGCTCTAATTTGTGGCAGGTTTTAGGCCTCTGTGACATGGACGTGCAGGGCAATTTCACCACAGCCAACTGGTCCCCCTCCACCCCTGCCCCTACTCAGGGTAAGTGTCCAGAGGGGGATCCAGTCTCAGTAGAGCTGCAACAGACACTGGTGGCTACTGGCTTATCCACGGTGCAAGGTGGGTCACAGGTATCTGTGCTTTAACTCAAACTGTTTCCCACCATAGATGTGGTTCTATATTAAAAGGCAAAGCAGTCCACTGGCAGGTAGATTAAAAAGTGGTATGCACCTACAATGGCCCACCACTCAGTCTTAAAAAGGAACATTCTGACACATGCTACAACGTGGGTGAACCTTGAGGACACTGTGCTGAGTGAAATGAGGCAGCCGCAAAAGGATAAATACTGTGTGACTCCACTCACGTGAAGTAGTCCGAATCGTCAGACTCACATCGACAGACACTGTCAGGGTGGCCACCGGGGGCGGGGAGAGGGAGGAATGGGGAGCTGCTGTTTCATGGGCACCGAGGTTCATTTATTTTTGCAAGATGAAGAGTTCCGCAAACGGATGGCGGCGATGGCTGTACGACAACACGAATGTACTAATTCCGCTGAACGATACACTTAAAAATGGTTAAGAGAGTAAATGTAATGGGCTTTTTTACCACGATAAAAAAGGGCAGGGAGGTAGCAGTGACAAGGTGGGAGCTGAGGAAAGGAGCAGCCCCCTTTGCCACTGTAGCTGGCTCCCCACCCGGACCAATGCTGGGATGCAGCCTGCAAAGAGGAGGTCACTGTCGCCTCTCGTCTTCAGACCAACCTCAAACGCATATTCCACCGGCATCCTGCTTGGCCCAGCGTGGCTGGGAACATTCGGAGGCCCTCCTGGGTGACACCGAGGGCGTGGCTAGTGGGGGGCGGGGGGCACGTACCTGGACGGGTAGCCGGCCGCGCTGATCCGGATGGTCTCTAACACCCCACATGCTCGGAGCTGCTGCACTGCTCTCTTTGGGTCAAAGCTGCAAAACAACAGGAAGAACAGTAAGGGGCCATCCTGCCAAGAGGAAGCAGAGCAGGAGAGAAGGAAGACCATGCCTCTCGCCCTGAGCTACCTACCATCCTGCAGCACAGGGTCAGGTGAAAAGCACAGAGTCGAAGATGTGGACTGGCTGGGACATGAGCCATTTCAGCCCCTCAGCTCTGTGCACACTCTCAGGATCACCTGGGATACCCCCCTCTTCTCTTGGCTGCTTTCTGTCTGCCCTTCAAGATATGCCTTGCGAGGCTAAGCCTAACACTGAAAACTCCAGATTCATCAACCACTTATATTCAGGGAAGCAGAATAAAGTCAGACATGGTCAGGTGTCCTAAGAATATCCCCACTGGCAGAGGAGGAGGAGTTTGAAGGCACACCCCACAGGGTGGCACACACTAAGTGTGGTTAAATTGCTACAAGAAACCAGAGGAAAGCCGCTGGGATGAGCACAGGTAATCGGGGCGTCTTCATGGAGAATTAAACTGAACTAGAATTCATCATGATTTATAGTTTGCTAAGATCATTGCCTCAATCTGAGAAGGGGTGAGAAATCAATGCTCCTTTTGTTGCTGGCTGGTCCACAGCTCAGGTAAAGCCAAGGGCCAGGCCCTCAGACTCAGTCCGGGTACTGCAGGTCATGCTGGCTTCAGCACACACCTAGGCTGTGCAGTCCGGCTGCTTCCTTGCGCGGCTGGGAAAATGTGCAGAGAGGCTTCTTTGCCCCCAGAACCCCAGTGGGCAACCTCTCTTCACACCTGCCTGTCCAGCTCCCTGATGAGCCCAGGTGTTCTCGTCCCAGTGGCTGGGCCCACTCAGGATGCTGGAACTCTGCAGACCCGGCCTGGGGTCTGCCACCCTTGTGTCACATCTCTCGTTTAGAGACTCCCTCTCATCCCCCCGTCTCTGTACAACTTGCTCAGTCTCCTCCTGGAGCCCCACACACCAAGCTGGACCCCTGGAAGGCACGGATTTCTCAACTCGGTTTGAACACTCTTTCCTGCTTCTTGATGACCTCGGTATCACTTCCCTCCCCCATGGTGAGGGGAATGAGCAAGGGAGGAGGGGACAACTGGCCTGAGCCCTGCTAGTGCCATGCCGGGCAAAACACACTCTCTCTGTAACTCAGATTCCTCATTTAGTCAGTAAGGAGCTGAGGCTATTTGCCCAACTATAATTCACTCGTTTGTTGTAATGACCAAGGGATGTAAAACAGAGGAATGCTGTTAGAAACAAAGACACTACACAAAGATACCCTCATCACCTTTCCCTGTCCATGCACGCCCAGAGGCCATGGGAAGACAGCTGGGCTTCTGCATTTCATCTGATCTCCCCAAGAGTAACCTTCCGAACCTCACCATCTGCATTCCTGACTGGGTACCTGGGAGTGAAAACCTGCCCACCCACCTGTTCAGGTTTGCGGGCCCATGGCAACACCGCACCTGGACTGGAAAAGAACCCGAAGATGTACAGGGTCCAACTGCTGAACTGCAGGGCTGTCCTTTGCCCTCCCGATAAACGAGCAGGTGGAGCAGAGCTGCAGCGCTGGACGCACAGGGCGACTCCCACAGCGTTAGGCCTCAGTACTCACACACCACTTCACTCATCCTCTCGCAGGCTGCAAACTCCCTGCTGACCTCCCCAGACTTCACGGCATCCGAGGGTCATGCTTCAGAACCCGGAGACTCAGAACTGCTTGCTTCTGAGACCAGGGGACTGGCTTTCCTTCGGGAAACCTCGCCATTCCTCTGATGACCCACCCCAGGTTGCCACCACCACTCCAGGCCGCCTTCCCACCGGACACTCATTCTATCATCTCGCGATGCTGTGCTGTTAGAGACCATGACGGTCACTTCTATGTCATCGCCAGTCATCTGTGACTGGCCACTCCTTAAGAATAAGGCACAATTTTTTCACTGTCATCCCACCTGCCCTAGCCCAGTGCCCTATTAGTAGTAGATACGATAGTTTGTTCGCTTTTTTAATAAAGGAAGCAGCAGAGGGAATAAAGGTGTATTTAAGAGATGACATCATAGAAGGCATTTAGTGTGGGACAGTGGTTCTCCGCTGGGGATGATTCTGTGCTCCAAGCAACATTTGGCAATGTCTTGAAACGTTGTTAGTTGTCCCACTGGAGAAGATGCCACTAGCATTTAGTGGACAGAGGCCAGGGATGCTAAGTGTCCTGCAGGGCGCAGGGCAACCCCACAACAAAGGAGTACCTGACCCAAAATGGCAAGTGTGCCAAGACTGAGAAAGCCCAGATGCGTGGAAAGTGAGGAGGGGCACAGCACTTCCCTTCTAGAATAATTTCAATCATGTTCTATATCTCAATCCCATAAATTATCTTCTTGAATTCATTCATCATTATTTTTAACCACAATTAACGGATGGAGAAATGAGATGGTGTAAAGGACTAGCTTGTGATTAGCCAAACGATTGGTGCCGAACTTGAACTAGAACCCAGATTTTCTGAGCCGGTTCCATTTTCTTCCCTCTTTCTTTATTGGAAGATTTTTGGTCCTAAAGGGAGAGGAGGATCTTAGAAAAGTGGGATATTAGGACTAGAAAGTCCTTTTCAAAGTCCCAGTATCTTCTCTCATTTGGAAGGGGAGGCCCGACCAGAGAAAAAGCACGTGGCAGGTGGCAGGTGGCAGGCTCTGGATGGATGAGCTGCCCAAGGTCACAGCTGGTTGGGGCCCAAGTTGGTACCCAGCCTCCTTCCTTCCTCTCCTGCTCTTGCCCTTCACACATAATCTGTGTCTTTCACACACGCTGCTCCACTAAGCGCCTCTTTTCTTCCAGAGTCAGCTGGTAAACAGATGCCTCAAGGGGTGGGGGGGCTCCCAGGCCCCTCTCCGAAATTCGGAGGACGGCAAAAGAGTGAACAATCGGCAAGCTTCACGGAAGGCTGGTCGCGTACTGTCTTCCTACCCTTTTGCATCGCGGGGCCCACATGAGTGCAAGTCCAGCTTTATCAAATAATAGGAACGGCAAAGTCAGTTATGTTCATTTTGTTGCCAAAATAATTCCACAGAAAGTTATTAAGATAGGACCAAAAAAGGAATCAGAAAGATGAGAGGAAAGGACTTGAAATATTTTGAGTATCTCTATCTGGCCAGAGGAAATAGCACATGCTTGGGGTAACGGAAGCAGCAGCCACGGAGGAGAGACCACTCTAAAGGTTTAGGGCAGGATTCCATGCAAGCAACGAAGACAGTCTAAAACAGGCAACAGGGAGCCCAACATGAGAGTTTTTGCCTCTCTGGGATTCTGACAGTGACTGGCCACTAAGGAGGAAAGGAGGAGGAAGAATCAAGGGTTATGCTGTCCAATATGGTAGCCACCGGCCACCTGTGAGTATTTGAATGTAATGGAAATGAAATGAAGATTCTGTTTCTCAATCCCCCTAGCCACATTCCAAGCACTCACTAGCCACCTGAAACCACTGGCCACCATGTTGGACAATGCAGATTACAGGACAGTCATCACAAAAGTCCTAGTGGAGGGCATCAGTCCAGGGAGCCTCTCAGGTTTGTAGTCCAGAACGGCATTTGGCGGGTCGGGGAGATTTCAGGAAATGGCTATGTCATTTACTCCAACGGAGACCAACTGAGGAGCAACCTGGCAGGGCAAGGGTGGGGCTGGTGTCAGACAAGCTGACGGGAGGGCCGATGAAGCTACAGCAGGGCCTGCAGGAATAAAGGTGTGGCACTTGGCAGAAACCAGAGATGGACAAAAATATGTAAGTATCACAGGTCTATGGATTCCAGCAGAATCAGCCATGTAAGAATGGAGAGACCTAGAAGAAAATTTTCAAGGTAGGGCTAGAGGCAGAATTGGGAGCAGGCAGGGCAGGCTGAGGAGTGGGGGAAGGTGGGCAAGCATAGAGGACTCTGGAAACTGAGCGGCAGTGTGGATGGGAGAAACAGGACCACCTGGGTGTGCTATCACTCGACACACCATTTGAGGTCAGGTTGCTTCCGTTCCCTGAGCACCCCAGCGGACCTCCTGCGTCTGAATGGAACATTTGCTATGAAATGCACTCACGTGGGCCTTTAGTGCCACACATTTACGTGGTTCTCTATCGGGGTCAGGTGTGCACTGTCTTCAACACCACTGTAAGCGACATGGGATGGAGGAACTATTATCTTCTCCTTCCCTTGAATCCTGGGCAGCGGAGAGGTGACCCTGGTAAACATCTGTGGGCTTGTATTAGGCATATAAACCACCTGGGGAGTGGAAGATCAACCACTCATCCTGCTGAAGACTGCAGACCCCTGTGAGAGGCTGCACTTGATGGGCTTGGCCAGCCCAACTCTGCCCGCCAGGAGCCAGGCCAACACCTCTGTGCTCACTTACTGGAAGGGGAGTTTCTCGTCGTTGGGCTTGATGCAGCGCACATAGTGTGGCGTGGTGGCGTTCAGGGTCTCCATGAGCAGGTGCAGGGAGGTGCGGAACTGAGGAGGCAAAAGTCAGCGCCTGGTTATTCATTCACCTTAAACATTCTGTGGGTGCCTAATAAACATAAAGGAATGCCCACACACCGGTGGCAGCAGTTGTTACTATTATTGTTTTGATTATTGTTGTTAATCCGGGATAGGAAGAAATTCCCCTATGTAGAGTCCAACTCTAGCTCTGACACTCCTACCTCGATGGACGACTAAAATCAAGTCCCTCCTGTATTCTGGCGTAGGGCTCCTGAAACCAAATGGGGAGAGGCCACCCCCTGGTGTGTCTAACTCAGCGTTGTGCAGCAAAGGTGGTGAAAGGTATGCCTGGAGGCCTCCTCCCTCCAAACCTGAGCCCCAGATCCTGCATGTCCACTGCCCGGGCACCCTGGAAATGATTGCACTTATACGAAATGTCCAGAATGGCAAATCCAGAGACACAGAAAGGCTAGTGTTGCCAGCGGCTTGGCAGGCATTCTTATTTCTCTTGGGAGACGCTAGGGACATAACATCCCACCAAGACCCCAAAGCAGGAGAGGTTGCTTTTCAGTTTCTGATTCCTAGGGCTTAACTTTCCTCCGCAGCCTGTTGACTTCTAGACCCTCTTGCCACCCCCACTTGGCACCTGTGGGGCTACGACATGGTCCCACCACAGGGATCAAATGCACTGTCTGAGACTGAAGTCACCCCTCTCCAGTCTGCTCCCTCTAGAGAAGGTTCCGGGTTCCTGCTTCGAACAGCGGAGAAAAGACTGAGCTGGGTGACCAGGGCTGTGGATGCCGAAGCCACCTTGGCCTCCCTCCGACTTCGAGGCTTCCCTCCACGTACAGAGGCCAGCCCTGCACATGCACCACACCCGCAGTCCTGCCGCGAGCCCTGGGGCTGACCTGGTGGCCCACGGTTTTCTTGTGCTCCTTGTTGGAGGCTTTCAGTTGGGGTCTGGCGGAGCGAACGTTGATCTTGGAAGATGAACCCTTTGCAGGTGTGGTGGCTGGGACAGAGTCCTTGTCATCATGAAACAAGTCAGCCACTAGTGGGAACTAGAAACAAGCACAGGAAGAAGATTGAAAATAGGACCTCTTGGGCCTGAACTTTGCTTACATTCTTTCAAAGTAGCTTTCGAATATATACCCAAGAGGAGTGAAAACATGTGTCAGAACTTGTACACCCATGTTTACAGCAGCTGCAACGTGGAAACAACTCAAACGTCCACCAAGTGAGAAAGAGATAAACGGAATGCTGTACGTCCATACCATGGACTACTATCCAACAGTATCAAGTCCTGATACATGCTGTACTATGGATGGACCTTGGAAGCACGCCACGTGAAAAAATCAGAGAGTCTGATTCCAGGTACAGAACTATCCAGGGAACGGAAAGCAGGTTAGTGGTCGCCAAGGCTGGGGGAGGAAAAAGAGCGACTGCTCCTGAGCACAGGGTTTCTTTTGGGCACAATGAAAGATATTGAGAGCTGGTTGTTAGACAATGTGGTGAATAGACTAAAGCCTACTGAATTGTACGCTTTTAGGGGGTAAATTTTTGGTGTAAGAATTCTACTTCAATTTAAAGAAAGGAAAAAGAAAAGTAAGTTTCCAATCTTTTTTAACTGTCAGTGACAGGCAAAAATTCCTTCCTTTGTGGTGGTAGTAGTTGGCTACACTCTCAACAGAACTATGTTTAATTTACGGTTTCCACTGGATCTTGTAAAGCTATTTAACTTCCCTGAGCTTTTAGTCAGCCAGGGTGGTGGAAGAAAGAATGTACCTGTTACATGAGAATAAATAAGGTGACCTGCATGTCACATCAGGCCTTGGCTGAGGATTTTGGTCTTTATCCTAAGAACAATGTGAAAGGCTTAAAAAATAAACAAAAAATAGGCACTAACATTCATTGAACATGTAGAATATGCCAGGCATATATGAACTCATTCAATTCTCCCAGTAGCCACATGGTATAAGTATCATTACATCCCATTTTACAGATGGTAAAACTGAGGATTAGGGACCAAGATGGCAGATTTAGTAGGTGGCAAAGCCAGGATTTGCACCCAGACAGCCTGGCTCCACAGCCCAAGCAGCAGTGAGCCACAGAGAAGCAATGACCAGCAATCTTTGGAGAAACCACTCTGGCTGCAGCACATGAAGAGGCTGAAGTCCTCTCATAATAAACATGGTGACAGGTGCCCAGAGCTGTTGAGAGACTAGCAGAGATTATAACTGAGTCGATTTCTAGAAGGAAAGGTGAAACAGCAGAAAGGGCAGAGCAAGAGTCAGGAGACCTGCCTTTTAAATACGACTCTGCCACTTGATTAGCTTGCATGACCCACGGCCAACCTCTGAACCTGCCTAGATTTTCATTTTCTCATCTGCAAAGGTGAGGAAGTTGAATCAGATGATTGCTTTAAATGACTCTCTTTAAATGCATTTCCTCCCACCTGTAACCTCGCCCTGTTCACTGGTCCTTCCCCTGAACACATCATTGTGCTCAGCTGTCTTTTAAGCTCAACCTCTGTTGAGCTGCTTCTCCCCTTTCTGGCCTTAACCCAGGCATTCTTGGGCCAGGTGTCCCCCACCTTCCCTGTCATCTCTTCTCAGACCTGCCTCCACCCCACGCTACAGAAACTGATCTTGAGACAACTTTAAGGGACCCTGCTGGCCAAGTGCAGTGGTTGGAGGCCGCATGCTTTGGTCTGCCTGACGTCCTGCAGGCCTCCATGCCGCTGACCCGGCCTCCTCTCTGAAGGCCTCTTCCCGGACGCTCAGCATCTTCACCTCCCTCGTTAGTCTTTGCCAGCACCTGTCTTTCCTTCATGCTGCTGTTCCCAGGCCGCATGCTCACCATTTATCTTTTCCATCCAACACTCGTTCCCTGGTCTCTTCTGCTTATGGTGTCAGCTACCCCGTCAAGCCTGCCTCTCGCCTTCAGTGTCCTCTTCACTCTTGGTGTTCCACTGGAAACTCCATACTCGACACAGCCCGAACCTCCCCAACCTGCCGTCTTCCCAGATTTAAGTTAGAGGTCCTGTCATCACCATCCCTTTTATCTTAACCAACTATCACGTTATGTCCGTAGTCACATTTTAGCTTCCAGGACATGTCCCCCTAAGCTTTCTCCTGGTTCAGTATTTGCAGTCACCTAAAACCTGAGTGCCTACCTCCAGGTGCATCTTCACCCAATAGCCCAAGTTCTTTCTAAATACAAACCTTTGCAGTGATCCTTGTTTAAAAATGCATTGATCCTCCCTGTCAGAAAGCCACCACAGCACATAGGAGCTGAGAACACGGAGAGGCAGAAACAAGAAAAGGAGGGGTGGGGAGAGGACAGTCAGGCACAGGGGCTCTGTGGATGGTCCCGGACAGCCAGGCACCTGTGAGAGAGTCCTGTGCCCAGTCAGACTGGCGTCAAGGAAATTCCACAGGGAAGTAATGGGAAGCTGAAGACAGGTTCTCGTTCTGAAGACATTGCTGGGATTCAGTTTGTCATGTCAAAACATAGCACTGATTCAGTATTCTGATTCATATATTTTCTGAAATGGATTTCCAAATGTTTGTCTCCTGGGTAGAAGCAACCAACTTTACGATTCCACTGTTTTGAGAGGTTGAATTTACAGAAATCATTAATAATGGCTTTTTTTTCCCCCTTCTGTGAGAAATCGGTTAAATTCTAACATCAGGAGCATGTATCAAACCCGTAGGACAAACTTTGAAATCAGATTCAACAATAAGAGTATTTTAAAATTGAAGTCCATTTTTTCTTGCTTCCGAGAAGCTATGCCATTTTATCTATTTATCCATTTCCCAAAGGATTTACAACTTAAAAGCAAAAAAAAAAAAAAAAAAAAAAAAAAAAGATAATTTCTTAAGGCACATTTTAACCTATTTGGCTACTTGGGCAGGCCCTATTCTGGAGGATTTGTATCTTAGTTTAAAAGCTATGTCTTGTGGCAGGTCCCTGGAAATACTGAGATGCATCTGAAGTGGCAGGATTTCTGGGATGGAGAGGAAAAGGAGTTTTTTGGGGACATAACTCTGGGCAGGAGAAGTAGGATCACATTCAGAATTTCTTTTAATAAACTCAGTGATCACGCAAAGCCATCCAGTTTGGCCACAGGACTGAAAGGCCACGTTCAACCTTGGCTGTAGGCACCAACAGTAAACCACCCGGCAAGAAACACTGTACCAGCCGCCTCATCCACCCACCTGGGTTAAGGGTCTGGATCAGACAGGCACCCTAGGGTCCCGACTGTAAATAAACCCCCAGTCTCAACAAAAAGTAGCTACCAGGCTCTTGCCTGACTAAAGGTTCATGAGAAGGAATGCACTCTTGAGGGAGAGAGGTTGTTCCGTGTTTAATTGACTAATGACACTTATGCTTTTAGAGAGTTATTGCAAAGTCTGTTTATAAGCTAACCAGTCAGGGAGCTATTATAATTCATCTCACGCCATAAGATATAGCATCTACCTCCCTTCCATCTTGGAAACACACAAGATAACACTTTCAAAAAGACCCGGCACTTCCCTAGTACTGTGGACCACTGAATGGAGTGTCTGCAGGTCCCGGCTTTGGTATTCTTTGCTATTCAAGTTTACAGAGAGATTTTAAAAGCCCGAAGCGAATCTATTTGAAATGGATTGAAAGTATGAAAACACCTTCAAAAGGCCATTTGACAGTGTAAGAAAATTGTCAATTACAGCTATATACACAGCTGTTACCTTGTAAGTCACGCCTCTTTGCTTCTGTTTATAAGAACATAAAACATATTCCCTTTAAAACAGACATATGAAACTAAAATGAGACACTACAATAACCATTTGATTGGGATCTCTCACCTAGGCTCCTGTCTTGTTTTTTTTTTTAATTCCTCATCCAAGGCTATATTTATTGATTTTAAAGAGAGGAACAGGGTGGGAGAAGAAACAAACATCAATTATTTGCCTCCCATATGCACTCTGACTGGGGATCAAACCAGCAATCTAGGTACATGCCCTGACCAGGAATTGAAACTGCATTTCTGGTGCACAGGGCGGTAACTTTAACTGAACCACCCGCCAGGGCTAGAATCTTACCTAGGAAAACTCAGTAAGCATAATAAAATCAATTCTTTTTCAATCAATTCTTTTACATGGTTACTGTTACCCATTTGGGGGGAAACTATCTACAACTTTTAAGAAAGCAATGTTTTTATTTAAAAGGGTTTTAAATGCACTTTGGAGAAAGTCTTGGTATTTCATTTTCCTGCATTAGAAAGGGAATGACATTGTTTTATGTTCTAACATGTTTTATCTACATAGTGACCTGTTCCTTCTAAATATTGGTAGAAGCTTTTCAACCAGCACAAACTGATTTTAAACAGGATGCAAGTTAAGCCAAGTACCATTAAAGCAAATTTTTATAGTATGTCAATTATATCTCAATAAAGCCGTTATATAAAAATAGAAAATAATGAAAACACACATACATTTTTTAAAGAAAGCAAATACATTTGCTCAAAATGGAATGTGTGCATCACCTGTAAGGAACACCCCAGTATAGAAAGCAAGAGATCCATACATATTGTCACTTCTGGGTGAGTTGAAGTCTAGCTGAACACACAAAAGGGGGATGGGAGAGCCCTGGCTGGTGTGGCTCAGTGGACTGAGTGTTGGCCTGAGAACCAAAGGGTTGTCAGTTCGATTCCCAGTCAGGGCACATGCGTGAGCTGCAGGCCAGGTCCTCAGCCAGGAGTAGTTGAAAGGCAACCATACATTGATGTTTCTCATTCTTTCTCCCTCCCTTCCCCTCGAAAAATAAAGAAATAAAAATCTTTTAGAAAAGAAGAGATGGGAGAGACCACATTTGGGCCTTGTCTGAGCTACGCCATTGTGCTCTCAGACCCCCAGGGATTGCCACGGGCAATAAGGTTTTCCCGGCCTCTGGACCATATTGGTCTCAAGACCTCTTCTGCTGCAATGGAACAGAGAGATGGCGTGCCCAGAGCCACTGCCTAGGGTGGCCCTTGCTGGCATACACGTGACCCACCACTCGTCTCTCTGATGCCACTTAGTGCCACCCTGGAATCAGAAATTTTCAGAGGAAAAGTACTCTCCTCAAGATTTTATTTTTCAGTCTGATAAAATATTGCTTCTTATAGTAAACAAAGAGTGGGAGGGGAAAACCTCTATCCTATACTATCTAAAACAAATTTGTCTGTTAACAACAAGTCATGTTTTAAAGAGCATTTCTTTACTTACATCTCTATGTACAGCTCTCTGACAGCTGAGAAAGCAATAGCCACATTACAACTCGAAGGCAGGGTAGCTGGGCCTTACTAATTGCATTCTCATTAACACCATTTTATTTCGCTGCTCTTGGTGGGGGTTCTTCCAACCTCCCTTTGGAGGGGAGGGTACCTGGGCCTCTCCACCCATGCTGCTTAACGTGCACCATGATTTGTTTGTTTCTTTTCAGCAGTGCCACACAAAAGGAAAAAGCTACTGGATCTCCCCTAAAATAAAAGTGCTGTAAGTAAAGCTATGAACTTACATACAGGATTTGTGATTTCTCTCTGCTTAGTGAGATGAAAACCAATTTTAAAAAATGGGCCTTAACCCCATGCCACACGGCCTGGTATCTCTCTAGGTCTTGATTTTTTCTCTAATGTAGAGTAGGAAACATACACCTCTCAGGACTACTGTGAAAGGAGAACTTTTAAAGAAAATAAGAGGCTCAGTAATCAACGAGGTGTAAAATCACTACAATGACAGGTGCTGCCAGACGCATCCGTCTGTCCAAACGATGAAAACAGGCTTCACATCACCCTCCGCCGGGTAGCTGCGGGCTGTGCAGGGGCCAGGGGTTGGGTCAGTGACTGAGTGGTGATCTTTGATTTCTGCCTTCTGGGGTGTTTGCAATGGGCTGGAACGCTTCAGGGGGAGAGGCAGCCCTCCCCTGCTAGGGTGTGGCCGCCTAGAAGCCCCTCTCAGCTAATCTGAGCACTGCAGGCCACCATGACAGCCTCTCCCAGGGAGCCCGACAGCAAGGTCACTGGTTCTTAGCGATGCAAGGTGGCGAGGAGGAAAGCCAGAGCTGTGGATGGTGGGTAGGGGAAGGGAAGGGAGTCGGTTACTCGCACACCCGTTTTTTTCTCTCCAATTCACCAATATCTATCAACTTTTAAAGTGCATTATTTTTTGCCCCATCAATTCCGCTTCTAAAAATTTACCTGAAAGACATAATTGTATGAGGATGCAAAAGTACACAAAAA
Organism: Noctilio leporinus; assembly: GCA_004026585.1. NCBI lineage: Eukaryota > Metazoa > Chordata > Mammalia > Chiroptera > Noctilionidae > Noctilio > Noctilio leporinus. Next base: position 164,150 of record PVIW01000516.1, read on the forward strand.
GGGAGCTCATCATAACTCGCTGCTGTGGGAATTAAACACATTGCACGTGACTTCTCTGGAAGAGGACACTCAGAAGCCCACTGGTCTACCCTGGAGACTGTGTCACGCAAGGTTCCACTGTGCTGATTTGCTTTGTAGCATTTTGCTGAAATAAATCAAGACCTCGAGTGTAACCATATGCTGGGTTCTGCGAGGCCTCCAGCCAATGACTGAAGCTGGGACAGTGTTGGGGACTCCTAAGAAACCCATTACTCTTCTCCATAGCAACTTCTTCTTGACCTTATGGCATTCCCAAAATTGGTAATTAAACTGTAATCTTTTTCACTAGATTGTAAGCTCCAGGAGGTGAACTATCTGTATATGTTATCACTACACACCACACAACTATCACAAGGAGGGAAAAATGATGTCAGTTATTAACACATTGACCAGTCATGAAAAAACTCATGTTTTGAAGCCCAGTGTTGTTGACTGATAACAAGTTAACTCATGCATGCACTTGCATTAGCTTGTGCTATAAAATTGCTGATCAACAATGTGTTAATAAAAGATGATCTATCAGACCCCTGAGACACACTCAAGATGAAAATCAATGCGATGGCAGAACCCAACTCTCCCCACCACTGATTTGCGCTCTTACCTGAACGGAGACACTTGTAACAAGACCATCAAGTTAGCCCTCTGAGGCCACTGTCAGGCCAAGAGAAGGACTCAGGCCTCTAAGCTTCCAGGAGAGACAGGATGAAAAATACTGCTCGTACTCAAACTGTCTACATTTACACTCTCCCTGTGGCTGGTGGTGCCTCTCCTGTCCTGTCCCCCTGCCCCCGGCCATCCCTATAAAGAATGAAGTCAGTCATAATGACCACCATGGATTAGAGAGGTGAATCTTGTGTTGAACTCCAAAATGATATTCACATTTCCCCAAAGCCAATTTGTCTTTGTGACAACTAATTCCCTAATCTTCCAGATATCCAGAGACAACAGTGGACAGGGGTCTGTCCTGGGCCACCCACACCCAGATACTGACTCAAATCCTCCCTAAACCCCGTGCCGCGGGGCCACGTGATTTACTGGGGTTTACTTGCCTTTATATGTTCTTTGGGTCCCTTCGGCTGGGTGCATTTTCTCCATTCCATTATCTCGCCCTATTGCAGTCATCTAAGACTTACCACAGATAGAAATTAATCTGCCGCTTCTAGTGTTATCAGGCCCTAGCAGTGAGTCCAGTATCATATGGCCTGAGAGAAAGCCTCCTAAATCCTGGGGAGTCCTCTGAAGGTTCCCTCTGAAGGGCTCCAGCCAGAACAGCACCTGCATCAGGGCCTTGGCCTGAGGGGATGAAGGTGCCCACCTTCCTCCCTTTCCCCAGTTACTGTGCATGTGTGCATCTGCTGGCTCACGATGCACTGGAATGTCAGCAACTGGAGGGAAGAATGTCTTACTCATCTTTTTATACGCCGACGGGTGTTTTTAGGACGGAGCCTCACAAGGGAGATGCTTATAAATATCTGTTCACACGAATCACTATCACTGCCTTGTTACCTTGACCTACAGTGGATACAACACCTGCTATCACTTTGTTATGGTCAGGAGAAGGAAAGAATTCTGGAGATAGTAGAAGTAACATTCCAACTAGTATTACAGATTTAAGTGTCCCTTACATCCTACCTTCTACCCCATGTGCTTGCTTACAGGGAGGTTCTGCAGACAGAGGTGAAGTGCACGGGGAAGAAACGCCCTAGAAACGGAAGGCTCTGGCTGTGGACCGTCTCCCTCGCGTTCCCCGTTTCTCCTGCACTTTACCTTGCTGGCCTTCAGGATGTTGATCTGCTCCTCGTACACCGTGTCTCGGTTCTTCTCCAGGAAGCCATCTGAAAGGTACTCCACCTGGGCCACCGTGGGAAATGGAAACAGCAGTGAGTGCTTCGGTCTGGCCAGCTTCCTCCGGCAGGTTCTATCTCATCCACGCAGTGTTTTCTGAGGCACTATAATGGGGACCCCACTGGTGCTGCTGTTAAAAATGCAAACCCAACCCTGCCTGGGTAGCTTATTCGTCCCGATACGTCAAGGATAAAGGTTCGCTGTCTTGTCAAGGCATGTACGAGACTCAACCAATGACTCGATAAATAAGTGGAACAACAAAGCAATGCTTCTCGCTCTCAGACCAAAAAATAAAAAGTTAAGAAATAAAATGCAAACCCAGGATGTGGTCAGGATTTACACAGAGAGAATCGGGTATTCATTCCGTGGGAAAACATACTGTGTTCAGAAAGAGTTCCCTTTGGGGACATAAACGCAGCTTGCGGGCCACACTCCAGACCTACGGAATTAGAACCTGCCTTTTAACAAACTTGCAGGCCACTCGAGGGCCCATGAAGTTTGGGAAGCACCAGGTTAATGCATACGGAACAGAAACCCATGTGGAGAAGGCCTAAACAGCCACCAGTTTCTGTGAAAGGAATGCCCCAAAGCAGAGCACCCCTGTTTCACTCTTTCCTTTTCTCTCTCAAGCTCCAGGGCAGACTCATGACCGTTTTAGCTGCTATATTCCTAGGAAGGAGACTCTCAAGTATCTGTTAAGCATGCAGCTGGGTAACTATGAGTACTCACGAGGGGTCTGCCATGTCGTCACTGGCTGGCGCACCCCAGAGATGGTATGTGGGAGGGGATCCTACCTAAGAGACTTCAGGCTGTGACAACCCCTTCAGAGCCCCAGAGCCTAGAGCGAGAGACCCACCTTGTCAGCAAAATGCACCACGATGAAGGCTGTGTTGGACATTCGGGGCTTCTGGAAGTGCAGGCTGCCAGCATGCCGGTCATACAGCTTCTGCGCCCAGTTCTGGTCAGTCCCTTTAGGGACCTGTGGAACCACAAAACCAGATGACGAGGAGAAAGGAAACCAAGGGCTGAGGCAAGGGGATGGAGTTGCCAGTAGGTTGACCTCATGACCCTGCATGGACGTGGAAAATAAGCCTCAATCGGGGACACGTGGGATCCTGCCACGGTGTGTTCTCAGCACGCTGTGGGGACCGGCGGCCCTGGCGTCCGGGGGAGCGTGCAGAGCCTGAAAGGACCTGCAGGCTGGCAGAAGGAAGTAGGAGCCACAGTCACAGGGGCAGAGTCACAACGCCTGGGACAAATCTGAAGAGGTCCCCTCCCTCTAGCCAGGCCAGCAGCCTCGGAGTCATGAACACACCACGGCCACCTGCAGTTCACTCAGGCCGCAGAGCAGCAGAAAAGCTCTCCCAGCTTTTCTCAGGACCACCGGCAAAGTCTGTCCTTTCCCCTGAGGCCCCTCCTGACCACTGGCCACCTGGCCTCAGAAGTCCACTCAACGAAGCTGTCGCGCACTCACTACCTAATGTTGCGCATCATCGGGTTTTGCGGACTATCTTTGTCACTACGAACTCTGAGCGTGTTGGGTTCAAGGACTAGGCCTTACTGTTTTTCCCCTGCCTTCCTGTTGAAGAACTGAACACACTGGGTGCTAAGTACCTAGTGACTAGGTTACGCGGTACTAATCTCTACCTCTTCCTGATGTAAATTTAATTTAGAGGTTCCACTACATTAAGAATTCTGCTCTTTTCAATGTCTTTAGATATGGCTTCCAAAGTGAAAAGCACCTTGCTTTGTTGAAAGAGTCACTGTAACCGCCACTCAAACTGTCAAGGATGATGGAAACTTCCGAAAAGCAGGTGGCCCCCAGCATCCTTGACACCAATGCACACACTCACTCCCCAGGGATGGGTGGGTCGCCGCTGACTGGCCCTTCCTTAGTTTAGATGGTGTATATGGATCAGATTGGGTTGAAGCTGACCTTTGTACGAGCCATTTAAAAAGAGCTTTGTTCAGTAAATTATTAAAATCTGTGCCATGAAGAAAATGCTTACACAGTTGAGAAGAAATTTCTCAAATAGATTGTAAGCCAGCAGGTTTTTTCTCAATATTCGATTTGGTATAACCAGTATTGAATATCCAAGAGCTAAGTGCCGTAGGAAATTCAAGAAAAGAAAACTTTTTCTTGAAGGAGGCTATTAATTGTGTTAGGCAGACAAGGGAGAATATGTCCAATTCAGCATTTTTATACACACTATTTTAGATCTGTCTCCAAGCAGCCTGCATTTAGAAACACCAGGTATGGGGGAAAGAAGGGGTCAATGCGGCAGGTCTGCCAGGAAACAAGAACACAAGGGACCCAGGCCTGGCAGAACTAGGGCAGACAAAACCAGAAGGGCAGGGCTGTGACAAGAAGCCCCATGTAAGCCAGCCCGTATAGTTGCTAGTATCAAAATCATCTTGTTTTGACAATGAAATTGGACTTCAGTCAAAAAGACTCCATAATCCTACATACTAACTCAGGCTGGCACGAATCAATGAGCAAGGTCACGTGTAAACCTATTTCCTGTTGAGGGTCATTCTCTTTTCTCATTCCCCACCATCAACTAACAATAAGAGCCAGAAAGAATTTGCCATTAAGATGGTCAGATAATACCAAGAGCAAATACCCATGGTGATTATTTGCCAGCAATATTCTATATATTTTAGATGTAGCAACTCATTTAATCCTCATAACGATCCTATGAGGCAGGGACTAGGTTTACACATATTTTATAGACGAGGAGGCTGAGACAGAGAGGGTAGGTAAGTTGCCCAAGGACACACAGAGTTGGGGTGTAAACCAGGACACTCAGCTTTGGTGCACGATCTCCTTCCTATTCCACTCTCCTGTCCGACAACAGAAGTTTAAAGAAAAGCACTATCTCCAGCAGTCTTCCCGGAGAGGTAGATTTAAAACAGGCAACGGAGAAGGAAAGCCAATTTTGTACTCTGATAAAATCTAGATTGTGGCTATCAGTAGCTCTGCTATTTGCAGAGAATCAAATCCTTTCAAAAAGAATGTACAACCCATTCCGTACCATTGAAATTTAAATTGTGAGACAGGTTTTACATGTTTAGAAGCCACTGATAGCTTTTCTTAAAGGGTTAGGGTTTTTTTGAGGTAAGAGGTTTTTCTTTCCATCTTTCATTTGCATTTTTAAACACCCCTCCCCCATCACATTAACACACACAATCCAGACAGCATAACTGTTGTGCCTTCTATTTCTTTGATTCCAGTCTTGGCAACTGTATAGAGAAAAATAATTTTTTAAATCTAGGAAAAACGTACAAGTGGCTTCATGCACACATCTATGCTCTCCTCTGAAAGTTGTGTGAAGCGGGCACTGGGTCAGGAGCCTGGAGCCCAGCTCTGTCCTCATCCAGAAAGGAGCTGTCCTTCAAGGGCCTAGTTCCTGCCAATGGTCACACCAAAAAGTGAAGGTCCCATTTATACGAGATGTCCAGAATAGGAAAATCTACAGAGACAGAAAGGAGAGTATTGGCTGCCTAGGGCTGTAGGGAAATAGGGAGTGACTGTGAATGGTTTCTTTCAGGGGATGAAATGTTCTCAAATTGACTATTGTGTTGAAGGTTGCACAACAATGAATCTACTAAAAACCATTGATCTATACATTTTAAGTGGCTGAACCGTATGTTAATGGTATCTCAATAAAGCTGTTAAAATGCATTAAACCTGATTTTACTTTTTGCTATTAAAATAGAAAAAATAGAGGGGAAAAGTGAAAGTCCTTAGGCTTCCTAGGCACTTCTCCCCCAATACCCTGGGGCTCAGGCCCACCTGTCACGAAGGTGCTGTAACAACGGGCAGAAATCACTCTCTCAGGGGCAGGCTTCCATCACCGGCCTGGGGCACCCCCTGTGGTCAAACCTGCCCCCTACACAACAGCTGGCAACAGACCTCCCAAACCTGCTCCAAACCTGCTAGAAAGGAGACCTCTGGGGCCACTTCTTAAGAAACCATGAACCCTTGACTCTTAATAAACTACTGCAAGCAGGACGGACGCCCCCAGGTGAGGAACCCCAACGGCAGACACCTCCCTGCCGCCTACCGCCTGCTCTCACTCGACTGCTTCAGTAGAGGATTCACTCGGAAGGGCCATCCCTGTCAGCCATCTGGGCCGAGTTCCACAGCACAAAAGGACCCTAGTCACTCAGAGCACAGCCTGTCCCCACACCTACTCACGCCTGCCTCTGTGGGCCCCTAGCCCCTTCTCTCACTCAGTGGAAATGAGGTGTCATTTTCAGAAAATTCCTGCGAAAATACAAATATGCCACTGAGGAGGAAACATGCATACCTCTCATCTTGTTTGTTCCCCAAGACTGGACCCAGAAAGGGCAGGAAGTGCCAGACCTGAACTGTGGCTTCTTGTCATACCGCCTTCGCAGTAGCCTGACAGGGCTGGGGGCTGAAGCTTGTTCTGAGCAGCCTGAAATGGACCATTTCCTGTGAGCAAACAGCCTCTCTCCTGGCCTCTTGGTTATGGAGGAGCAGCTGTGGCCTCTGCCTTGGTCTGGGTCCGACTACGAGGGGGAAGCCCCCAAAACCTAGCATGATATTCTGGAGGGTGGGCCCCTTGCAGTACACCCCCTGCCAGGAAAGGGTTCTAGGAATCCACCCATGTACCAGCTGGTGGTGTTGTGAGAGGCTGCATTTGGCTTCAGTGAATTTTTTTGAAGACTCATCATGTTTATCCACCTCATGATGGGTGATTTTTGAGTGCACCTGCCCACGCTGTGCTGAAGTGTTCAACAGTTTTTGACCAAAAACAACATGACCCCTGTGCCCCACCCTCCCTATTCATCAGAGCTCCCTGAGCAACTTTCTTGTTTGTTTTCCTGGATGAAACAATTCCTCAAAGGGAAACATTTTCCTGATGTGAAACAAAATGCGGCAGAAGCACCATAAGTGATGAAGTCATAAAAATTGCTGAGTTCAAAAACCGTTTCTGAGCAGTGGGACAAGTGTCTTGCATGAAACGGACAGTACTTTGAAGGTGACTCAAGTTTAAACATGTAAGAACACATGATTTTTTAATAAACAAATTCCGTTTTCTTTCGTCCACACAGACACACACTGTGTCAGAGCGGCTTTCCACCTGCAGGGATCTGGAGCAGCTGAAGATTGCTTCCCATGCCTCACCTGCAGCTCTGTCACCAATCAGAGACTCAGGGGACAGCTACCCTATGTGCCTCCCCTTTAAACTCATGGCCACCCCATCTCCACGTCTCTAATTTAAATCCCAGCTCACCGGCCCTGCTTGCCATCGGGTGTCAGATCCAGGAACAGTGACTGTCCCAATGGCTGCTTTTATACTGCGAGCCGTATCCTTTATTTGGCTTTGTGTCCTGCACATGGGGTACACAAAACCCAATTCTTCCCAGTGCAATCTCATTATTCTCTTTGGCCCTGCCCTGGGGTCTGAGGCACAGGGGGAAAGACCACGTGACCGTGTGTGAGGCAGCTCCACGGTCCCACAGGGTGCCCAGTCACCTTGCTGTGACCAAGTCCCCGGAGTTCCTGACCTGCTTGGTTCTGAGTCATGGGCGCTGCCAGGAGGGCACTGCAGGTGGCCCTGTGTTTGAAAGTCAGGTTTAGTGGGGTATGAAGTCCGTGCAGTCATGTGGTGCACCCTTTCCAGGTGTGCCGTGCCATGAGTTTCGGAACTCATGTAGTACCACCTGTTGGTTTAAAAGCCGCCTGTTACTAAAAGCCGCATCAGCACACGCTGAATTCCTCCAAATTGCCAGAGCCATTAAAGAAGGTTTCCACACGGGGCTTCTGTGCTACTCCTGACTTGGGTGTTCCTCGTGCCTCCCTCGCGCCAGCCTTGACCTCTGCCACCAGTGAGTTCAACACGTCCCACTCACAGCACTGCCCCACCTCTCGGCACCCCGAGCCCCGACCAGCCTGACGAGCAGGAAATGCAGCTTTCCGCAGACCAGCCCCCCAAAAGGGCCTACGGGAGGAGGACGCCAGACGACGGAACGGGGAGCTGCAACTGCTGCGTGCAGCTCAGAAGTCTGTGAGGTGGCGTCACCTGTTCTCCACGGTTCGGCTGTCACTCTGCAGCCCCTGTGCCGGGGGGACCCCTGCCTCTTCCACCTGCTCCGTGACCCCTGCTCGCCAGGCCGAGCTCCTGCGAAGAGCCACCCCAACCCTCCTCCTTTGCTGGCCAGAGGGAGACCCCCCTCCTCCTCTACCGAGGACTTTCCCTCAAGACCAGACACATGGTTGGGGCAAAATACATGCGCTCCAGGTGTCTGACCTACTGCAGTGGCAGGAGTTTGAGGCAGGTACAGACTTAAATGGAAATCACTTAATTTTACAAATCTGACCCAAACACGGGGCTCCATGGAGTGCAAGGCAGAAATCATCCTTACAGTTGTCTTTTACTTTCCCTCAGCTTCTTGCAAGTAAAGTAGGTTCTGACAGGGGAGCATGGGGGCAGGAGGGCTGAGGACGGAGGTCCCACGCACACTGGGAATGCCCAAGGCTGCAGAGCGAGGGTCGCAGCGGTCACTTCTGTAACTGCTGAACGCAGTTTGCGTCCTGGGCCTCCATGCGACCGCCTAGCACCGAGTGCCACTCTGCTCTGGGCCTCCCCTGGGTGGCTGTGTGTCACCTCCCAACAGCAGTCTACAGTCTGCCCCGTGTGTGGGGACCACTGCTCCCACTGTTCAGACTTGACATTCCTGTGACATGTTCCGTGGGGTAGGGGTACCTCTCAGATCCTCAAACCACAAACCAAGGCAAACCCACAGTGGTCCTCCTCTGCCTGCTAAAGGCAGGATGAATCCCTGAAAGGCAATTAGAATCAATCACTCAATCCCTGTTTGGCTCACAGAATCAATCAGCCTGAGCACCTTCGGTGCTTGATGAGAGGTGTGTGTACCTGGGAAAGGAGAGGCCCTGACCCTGAGGGTTGTTACTTAGGTCATAGTTGGCTCTTCCCCCCAGAACCACCAGGTAGACCAGTGCAAGACAAACTGCCTGCTTCCCGTGCTCCTCAGAATTGTGCAGACCTTGACCTTGACCTTGACCTCTGGGGAGGGAGTGAAGAGCTGCAATTGGCCTCCACCCAGGGCCTGCGGGCAGCTGCACTGGGCAGCACACAGGATGTGGCCCCGCCTTTGGGTTGGGGGTGTGTAGCCAGAGATGATTACGGACAGGACAGCAAATGGGACTGGGGGAGGCCAAGTGTCTTCCTGGAGCCTGGAAGGGAGCTACTGACAGTGGACCCTGAACCAAGCAAGTGAGTGAGCGGTGAACACCAGCAGGGGACACGGGAGGGCCTGTACTGTGACCTCAGTCACTTAAGCCAGTACCACTCGATGCAGGGATAGTTGTCCTATCTGCTTAACTGCCACCTTGCAGGTGGAAGACGCCCAGGGACACTCCCCTTCCACACGGAGGAATTACCCTGACCTGGATCTCAGGACAAAGCCCAAGAGTCTGCAGAAACTTCGAGAACTATTTGGAGATAAAAATGTGCAAGCTGTGGACATTCTCATTTTTCCCCTCTGCCTTCTGTTGTTGTGCTAAACTTTCCATTTCCTTTTCATAGGCAACGAAACCTGACGAGTGTCCAGGAAGGCAAACACCTGCTCCTCCCAGCCCATCAAGACACACTCCATTCCTTATAGGCAAGATGTGGGCGCCACAAAGCAAAAGCACCTGCCTTCTTCCCTTTCATTGTAAGAATCACGTGGTTCCTGCACCTTTTAATTAGCGCTTCCATCACTGGGGGAACTGGTGTATGTATGTACATTCACCTCCTTATCATCAACCACCAAACCGGGAGAAATTTTGAAGCTCATCAGATCCAACCCCCGCCAAGTCACTGAGCAGGAAACCAAAGGCCAAAGAAGTCAGGTGACTGCCAACACCCTGATTTCCTACCTGCAACCTGCATTCCCAAGGCTGCCACATTCTCCCCAAGCTGGTGTTTCCGGGCTCCTCCTGTCTCACCAGGGAGAGTCCACAGAAAGTGAGATGAGGGAATCAGGAAGCCCACCGGCCACCACGCAGCCATCACCTACAAGCTAGCTGGCTGGCACAGCAAAGGCGGTCCTGGGCTTTTATCCCTTACTCTCTGAGGTCCTTCTCCCAGGACCTACAATATGTGGGGTGTCAAATCTATACCCACCATCATATCAAGCCAATCCCACTGCCCAGACTTTGCTAAAAGAGGCAGCATAGCAACAGCAATACTTGCCAGTCATGTTACTTTCTAGTAGCTTCTGGCACGCGGAATGGACACTGCAGCTTCTCAGCACACTCAAGACTGGCGAATTACAGCTGAAATTCCCACTTTGCGGTCTCCCATGTTGCCCTGCATCAGCCCAAGCCCAAAATTGACCTCGTTCAATGCCAGTACCATCGCTATTACCTTACATTCTTCATCCAACAGGTCTAGGATGCCCAGCTTGGCTTCTATGAGGTCGATACAAGGTTGGTTATCATAGAAATCAATCAAGGTCCAAGGGATCTGCTCCTTCATGTACTCTTCCTGCTCCAGTTTGAAGACATGCTAGGGTGAAACGTGAAAGGTCAAGGTTAGTGAGGTGCGTGCACAGCTCAACATTCGTCTCCCCTGAACTGCAATGACCCGAGTCCTGTGTCCTGGCGCTTGACAGAAGGTTCAGACACAGCATCCTAGTCAGGGCTATAGGAAACAAAAGCTTGGTAGGTGACCCTTCCTCCTGTGTAAACCCTTCTCTAGGGCGTCCTACTCATTGCCTGCGAGGTCATGCCCCAACCAACCACAGGAAGCCTCACGCCTGCTTGCGACTGCTTCCATACTCAGGAGGAGGGGAGTCCGAGCCAAGAGGGGGATCCTTCACCCTCATAACCTAGCCGTCCCATTCAGACCTCCTCTTGAGCAGTGGGGAGTGCCTTCCTAAAGCTGGAGCACCACCTGGAAGCCAACGGAAGGTCAAGGCAGAGCCAGAGCCCACTGACCCTGGACGGAAGAGAAGTGGCCTGGGTGGTCGCTCTCAGGAAGGCAGAGGTCCCCCCACCCTGAAACCCTGGGTCCAGAAGCAGAGCTTACCGAGTTGAACTGCTGCTGGAGCTTCTCATTTGCATAGTTGATACAAAACTGCTCAAAGCTGTTGACCTCAAACGTCTCAAACCTGCAGCACCAAGGGGAGAGAGCCAAGTCAGAGACACTTCCAGTCACTGGGGTTCCATCCAGCAAGGTGGCCCTCACTCCCTCTCTCCTCTCCCACCCAGCTCTGCCTTAGCTTCAACATGCAAGTCCCATCGCCTGCTCTTGTGCCTAAGGAGACCACCATGCAGGCATCAGCATGACAGAGTCCTGCAAAATGGGAAGAGGACCCTCTTTTCATAATTAGAAAAAGTACCAACAACAGAAAACTTTAAAAAAGCAAATAGAAAAGAAAGCTCACCCATGATCCCATCACTCAATCTGACTGCCAGTTCCATTTTGACAGGTTTCCCCTCACTGATTTTAAGCTTTTGCACAAAATAAAATTATAGGTAAAAGTAGACCTTTTTTTGTAATTTATCTCTTCACGGCCAACATTTCTTCATGCTCTCATGCCCCAAAAGCAACTGCTTTACCGTCAGCCTCATCAACCCTTATGGATTCACCTGAGGCAGTGGACAGAAATCCGGAAGGAAGGAGAGCCTCTTTCACACATCCAACAGGCTGCGTGACCTGGCAGTGACCAGCTGGCACCTGCACACACTGATGCCCACACAGCCGAGAGCTGGGGGTGTGTTAGTATTCCCATCCTCAGTGAAGGAGTAAGGGACAGGGAGATTCAATAACCTGCCCCAATCACAGCGTCAGTGGGCAGAAGAGCCAGCATGCGAACCCAGAGAGCCTGATTTCCGAGGCCATGGTCTTAATTTAGAGAAGAGCAAATGTTTCATTAAGGAAAGAAGGAAACCATGGCTTGGAGGCTGTGAACAAGGACAACTGCCCAGAGAGGAGGCATCTGAGCACATGGAAGAGGTGATGTCAATGAGGGGTCTACGGCTGGCAGCACAAGCGTCAGCCTTCTTAACCTGGAGTCTTCACCTCTCCATTCTTCAGTATGGACGATGGCGTTTTCTCAATCTTACACAAAATACAGTCAGCCCTGGACTCCAAAATGGACTCCAAAACCACCACTCCCAAATAAAAATGTTGATGCTGCCCCAGCAGGGGTGGGACCTGCTGAGAAAAGATCCTGTGAAGAGGAACCAGTATAAATAAATGCTCCCCATGAACTCCCCATGGGGCCAGTTCAGCGCCCAGAACACATCAGGGTTCTCTTCCTCCTCTGTGCCCACCACCCCACCAAAGAACAAAACATGGAGATGAAGGGGTCTCCTTTGGGGATAAGAAGAGTCAACTGCTTTTTGAAAGCCACATTAATGAACAGCCCTTGGCCACGCCCACGTAGGAGAAGCAAGTCCAGTTAATAAAGCAGGATCAAAGATGCAAAGTCCATCCTGACTGGCGTGGCACAGTGAATTGAGTGCCAGCCTGCAAACCAGAGGGTCCTACAGACCTAGTTATGTCACTTAGGACCTCATTTCCTCCCTGCTTCCACCCCAACATTCCCAAAGAGAAGTTGCTGATGCCAGCCAATCCCCAGAGGAAACTGAATTAATAAAACCTAAAAGGAAGATAAAAAGCCACCTAGCAATTGGCCAGGTAACAGCAATTGCGTGTGCTTGCGGGGTTTCTGCCGCGCCCCACAGATCAAGGGTTTAACATCTCCCACTGATCATTTTTTAGAGGTTTACACTGATATTACTACACAAAGAACATTCTCATTAATTAGAGATGCCCCGAAACTAGCTCATAATTTCCCTGTTTCTAAGGCATCACCTGGAAACAACTGCTCTGCCATCTAGGATAATTACTATGACACTGAAGGGCCCGAGGTAAAGGGGAGTTTGGGCTGCTTGGAAAACGTCTAAGGTGACCGACCTCAGCAAACCACAGCCAGGGAGAAAGGGCAATGGAATTACATTTGTACTAGTGCATCCCAGCCACAGAGATGACACTAGTCAGTTTCTAGTTCATAACATTAACCATCACAAAGAAGTTTATATACTAGAGACAATCGGATTCTCCTATAAAATCCATGTTGACACGATTTTAGACCAAACCCTTGGGCGGGAGAAGGGTCAAAACACAGACTAAGACTTGAGGCGGAGATCCGAGCTCTGTACTTATTTGTGGTGGTCGGATTCCCCCCGCTACTTCCATTTGCTTCAAATAGTAGTGGAAAAACAATTTCCTTCTCATTCTAGCCCAATTTCTGGGTGTGGTAAGGGTCACAGGTACCTCTAACAAATAAAGTAGTGTTTGCTGGAAAGTGAAACTGCAATAAAAAAATAAGTAGACCCATCGCTCTGAGTTCATTATTAACCTCCCAAAACCTCTCACCCCAGGGAGGCAAGTCTGGGAAACGGTCCCTTCTCCGGAGCAGGTGAAAGAATCAGGAATCTCTTAGCTTAGCCTCATCTTTCTCATTCACCAGAATCACTCTCGACCATTCTACTGAAGGTCGCCTGAGAAGACAAATCCAGTATGATTCCACACCCAGGAGGTGTCGATTCCACGTCTGTGAGGTATCTAAAGTGGCCAACTCACAGAAACAATGTGGAGTGGTGGTTTCCAGGGGTGCGTGGGAGGGAAAGGGGGTTCAAAGCCCCCAAGATCTGGGCACGACCACATGAATATACTTAACCCTACAGAACTGTACACTTGAAGATGGTTAAGGTGGTAAATCTTATGTTTTACTTTTCATCAACTTTAAAAAACGATCTTAAAAACAATCATTAGAAAGCACTCAGGAGAGCTGGATTCTAATGCTAATTAGGAACTACCATAAGAGACGCAGAAGGTAACCTGCAAACCGACAGGAATCTAAAATCCCAGCAAATCCCATTTCTTGCTTCCGAGGGCCCAAATGTCCCTTTCCTCCCTCTGCAACACCCCACCCTGCCCACTATTTCTTAGCATTAATCTATAACCTGCCTTATTTCAAGTCTCCTAGGTCAACTGTCCTCACCAAGAATAGGCCAGGCATAGCCAAAGTTCCCTGTACCCTGGTACATTGAAGGCTCAAGTCAAAGACAAATAGATGTGTCTTTTTTCCCAAACTGAAGCCATCTATTTCTTGTTGCCTCGAGGCATGGACAGCAATCAAGGATTATGGCTGCAATTAATCAAGCCTGTAGAGGCAAGTGCTGGTTAATGCAACATGAAGAGAAAACCCCAGCCAAAGCTGCCTGGTTCCATCCTATTAATTTCCGTCCCATGCCCAGTAAGAAGTACCCTGCCGACAGCTTAGATCCTTAGTTAAGGAAGGGACCCTGGAGTGGGTGAGTTAGCTAAATTACTCCAGGCATTGTTTGCTGTGTACTTTTTCGGATCTGGGGCAGGGGAGCAGGATGCAGGGAAACCACCCTTCTGATGGGGCCCTGGGCATCTGGAAATAAACATTCAGGAGAGCTGAAGGGTCTAAAGCAAGGGATGCATCAGAGGTGTGGAGGCAACTGTGGCCCACGCAACTTATTCAAGTGTGCAGAGCCTTCCCACACTCTGAACTATTAGAGCAGCATAAAGGGAGACATGTGAGCTATGAAGCTGGCTCATGCATTGTTTGCTTACATATATAGAAGTGAGTGTTCGTTCACTCTGCTGAATTGTGTAACATCTTGAACATTTATAGAACATTCAGGAATGGCTCATCTACACTACAAAACTCTTTTTAGTCGTCTTTAGCATAAGCTTGACTGGAGAGCCAGTGTTGCCATGGATAGGGGCCACAATTCATCTGGGAACGGTTATCTTGTGGGGAAGGGGACAGCAATTCTGCTCTCTAGTTGCTAGCCGGGCACTCTTCTAACCTAACCGAACGAGAGAAGGAGAAGACTCCTTATTCCTCCCGCTTAGTGAACAGGGTTTCATGAATTCAGAAACACATCCCACCATCCTTCTCAATCTCTCCAGCTTCCATATGCCCCTCTTCTGCTCACAGGGGACAGGAAGGAATAAGAAGATCATCCCAGGGACATGTCTATGTGCACCAGGGATCCCCATCATAGGGCTGAGAAAGAACGAGTGAGACAATGGATAGTGGGCCTTCTCCCTCTCTAGGATTTGGTGGTCAATGATTTCGGTAGAAAACTCAAAACTAATGCTGGAGTTTTCTGAGAGGGCAAAAGAGGAGAAGTGTCCTATGTGATGCTCACTTCCAGATAACTAACAAAAAACAAACAATTCTGTGCATTTCCAGAAGGCATCTGAAGTCCAAAGGAAATGGGGCAGAAAAATGTGATTGAGAAAGGAAAATGACAAGAAAGAATTCAACGCTAGTCATCCCAGATATCCACCATCTTCTCCCAGATTAGGAAACCATGCCACTGACCTGATAGATCAGAAACAGCACCTTCTAGACTGAAGTTGCCTGCTAGGTCATTAGATACCCTCTGCTCAGAAAAAAAGCATCCAGGCCAGTGCAAACCAGAGCCGTGAGGAACATGCATCTCCAGGGAATGTCTGGGAGTGTGTTTTTGGCAACAGATGGCCCGGAATGCAGCCAGCTTGTCAATGCTGGACCCACCTGTATCAAGCTTACTGTCTCAAGCTCTGCTAGAGGGTGTGGACCTGGCACTCAGCATAGCAGAGCAATCTGGCAAGGCATTTCTGTCTCCAGGAGAGTGGATGACTTTTTAACTATGACTTCTTTATGACAGGGTTTGAAAACTGTAGCTTCTCAGAAAGAGCAAGGATTTACAAAAGAGCATGGCATGTCTGAAAGGAGGCACAAAAGGTAGGACAATTCCCAAGAGGGCCTTGTGGGTGGCCCCGTGCTGCTGGGCCTGAAGATGCGTCCCTCCTCTCCCAGGAAAGCTGTCAGAGGTTCTCAAAGGCACACACAGCCACTCTAAGGAGGAGGAGATATATCGGTCATGAGTTGGTACCAGAAACAGGCGACGGACTCCTCAGGCTCCCCACCCACCCACGGACAGGTCCACCTGCCCACCACACACAAGCATCTGATTCTCCCCTGGGGGCAGTCACAGGCCTTGGAGAAAACGAACTCAGTTATAAAAACTAAATGGCAAAGAACTTCTAACCATGACACATGGACATGAACTAAGGGGGGCACTGCCAGAGGAAGTGGGGTACTGGGTGGAGGGGGACAAAGAGGGGAAAATTGGGATAACCGTAATAGGAAAATAAAGAAAATACGTTAATTGAAAAATAAATAAGTATAAATAAATGGCAACTATAAACACAAAATCCCAACCTGCATGAGATGAGCCGGACTCCGGCCCTAGAAGCTGAGGTCCCTCACCCATGACTGAAGCTTTTTCCTGGGTGCCCGGGAAGGGAGCAGGCGGTCTTTTCAAGCACCCAGCGCTGCTGAGACACCACACCAGAACTGACATACGGGATCTTACGTGTCAGACTGAAGTCAAACTATTTTTCCATGCTATTAACGAGCCTGCATGTTCATCTTCCCACATGGAAAGCTCAGTAAAATTAGACTCTTGTCCAGGCAGATGAAGGTAATCGGGTCAGACGCTGCAGCCTGAGTTTCTCTGGCTCTTACTTCAGAAGGTAACACTAAAGGTCAGTGGTCTGGGAAATCTAATGACCTGAATATGCCCATGGCGGCGGGAACTGTGCAGGGTTAATGACTGACAGCTGAGCTGTATGTGCCCAGGGGGCACAGGCTGTTCTCTGCCATCCCATCTGAGCACTTGCTCAGCTGGAAGTGCTGAGCACACACACAGGTGCTCAACTGACCAGAACGAGCGGTGTCCCGCCCACAGTCGCTCAGCTAAAAGCCTGAGCTCCCAGGGAGGACACTCTCCTTTTCCACACCGGCGTGACTCTGGCTAGCGGGTTTCCTTTCACACTCTGCTTTTTCCTACTGTCTTACTGTGCTCCTATCCTAAAGACACCCCGCCCCCACCTTATGTGCTCCTCTTGCTGTTAAAAGATCCAGCTCAAACCTCACCTTTTGCATAAAGCTTTCCTTGACCACGTCCGCAAACTCCCTCTCTCCTGCCTTACAACTCATTCAGCACTAAATGGCGAACCTCCACTGGCCCTGCTGCCATTTCCCCTCTTGCCTCTTGTATTACGTAACCTGCACATGTGAATGAACTCTGGCTCGTTCTGGAGGCCTTTGTGATGCCAGACTTTCCTGCCATTACCTCCACAGCATGACACGTGGTTCAACCTGAAACCCAGTCATGAAGGACAGCAGTGGTGATGTCATGAGGGCCACTTTCAGGGGATAGTCTCCATAACTGCAGCCTGCACGTAAGGTGCATTCCAGCTCATCAGCCGCTGAGCAGTTGTTCCCATTACAGCGTCACTGTTCTTACACCCTGCACTTCCAGGGGCCCCAATTTCTATAATGTAAAGATCCAGGAGGACCTAATCTGTTGGTACCTTCAAGAGGGCAGGGCCCTGATCACAGCAGAAGCGCAAGGGGGGATGCAAGCCAGTTCATAGCATTTCAAACAATTTTATAAGGATCTAGAAAGAACCTCAGCCTGTGGCTGAAACCTCATTTCCCACTATGAAAACTAAAGCCCAGGAAGGGGCTGTGATCTGTAGAGCCCATCAGTGAGCTGGTGACAGGAAGGAATCAGAACAGCAGTCCCCTGATGCCTTGTCAAGCAGAGGTTTGTCCCTGCAAAGGAGGCTGTTATGAGCAACAGGAGTCCTTCACATAGGTGAGGATTCCGAAAGGATGAGAAACCAAGAATGAAAGCACAACAGGCGCACATGGCTCCACTCCTCTCACAACCACAGCAAAATTACAACTAAAATACACAACAATCACCACTCAAAACCGTCAGAAATGGAAGTGAACGGAACTCTGACAACTACAAAATTAAAGAAACCATATCCATCCAGACTGGTAGGAGGGGGGAAGACGCAGAATGGGCTGGTCCTACACCTGTGTGTGGTGGATAAAAATTCCAGACAGGTATCTCAGGTGTACGGAGTCCCAGCCCCACACCAGGTGCCCTAGTCTAGGGTTCCATTGCCAGGAAGATAAGTCCCCGTAACTTCTGGCTGCAAAAACCAGTGGGGATTGAGTCGGTGGAAGAAACTTCTGGAGTCCTAAGGCAGTTTCCCTTAAAGAACCCGCACACAGACATACTCAGATTCGCTTTAAGCCAAAGCACCAGGGTGGCAGCTGGAAAGGCGCCAGTGGCATATGAGGAAGAACTAAAGCGTCTGGCATCAAGGTGAGAGCTAGAGCACAGTTCTCTGTCGGACAGAAAGGTGGGCAGAGGCCCTTGTCCCTTTCTCAGCTTTTTCCCCACAGAGATCCAAAGCCAGCAGACCAGTGCCTCATCGGAGACTCCTTCAACCTAACGCTGATTGCCCTGTGCTGGAGATCCCGAGGCTCCGTGCCGCCCCAACTGTTAACCATGCCTTTTCCACGTGAATGGCTGGTCTTGGGTCATGCTTCACAACTTCCTAAATAAATCCTATCCAACAAGCAACAGCTGCCTCAGTGCATCCCCAGCTCCTGTACCTCTTGCTACGAGGCCCCAGGACAGGCAGTAGCAGCAGCCAGTCTAGATTCACAGCTTGGCTCCGGTTGAGACTCTCCAAGCCCAGCACAGGCAGCAGCCTCTCAGATGGCTTTCTAGTTCTTGCAGGGGGGCCCCCAAGGCAAAATATAGGTGGGGGCTGACCTCGGCCTGCACCACCCAAAAAACCTCTGGGCCAGCACACACAGTGGACAACTGTACACCACATTAGAGCACCACCACCCTGCCCCTACATAGCCGATCCTCCACGGAGGGTACAGGGGGTGGTCAGTGGTCAGAGCCAGTCCTTGAAGCTGACTGGCCTGGGTAAATCCCTCCTGTTGACCTACCAACAGCAACCAAGGTTCAACCACAAGAGGAGGGTGTACTTAGCCCACACGGAGGGCACACCTCTAGTACCTAGCTTGGGTGATAGGGGAGGCTACGACTCTGGGCCCCTACAGGACACCTGCTACGTTAGGCCACGCTGCCAATATAGGGAGTCATAGCAGTTTTACCTAATACGTAGAAACAAACAGGGAGGCTGCCAAAATGAGGAGACAAAGAAACATGGCCCACATGAAAAGAACAGATCAAAACTACAGAAGAAGAACTAAACAAAATGGAAGCCCTGGCTGGTGGTTCAGGGGATAGGTACCAGCCTGAGAATCAAGGGTTGCTGGTATGATTTCCAGTCAGGGCACATAACCAGGTCTCCAGCCAGGTCCACAGCTGGAGGCAGGTGAAAGGCAACCATACATTGATGTTTCTCTCCCTCTCTGCCTTCCCCCCTACCCTTCTCTTTAAAAATAATGAATAAAATCTTTTTCAAAAATGGAGGTAGCAAAATCTATCAGACACAGAGTTCAAAACACTGGTTATAAGTATGATCAGGAACTTAAATGAGCCAGTCAGAAACAAAGGACACATTAATTGAAATAAAGAACAATTTATAGGGAAGCAACAGTAGAGTAGACAAAGCTAAGAATCAAACCCATGTTTTGGAACATGAGAAAGCAAAAACAACATAGCAGAACAATAAAAAGAAAAAGAATCCAAAAAAAACAAGGACAGGGTAAACAGCTTCAAGCAGCCTTCAAGAGGTCCAACATTTGCATCAGTGATGCCAGAAGGAGAAGAGAAAGAGCAAGAAATTGGAAATCAATTTGAAAAAGTAATGAAAGAAAACTTCTCTAATTTTATGAAGGAAATAGGTAACTCCAGGAAATACCGAGAGTTCCAAACAAGATGAATCCAAAGAGGCCCACTCCAAGACATATCATAATTAAAATGCCAAAAGTTAAAGAGAGAATCTTAAAAGTAGCAAGAAAAAAGAAATTAGTTACCTACAGGTGAGTTCCCATAAGAATGTCAGCTGACTTCTCAAAAGGAACTTTGCAGGCAAGAAGACACTGGCAAGAAATATTCAAAGTCATGAAGAGCAGGACCCTATGGCCAGCTTTGCCCTACCCAGCAAAGCTACCATTGAGAATTGAAGGACAAAGGGCTTCCCAGATAAGAACAACTAAAGGAATTCATCATCACTAAACATTATAGGAGATGTTAAAGGAACTTAAGATGAAAACTATGAACAATAAAATGGCAAAAATACATATCTATCAACAATTGAATCTAAAAAACAAACTAAGCTAATAAGAACAGAGACAGAATCATAGATACAGGGAGCATTTTGATGGTTGCCAGGTAAGAGGAGGGTGCAGAGGAATGGAAGAGGTGAGGGGATTAAGAAGTACAAACAGGTAGTTACAGAATAGCCACAGGCATGTACAGTACAGCAGCCAAAGAACTTACACACATGACCCGTGGACATGAACAATGGTGGGGGGATTACCTGAGGCAGTGAGGGGTGCTGGGTGGAGGAGGGCAAAGAGGGAAAAATTACAACTGTAACAGCACAATCAACAAAAGATAATTTAAAAAATAAAAAGCACAACAGATCTGTACGGTGATGGACAAGTTTATGGTACTAATCACCTTGATTGGTGACCAAGTGAATGAAGTCAAATGGTAGATTTAAATAAAATATAACAGACACAAAACCTGAATTTAAGTTCACAGTCACTTCCAGCCTGAGGCTGGGCAAGACATTTCCCTCTCTGGGCCCATTTCCCTGCTGAAGAAACCGATGTCTACAGGGTTCCTCATCAGGGGAGATACTGGAGTCTGGACGGGGTCCATTCTTCCTTGGGACTGGCCGCCATACTGTAGGACACATACCACCCCTGGTCTCAGGCCACCAAGTGCCAGTAGCGATCTCAGTCACTGTGACCAGCAAAAGTGCCACCCCACAGCTTATACCGCCCTGATTGAGAACTGCCCTGGGGGATGTGGAGCTCCAGGCCCTCGCTGGCTCTCGAATGCTAGCAGGAAGACTCTGGGGCTCCGAGGGGGCGCGGGGGGCAGGTCAAGGGCACAGGCCTACCCACCCATAGATGTCCAGGACCCCGATGAAGGAGTGCTGCTTGAGGGACGTGTGCAGGGCCTTGTTCACGTGCTTCACGATCCAGCCGAACAGCTGTGCGTAGATGTGCTTGGCCAGGGCGTTGCGAGCGTTGACGACCTGCTGCAGGGACATGGTCTTGACGTAGGTCTCCGAGGTGGTGACCAGCTTGCGGTGGCACAGCCAGTGCTCCATCTGACTGTGCTCCACCCCCAGGAGTCGGCAGAAGTTGTCGAGGTGTTCATCCTGGGGCTGGAAGAGACCCAGGAGAGACGGATCAGGAGGAGCATGGAGGACAGGGCCACCAGCATGTCCTCTGCCCTGCTGCCCGGGGCCAGAATGAGCCCCTGCACTCCAGAACCCCACTTCACTGCCAGCCGCTGCTCCAGAAGCCGCAGTGAAACTCATACCAGTTGGTGGAGACAATTAGGGCCCCCAGAGTGTTGTTCTAATAGATCCTTGTGCCTACCGCTGGCCAAATAAATGATCAGCGCGTTAACAAACAAAAACTGGCTCCACTTTTCCCAACCCTTCTTCCATCGCCGGCTGGTTGCAGAGTCACTGGTAGGAGAAGGTACCTGGACCGAAGGGAGCAGTGTGACAACTGACAGGAGTACAGAAACCATGAAGAGTAAGGAGCCAGAGGGAAAGCCGCAGTCACAGAGAGATAGTTTCCACCCGCAGAGGTCCACGTGCAGTGCTTTACCCACACCCAAAAAGAAGTCCTTGCTGTCACATGTCACTTGGATGAGCACGCGGTCTAACGCCGTGTGCACAGAAGAGAGCCCTGAGCGGACCCTTCAAACAGCGTCCCTTCCTGCATGGACACCCACGACCCTGAGCTCACAAGCAGACTTCCTTTCATCTTTGCCCCAGTGACACTACACAGCATGTAACTGAACTTTATATTCTTAAAGTACGTGACGCTTAGGGGGAAAGTGAATCCAGGTGGAAAGATGGGATGAAGGGCAAAAATACGGCACAAATTTTGACCTGAGATCACTTGGAACACTAACAGATAACATCACACACTGAGAGCTGTAAAAAACCAAACAAAACCAAACTAGGTAAGAATTCTTCCATCTTAAGCCCATTCCTAGCTGGGTGGGAAGCCCAGTCCTATAATAGGGCAGCATTTCACCCAGGTGCCCCGGGCCCCGCTACCCAATGAGTCCAGCTGCCTCGATCAGCTGCCTTTCACCTGGACCCTTCTTTACACGAGTACCAATCACACTGCTTGGCCCGGGAGCCACTGATAACAGATCACCCACAGGAGCCTGTCTGATTTCACCCAAATGGGTACGTCTCTCAGGCACCTAGGGCATCCCACGGAAAAGCCACTTTTCCCACCAGGTTCTTCTTGCCCATCATTCACCCAGGGAAGCTGATAAGACAGCTGTGAGCCTGCTGGACACAGTATCAGCTCTGAGGCAGAAAGGGACCCCTTGGAACAGGACCACTGCCTCCCAATGACCCTAAGTTGTGGTGGGACTCATTTTCTGATACGTCTGCATAGTAGGGTTTAAATGAGGGCTTGTTCAATGCAAAGCATATCTGTAGTTTCCCTCTAAACACCATATCCCCAGGCATTACGTCTATTTTTCCGCCTACAGATATTTAAAATCTACCCCAAACACAATTACAAGATAACAGATGCCAGAGTAAGAAAGAGCCTCCAGAAAACGTTAAGGCCAGAGCTTTTTCCAAGTTTGGGGAACAAGTTACAAAGCGCAGTAACTGGCTTTCCGCAACCAAAGGGGTGGGGAGGGGCCGCTGGTTAAACACAGCTGCACCGGTGTGTCAGCGGCGGTCAGCATCCGGGTCTTTCACTGAGCATTCCCTGAACTGAACGGACCCAAGAACACGATTTTCCCAAGAAATCACCTAGGATTTAAGTTCCCAGGAAAATGCCTTGACAGCTGTCATTCTAACCCAATCCCCTAATTTCTCAGGGGAGGAAATGGAGGTGAGGGACACTCCCCAGCGGTGGTCCCCACACCCAGTCCGTGGTGCTGCCTCCCCCCACCCCCCAATGAAGCCATTCTTGGTAAAGGGAAATGCCTGGGGACTGCTTGGCAGGTTCAGAGGTGGCACGTGTCTGGTTCATCTGATCTAGTTCCAAGAAATTCTTAATTGCTAGGCAGAGCATTGCACCTGGAGCCCCTGACATGTAAACGGCCTGCTGGTGGCCATCATAACCACCCGAGGGTGTCCACGGGCTCCCGGCCCTCCCCAGCACCTGCCAGGTGAGCGCAGTGGAGAAGGCGTCCGGGGCAGGTTCCCATCCTCCGCTGCTATGGGCCGGGGCTGACCCCCGATGACCCCATCTGACGGTTAATTAAAGGTGCTCACTGAAACTGGTTTCACATCATGCAGTTCACATTTAAGCTTAATTAAATGGTTCTCAATCTATTCTAAATAGCCAGCATCAGAGATAGCAGATGAGGTTGGCAGGCCCATGGGGCCAAATTCAAGGCACAAACTGCCTCTGGCGTCCAAGCCATTGCTCGCTGATGCGTCGCCCAGGCAACTCCTGCAGCCACAGAAGCCGTTCTCCTGCCTTGATTAAAAATAAACCCTGGCGAGCAGAAGGCACATGGCGTATGGACAGAGAGCAGTTCCAGCACACAGCCCGCCCTGTGTCCTGAGGACTCAACCTAGATGCATCTGAGAGGGGTTTTCACTAGCTGCCCCTTAGTGAAGCATTTCTTGGGTGTACACTGCATGCCCCGCACTGTGCTAGGCACCAATGGGCCCCAGTTCCAGGGGCTGACAGTCCCATGGAGGAAACAAGGCTGGCGGTGGCGTAGGGGAAAGACCACCAGCTGGGTCTGCACTTGGCTTTGCCATCAACTGTCGTTGTGACCTTAGAGAAGGTGTCTTCTTTCTCTGGGTGTTTTTCCAACCCTGTGAAGTGAGGATGCCCAGCTCCACTCTGGCTCTAACCACAGTGATGACGGTTTCGAAGTGAACCAGGGAGCCCTGTGCTAGGGTAGGTCACCTCAGCCCCACTCTGCAGAGGAGAAACAGACCCAGACAGGCTACGTAGCCAGCAGGCGGCGGCAGAACCAGGATTTGAACCCTCGCAGTCCTGACTCGGTTCTCACTCTCCATTCATTGTCCACACAGCCTCTCACTGAAGAACCGCCTAGGACTAGCGTGGGGCAGGGACCTTGCTTAAGACCCTTAGCTCCATGGGAAGGGGCCTGCTGTGCCATGTGTTGTCCAAACCTCTGTCTGACAGGTGTCCTGCCTCCCCCTCTCCTCTCTTCCCTCCCACCAGTCCTCCATCCACCCTTCCCCACACATGTCCTAATAGTCCCACCTTTATACAGTCTGTACCCAAATGCTCAGTGCGTGGCAATGTGTGTCAGGGAAGGACACTGAGCTCGACAGAGTCCTAGGCTTTAGTGGGGGGAACAGGCATTGATGAAATAACACCCATAAACACTTTCCTTCTCACCTGAAGGTCCCCCCTTGGAGGCTGGGTGGGGAAAATCAGCTCAAGCCCAAGTCCTGGCTTTTCAAAAGGGCCTGGCCCTGCCCAACCAGTCCCTGAAGGTGCCCAGGAGCTCACTGGCCTCACTGTCACCCCCACCCCACCACGTTCTGAGATCTGCTCACTCACTCCACTCACTCACTCACCTGAGCCTGGACAGCCTCTATCACCTGCCTACTGGGTGTCTATCAAGTGCCGGGTGCTGGTGGCACAATAATGACCCAAACAGTCCCTATCCTGACCGACTCCAGAGGCACATAAGGGAGAGAGACATGCAGCAAAAATGTACAATCACGGCAAGTGCCAGGGAGCAGAGGTGCACATGCCACAGGACCTGTGGTGGGGGACATGACCAGGATGTCACCCTTAAGAAGAAGTGAACTAAGGGAGGGGGATTGGAAGCCAAGAGAACATTTGTTTTCTGTCCTGCAACTTCCCAGGCCTTACCAGGAGCTGTTCAAGCCAGTGTTCCTAACCTCACCTGTCCCTGATACCAGGCAGAGAGTAGTTGCCCTGGGGAACCGTGGGACATTCACCGGGTTATGGTGGGAAGACAGGGAGCCTCTATGCCTTTCTCATGAAAGGAAGACCCGCAGAAGAAACACTTTACCAGCCCTAAGACTCAGCCTGGGGGACTGTCTGGTCTGCATTGGAGGCCCATACACCCCCCACACACACACTGGACACAGGTCCTCCTCTGAACACCTGAGTTTCCTTCACAGCACCATCCCTGCCAACCTCGCCCTGCCAGAGGCCCCATACACCACTAGCTCCAGCACTCCCGCCTTTCACGGTGGGCTCACGTGGGTGACACCCCAACTCTAGAGGCTGCAGGCTGACTTGGGGACGGCAGCAGCCCTGAACAGTCCCAGGGGACTTCCCAAACGCAACGCCATTTCTCTTTTAGAAAAATGTACGGGGCAGGGGGCGGGTGGCATGGGAGGAGGGGCATGAGCTCTGCCAGGTCTTCCTCTTCTTCAAGCCAGGGCCAGTTTTAACTTCCGATGGCCCCCAACCCTAGCTGGACACACAGTAGGACGTTAATGTATGTTCACCCAATTGAGAAAGCATCAACCTGTGAGTGACATGAACACAGGCACATGTTCATATTCTGAAGTGTTGCTTTTTGCTCCCAGCATCTAGCTGTTTAAATTTTAAGTCCTTTGTTGCAAGATTCATACTTCGCACCTCCCAGGACTTCGTGGTGGTGGGCATGAAAGAGGCCTGTGGTGAACTGTTGCAGGTCCACTCGTTCGTGGTCGGAATACCAGTTTCACCTTGCCCAACAAGTACCAGCGAGCACCTGTAGTGGTTTCCTATTCTGCCTTCGAGTCTACTCACTTCAGCATTTTTTAATTACCACATAGAAGATACGACTTTGGGCACCAGGAAAAAAAAATAGCCATGTGAGCATCTATCAAACACTTCACAGTTTGCCATATCGTCCCATGGATGTCTCAACATTCTGCCTCAAGCTGTCAAAATCTTGGCAAGTGTCGTCCGCTGTGTTATCTACTCAGATTGCAAGCTCCTTGGAGGTGTCACCCTCCTCCTTCATAGCTTCCCAATATGGCCCTTCGTCGGGAGCGCAAAGTGCTCATGGGTTGGTAACACTTGGTAGAAATCCATGGGCTTCAGGGTGCTTGAAGATCAAACCAGCAAAACCAACTTCTTACCCCCGCCAGGTACCTCAACTGGCTGGGGCGCATCCTAACACACCAAAGCTGTGGGTTCAATCTCCAGTCAGGGCACGTGAAACAATCATCCAATAAGTGCATAAATAAATGGAACAACAAGTCAATGTCTCTCTCTCTCCCCCCTTTTCCCTCTCTAAAATCAACAAATAAAAATCTTTAATAGCCGCTAAATTCCTTGCCCTCGGGGATAGAAATTTGGTGGCAGCCAATTTGAAAAAGGATTTGTTGTTGTTTCTTTGATTATCAGCAAGGGAACAGGAACCATTACTGGTGAGAATAAATAACCTACTGGTGCCCTCTAAATGTGAAGACACATTTCAGTTCTAGAAACCGGGAGAGCAGAGCGAGCCGCAGACACGTTCTCTCCGGGGCTGGCACGCAACTTACTGATACGCTGCAGGAATCTCCGTCGCGCTCAGCCTGAATCTCCACGTTTCCAAGGTGCAGGATAGAAGCAATTATCTTAAAAATGCTTATCTGGTGAGACTCTCTCACTCCTGGGGGAAAAAATAAGAACCAATGACACTTGATAAAAAAAAAAGGACATTTTACTCTTTTTATAAGGACTTTAAAAATAAGGTTTGATTTTCCTTTCTGGGCCAATGACCCCTAAAATGGTGCCAGCTCCTCACCAGGTAATTACCACTCACGGTACCCACCCCAAGTGCAGAGAGGCTCCTCAGGCTAAATGGGATGTGTCTTCACTCTGATTGTCCTGCTCAGACCAGCTCACAGCACCATCTCAATCTCTCCAGGAGCAAAGGAGAGGCAGCAGTTATGCAGACTCACTTTGGACTTAGGTTTCAACCAAACGCTTTACGGGTGTGTTTACCAGTTTAATGAGAATGATCACTTATCGGTAGTCATTTTCCTCCCAACAGAATACCCTGCAAACATCTGTGACACACATCTGAAGTGTTACTGGGGGAAACTTTCTCCTGGAAGAACAGGGATGGGGCTGGGTGTCCAGGGGGCTATCCACTCCTTCACTGTGACAGACATGCACACACCCACCACAGAGTCACTGGGTCAGCCAACACCTCTTCTTGAATTGATTTATGCAGCTAAATTACCAACGACATGGATAATCTCCTAGGATTTATACTTATCTTTAATTTCTTTTTCAATTGTAAAATATTTCAGACATTAAAAAATATACAGAATAATATAATGAATACCTGTCAACTGACCACTCGGTTTAGGAAATACCATAGTTCCCTATTCCTCCCCAGCTGTAGTTATTAAACTTTAAGGCAATAACTTCTCAGGCTAACGAGAAAGTTGGCGATACCTATATTGATGGGCATGAAAGTGTGTCAAAGTATGACTAAAAATTTCACTCAGGCAACCCACAAAGTGGAGCAACTCTCAAATCCTTTTTAGGAATGGCCAACAAAACTCCAAGCCTTAAGTGTGGGAGCTCAGGAGCTGGGGTGGAAGAGCAGGAAGAGTCTCCCGGGAGGAGAGGAGAGGGCTTCCGCAGCGGATGGTGAAGATGGACAAGCCCAGTGGGACGTGGTTCTGATTTTCCCTCCCCGTGGGATCAAACCCCCCTGAGCCTCCTACCCCCCTTTCCCAGGCTTCTTACCAAGCAGCGTGAAGGCTTGTCGCGTCTTCTCAAAGTCCTCGGCGTCATCCACACCCTCGATGGACGTGTCTCCACCCTGGGATGTATAGAAGAAGTCCTCTGCGCATGCTGCGGAAGGAAGGATGGGAGGCATCAGGCAACCCCAGTTTACCTGCAGAGGGTGACGTGTGGGGACTTCTCTTCCCTTAGTAGTAAGACACGCCAGGCCAGGCTGTATTCCCAGACGTGAAGGTGGGGCTTTAAAAGGTAGCCCAGCCTCACCCAGGGGTTGTGTTCAAGGGAATATAGACCCATTACATCTCTTTTAACCATCATGTATTCACACTGTAACAAATTAGTCGCTGGGCTGCTTTCTAAAAAGAAAAACTCCCATGGCCACTTTAATGCAACCAACGACCGGGTGGAGGACAGCAGGGAAGACGGCACGCAAATCTGCTCCTTCCCTTCGCAGGCAAATGCACACACGCCTGCTGGGACAAAGGGTCTTGCAAGACCTTCCTTCTCTGCATTTGAACAGCATGTTTCAGGGGAAGAAAAGGGGTTGAGGCCGTCTACCTGGTCACGAGGAGCTGCTGGTTTGCTATTTTATGACACATCCCGCCCTTCAACCACTGTTAAGACTGAACCCAAATGTCAAGCTCCTGGGCTCACAGCCTGTCCCCACCCCAAGAGGTCGACACAGAGCTTATCAAAGGCCTGCACTACACTCCAGGATGTTCTTGGAGGGCACGTGCAGGCAAAAAGAGTGCAAGAAACATGCTGAATTGGGTAGTTTCCAACTGACCCAACCAGGAGCCCAAAGACCTTGCATCTTGCAGAGACGCGGTATAAGGAAGGCTCAGCTTCATCTTAGGACACTCACGTGAGTGGGAGAAAATTAGGAGGATTTCTTCCCTCTTAAAGTCATATTTGGGACAAAAGGGTCCAAATGCAGCTGGTTGGATCTTGCTGATATTTGTTCATTTTCTGTAATAAGTGACCTCACAACAAATCTTCATCACTTCAAGATTAGCCCTGAAAAGCCCAGCTGGGCCTGTGTCCCCTCTCTGGGAAGAAGGGAGGAGGGTGGCAGTGGCCATTAATGTGGCCTGTCTTCCCAGTCACTTGTGACCACAGGCCAAGACGACAGTCTTAAGGAGCCTGCTCGGAGCAGCGCACCCCAGACAGGGCTGGTAACAGTCACTCCTGCACCCAAGGAGTTTATGGTTTTACTGTCCAACACTGAACTGCCAGAGCCCAGTACACAACCAGCATAAAATATGTCATCCAGGGCCTCCTCCTTGGGTCCCAATTTAAATATTACTTCCCCTGAGAACCTCCTGGCCTACATCAGCTGATGCCTCACTCAGCATGAGCTCTCTGCTCCACCTGTAACAGGCTGTCAGCGAAGTGAGGACAGGACCCACCGTCCTGGTCGGTGCTGCACCCCAGGGCCTCATGCGGCCCACGCAGGGGTGGTACAGGAAGGAACCAGTGCCACCGTGTCCAGCACAGGCACCTGACGCAGGTAAAGCAGGGTGTGGAGGGCAGACCAATGTTTGAATCAGTGATCTGATGGGATGAGCAAGGTGACACCCATGGGCTCCAGCCTGGCCCCTGCATCCCCTGGTCCAGTGCTCCGGGCGGGTGTGCAGGAGAAGTTGAGGATGGCTGCCCACCTGCGCTCAGCAGCAGGCTTCTCTCTCACCTCCCGTGTGTGGCCAGGGCTGTATCAATACGCCTCTCCAGCCCCATCTCCTCTGTCCCTGCTCTACCCTCTCCCTCCCTCCCTCCCTTCTCTTCAGCGCACTCCTTAATCGTGACCTAAAATGGGTTGGTCACAATTACGCAATGGCATTAATTAAACCTCTAGGCCCTCATGCTTGGGACACATCTTTTTTGCTATCGAAAGTGGAAACTTTTTTTAAATGGTGATTAGCAAAATATGACATTTTTAAAAAGCGGAAACATTTTTCTAAAGGGTAAGACTTAGAAATTCCTTGCTCTGCAAACATGCCCCTTGCCTCTCACCCTCTGCAACACTTTCTTGGCGTGTAGCCCGGGCACAGTGAGCGCTTTCACTCACAGCCGGGGCAACGAAGCTCCAAAGGCTCTAGGGGATGTGCCCCTCTGGGCAGGCAGAGCCGAGACAAGAACCCACCATGGCGGACTTTGAGCAGAGCCCCCAAGGGTCCCCGGCACCTGCTGCCCAGAGGATCGGTACCCGTTCACTTACTCAGTGCGAGCTCCTTGAACTCCGGAAGGCTGGCGGCCGCGCAGAGCTGGTAGAAGATGTGGTAATTCCTCTCATCATCTGCCTGAAGGAGAACAGGGGTTAGCTGTTTTCAGGGACTCACCCCAATGACTGCCCCCCCACTCATGCTAATCCCAGGGTGCTCGGAGCGACAGGTCACCCTCCGCACCTATGTCCCCTTCAATTCCCACCTCTGGATCTTCCATTCACTCTTACGGGGACTTCCTTCCAACCGGAGGATTTTTACCTCTCGAAAGAAAACACGTATTTTCTTTTCCCCTCTGAAGAGCACCACTGCTATTTCACAGATGGGGGCCTGCCCGTCGGCACTCGGATCAGGCAGCTGTGAGGCACAATCCTGCTGCACAGGCCGTACGTACCTCCCCTGCCATGGGGGTCCTTTCTCCTGGGGAGGCTTGGCACTAAGGGAACGCTATGCCCTGGCCCGTCATCAGGCTGGGCAGTCAGGCAAGGTCCACGACTGAGGCAGGCCTGAGAGTGGACAGCGGACCAGACCTGCCTAAGCCGGCGGTGGGGGTGGAGGGAGGGCTGGGCCTTCAGGAGCCTGACCAAGGAGCAAGGAAGAGCAGGGCTCCAGGGGGGCTCAGGGCCCCGGCTGGGACCCCAACCCGCACCCGGTCCAGCAGGCTGTTTGCTGCAGTGAAATTAAAGCTGTGGGGCTGTCACATCAAACCCAGGAGGTGCAGAAAAGGCCTAGGCCATAAAAGGAAGATAAAAACAATAAAGCTGATTAAGAGATGCATTGAATCCATTGCTAAGACTCAGCATGGAGTCAGGTGTCACCAAGCAACACACAGCAGAGGCTGTGTCTGATGTCCCCTCTGAAGGCAGCTGAAATGTCAGGGCCTGGACGCCATCGGACCCAGGGGAATGTGTGTGGCCAGCTCACACCAGGGCACATGCCGGCATCTTGGTTCAGTGATGGGACATCAAAAGGGAATTGGAGGGGGCCTGTTACCCCATGGTGACCTGCACGGACCACCTCGGGAGGCCAGGATGGAGGAGGAAGAGGTCACCGGACGACCAAAGACCAGTAGCAGTCAGGAGGGAGGGAATGGAAGGTGAACACAGAGGAATGAAGATTCAATACCAGTGAGAAGTGGGAAATCCATTCATTTGAAAAGGAAACCAAGTAGGCTTTTCCCGTTTTTTACAACATGCCAAGAAAGAAGGCTGCTGGGGAATGCTAAAACCCATGGACACCGTGTGTCACCGCCTAGGTCATGCCTCTGAAAACCATAAGGAGCAGGTGACTTATTCCACACTGTATCTTTTGATAGCTAGCACAGGCTAGAGCATAATATATGCTCTTTGACTGAATCTAAAAGCCATGCTCACCGAAAAATAACAGTACTGATAAAAGATTTTTCAGGCACGATGTCTATAGCATTTGAATGCATACTTATGAATGAAAGAAGAGAAAGAAGACCAACAGAACAGTATCTTTAATCTCAGGCTCAAAAGCTGAGTTGCCCCTTGGACACAGGGAATGGGGTCAGGGAGCAAATACCAGCATCCATGGGGAAAAAGCACAAGTAATCCCAGTCACATCACTCACCTGAAAGACCACTCTGGACTTCTCCAGCAGGTAGGTCCTCATGTTGGCTCCAATGATGTGGTACCTTTTGTCAAAGCCAATCTGAATATACTTTCCAAAGCGGCTGCTGTTATCATTGCGAGTGGTTTTAGCATTTCCAATGGCCTGTTCAGAACAAACAAACAAAAGATGTGCAAAACTGGGAGGGCTTTCTGCATCTCAGGACCTTCTGCCAGTGACAGCATCTTCAGTCCCTCCCTCTTCCTTCCTTACGAATCTCATTGCTATGGAGATGTCAATGGGTCAAGCTAAAACAACTTGACTTTTCTACCTCTTTTATTCTGAAGGATGGCCAATGGCAGTGTCATGTCGATTGGTGGGCTTTATAAAGGACACTAACTAGGTGGGAAATGTACCGCATTGTCCTTCCTCTTCTTTTCCTTTTTCCTGCCTGGATATGCAAGTGGTTGCTACAGCGGTTGCAGGCATCTTGAGACTATGAGGAAAAGGCCTACAGACTCAGGGATCCCCACTGTTCTGAAAGCCATGAAACCAACGCAAAGACCCGAAAGCTCTGAATCTTGTGAGAGAAAAATAAAACCTCCTGGGCTCAATCCCCTGTGATCAGATCTTAGGACTAAGTGATCAAATGTCATTCCCAACTGATAAATGGCATTTCCTAGACAGAGATCAAAGATCAACACCCATCCTTCCACACTCATTGTGAGAACAAGTCAGGAGCCATCGCCCTCTTGGTGCTGTTTCCTATGCAGCTGCAGAGCACAGTCCAACACACCTGAGAGTAACTGTTAAAACAAGTGGCTAAATGACTGGTCTCCCTGGGCAAATACTTTTTTTTTTTTTTTTAAAGATTTTATTTCATTATTTCTAGAAAGAGGGGAAGGGAGAGAGGCAGAGAGGGAGAGAGACATCAATGTATGGTTGCGTTTCACCTGCCTCCAGCCACAGACCTGTCTGGAGACCTGGCTTGCAACCTGGTTATGTGCCCTGGCTGGGGAATCGAACCTGCGACCTTTGGGTTCGCAGGCTGGCACCTTAACCACTGTGCTACGAGCCAGGGGCAAATACTTTCTATTGATATCAATTGCTAATGGCTTGGTAACAATATATTAATTTTTCATTGCTTTCATGTGGTTTACTTTTTATGGGGTTAAAACACTAAAAAAATATTCACTATAAAGTTGTCAGATGTCTAGGAAACTAGCCTTCGTTTCTACCCATTTCCCTAAATGAAACCCTACTTGCCTTTCTCCCAGGATGGTGGTGGTGGAGTCTCTCTGTGGCTCCCACAGTTAAATGCCAGCAGGCTCCAGTTACCCCAAGAATCCATGGAATCCCTTTGGCCTGAACGTGGGTTCTGTCCCTGCTCGGTCTCTTGATTACCAACATCCTTTTAATCAGCGCAGGCTATAAACGAGGGGCTCCCTGGATGCCGACAAGTGCTTACACAGAACAGGGTCAGGGCACGCTGGCACTAATGATAAATCAGCCCAATCCATCCTCAAGTCACTTTTAATTCAATAACTGCCACTTAGCGCAGCCCACTGGGAGCTGCACCTCCTCACACTGCCCTCCAGCCCTGGTCTCCCCAGGAGGCATCTGCAGTCGCTGGGCTGTGAAAATGAGATGACGACAGGACCCTAGCTGACCAATTTGTCTGGAGCAGCCATCCTCCCCCAGGACAGGAACAGAGCCGTCAGTGGCCAGCCGTCCCCAGAGTTAGGCCTGTGCTGGCTATGACCCTCTTAGGAGCCACAGAGCTAATTGGGGGAGCAGACTCTACAGAAGAGGTGGGTGCTGGAAGTCCAACAGGCTCTCTTTCTCTGACTGGAAACACTCTAGCCCTGCCCAGAGCTCTTCCTGGACACTGTTCTTTCTGTCCAGGCTCATATCCAAGCTTTCTAACATAACACCTCATGGCAGCTCAAGGGACAGTCTCTAGGATGACAAGATTCTGCATTTGACAGAATGAACCCTCGGAACTTACAAAGTTGCTGAAGTACCAACTATAAAAGGCGGAAATTGAATGTTCTGAGCCCAAACTATTGTAGCATTTATTTGCATCAATGACATCGTGTAAGATGAGGCTGGTTCATGTATATACTCCTCCTTTATCTTTTTAATTTTTATTTTTTTAGGGGAAGGGAGGGGAAAAGACAGGGGAGAGAAACACTGATGAGGGATAATGATGTGATGTGATGTGGCTGCTTCTCGTATGCACCCTGAGGACCAAACCCACAACCCAGACAGGTGCCCTAACCGGGAATCACACCAGCAACCTTTTGTGTTGCAGGATGACACCCAACCAGCTGAGCCACTCAGGTCAGGGCTCGCTGCTCCTCCTCTAGACCTTAGCAGCTGACCCACATCTTGTGAATTTTGGGACACAATATTGCTCTCACATTTCTCTCAGATCAAAGCACCCTGCCGTTTAGCAGTCCGCCAGCCTACTCAGGCCATAATGGATACGGAAAACATTAGATAATTTTAGACCAATGTTATTTAAAAAAGCATTCCCAAAGCAGGAACTCAGACACTTACACACCAATGGTCACCATAGCCAAGAAGTGGAAACAACCCAAGTACCCATTAACAGGGGAGTGAACAAATAAAATACGATACAGCCAAATAATGAAATACTATCCAGTCATAAAAAGGATATATTCCACAACACGAACTTTGAAAAGCATACTAAGTGAAATAAGCCAGACCCAAATTTGACAAATACTGCATAATTCCACTTACATGAGATACCGAGAAGCAACACATTCATAGAGACAGAAAGTAGAACAGTGGCTGTGAAGGGCTGGGGGGAGGGTAGAACAGGGAGTTAAGTGTTCTATGGGTTGAGTTCCTGTTTGAGATGAAGAAAAAGTCCTGGAAATGGGTAATGGCGAGGGTTGCACAACACTAAAGGCACTTAACGCCACTCATGTACTTAAAGTGGTCCATTTTACAAGTATCTCAGTAAAATGTAAAAGCTCATTCTCCCTGTATCTTGCACATGTTTAATAACAGTGATCTACCTTCATTAAATTCTGACCTTCACTAATAACTAATTTTGTTCAGTCATCAGGTATTAAACAGGTTTCTTCCTTTCTGTTTTGCCAAGAGCAACTAGTTACTCTATTTCGAAAAGAGGAGGCACTCTGTCTTTGAAGTCCGTATTGCCTGAGGATGAACTGAATTTCGAAACTTCCTGGCAAAGATGCTGGAAGCCTGGTTTCACCCCTACGTGAGCTGAAACATAAGGCTAATGCTGTCCTTACCTGCCTCAGCTTAGGTACAGTAGATGGTCCATGCGTGAGGGTGGGGGCAGGCCATGGTCCCCAATCACCTTCTAAATTGGGGCTGCGGCCAGACCCCCGCCTCAGGACTTAGAATACACATTAGGAGCAAATGGGTTACCGACTAAATGCCTGACAAGAGCAAGTTAAACAAGTTATGTATGGTGAAAACATATTAACCTATGACAGTTCATAAAAAGTTTACTAATCTAGGGACTAGGCATATCCCAATTTTCAGTGAAAAAGCTGGAAGGAAATACATGAAAATGGTGAATGATGATCAGCAGGCTGTAGGGCTGTGGGGATCACTACCCTTCATGCTTGCCTGTCTCCCCTTTTTTTATAGGTCAGCAGTTCTCGAAGTGTGGTACCCAGCCCTGGGAACTTATGAAAGTGAAAACTCTTGGGCCCCACCCCAGACCTTCTGAATCAGAAGGAATGGTGTGCCACCTAGTGCTACTCCATCAGGAAGCTCTACTCAACGCTGGTGCTACCAGGTTGGATTATACCCAAATCCATGGCCCTGGGGGCATCTTCGTAATTCTTTCCTCAACAGTGGACAGTGGACTCTCAGGGACAGACGTGAATGCTGACCACATGGGGTGCTTCCATGGATTCTTATGAAGAGCCACACAAGGCTGGACTCCCAGCAGGGACTCCAGCCAGGAAGGCCTCGGGTGTTCAGAAGGCTTTACCTCCATGATGGGGCTGGATGCCAGAACCTTCTCTTCGATATTGGTGTCACTGGCTGAGCCACTAACGGTGGCAAAATAGCGCATGGCGTACTTGGCTGACACGGTCTTGCCGGCGCCGGACTCCCCACTGACTATGATGGACTGGTTCTTCTCGTCCCTGGAAGGGAAAAGAGTTCTGGTCAGTCGCTGGCCGTGGGACAGCTCTGGTGTCCGCTGGGGGCTCGGTGGACAAGGGCCTGCCCCTGATCAGGCGCATCTCTCTTTCAGGGAAAAATGCAAGGGACAGGGGTCAAAGGATTCCCCCTCCCTCACATGCCTGCACAAAGTGTGCAAAATAGGAGAAGGAAAGGCATTCTGAAAAGGGCTCATCCTTGGCACATTCCCTTTATGACCCACAGGACGGGGATGCAGCCGGACGGT
This sequence comes from Noctilio leporinus, assembly GCA_004026585.1. Lineage (NCBI taxonomy): Eukaryota > Metazoa > Chordata > Mammalia > Chiroptera > Noctilionidae > Noctilio > Noctilio leporinus. Next base: position 200,054 of record PVIW01000516.1, read on the forward strand.
GACCCTGTCAAGTTTCTGAAAGATGCGGCACTCCTTGGATCATGGGCATGTAAATGTACATGTCCTTGGAGAACTTACAGACACATATTTTCACCCTTTTCCCCACCACATGCCCACCTCGTACCACTGGGTAAGCTACAGTTTTCCCAAGAACAAGGATCTTTTCTTCTCCTCGATAGTTGAGCCTAGCCTGCCAGCACGTAGTTCGGAACATTTCTGTTCATGTGTGTGTATCACAAAGGGCACCGTTTCCCAGAAATTAGATAAAACAGCTATCAGTTACAGTAAGGAGGATTTGAGTCAGGACTAAATGGAAGGGAGAAAGAAGATACTCTACATCATATAAAAATGCACCCGTATTCATCCCTTTAAAACCGGAGGAAGACAGACAAGCAATGGAAAGAGCAGTGTATGAAGTCTCCAAGGAACATGGCTGTTCAAGCAGGGAGCTGAGAACAAATGTTTAGGCCACCGACTTGGGAGACGAATTGCTGGTAAGGGCTCTCCTCACCCATCTCCCTCCAATTCCCAAATGCGCTGCCAGGAAGCAGGCGCTTGGCTTTCAATCACCAGTGTCTACCACAAAATATATACTCGATACATATAGTTAGACTGGAAGCAACTTAGGGGTCAACCAACCCCCGCCCCTCTTTCCAGATGAAGAAACTGAGAAGTTTCAGAAGGCAGGTTCAGAACACAGGTCTCCTGGCACCAGGCCCGTCCAGCTCACAGCAGCTTCAGCAGCCTCCTGGGTGGAGCAGGCTGGGGAGGAACGAAGGGAGAAGCCACCAATAGCTGCCTGCCTCGCCTTGCTGATCATCGACACGGGTTGGTTGTAGTTTATCAGCCCAGGGGAATGCATGCTGACCCTGCTTCTGATCTGCGTCAATAGCCACGGGGCTGAAAAAGGGCTGTGATCCTGACGTTCAACTAGCGATGAACAGGACAGAAAAGGACTGGGCTGGGAGCCTCGGGTATGGGGGCTGAAGACACCTTAACCTCCACCCACTCAAGGTCAGCAAGGCACTGTGTGGTCGCCACTCACACAAGCCACCAGCACGTGGGGAGCACTAAGTCAACAGGCACTTATTGAACAGGCGCAAATGAAGAAAAAAAAAATCTTTCAAATGGGCTATAAACCAATTACTAGAAAACACATAGACTCTGAGACCTATTGATCGGAGAACAGAATAAGCAGCTTTCTGAGGCCTCTGGGATATCACTGTTGTCACCACAGTGTCTGTTCCGTCTCGTTTCTGTGAAATTTTTACATTGAAAGATGGCTGCTCAGGAAGCCTGCAGATGCTTATATTTCCCATTCTCATTCGGTCATTTTAATTATACATGACGTCTGCTGGACCCTAGGATCATGACAGGTGTCATCTCTCCTCTCAATACGCTCATAATCAATTCCTTCGAGAAGCACACAGAAGCACAGCCATCATAGGCAAGCGGGAGTCTAAGCTGAGCTTCAGACTCCAAAACAGACGTGAGTTTGACTTCAAGACTCTGTATCTGCAGTAAGGAGAACTGGGGTTGCAGGAGTCACCTCCCCCTACAAAGTTTGGGAAATCAATGGATGAGCCCAGGATGTGTCTGAACCTTAGTCATGCTTGAATATTGTACGAAATTCTTAGCCACATACCCTTTGCTTAGGGCTCATAAGACTACTGGGTGCCAGTCTCCCCATTTTAAAAAAGCCAAAACTGAAGTTTGGGAAGGCCAGGTGAATGCCCCGTGTTTTCAGCTAGTGTGGCCCTGAGCCCAAACTCGAGCCAGGGCTTCCACCAGTCTGCGTGGTTTCCCTCTGGGCTGGGCCATGACACCTGTCATTATGTCCTTTCTTGTATGATAAAACATCTTTCATGAATCCCTCTCACAAACTTTGCCTTATCGTACAACGGAGAGATGAACCAGGTGTCCTCAGCACAGGTTGGCTGCACCTCACCTCCTCAGCTGAAACAGCACTTTGGAAGCCCTTCCCTGACTCAGATCACTTCTACACATTACTAATGCTGTAGTTATCTATGTCCTAGCATACTTACGCCCCCGTCTCCCTGAGAGAATGTCCCATGATGGCTGATCTCAGGTGGGCAGGCCAGCACCTGGAGTGTGTCAAGAGACTATCACGTATATGTAGTAGTCCATATCCACGGAGCCCAGGATCTGGTGCCCCCTAGAGGTGTGCAATTTCCTGTCCACAAAATCAAACTTGGTGGCCTCCACCTTGTGCCAGTCTCCCATACTTGCCTGCAAGAAGGGGACTGAGCACAGGCGTCCCTTTTCCCAGGCAGGCACAACTCTGTTTCCCTGAGCTGGACACCCCTGAAACAGGCTAGAGTGGGGAACATGTGCTAAAGTCCCTGACACACAGCACAGTCTCCAAACAAGAGGGAGGGGGAGTCCGGCTCAGACACAGTAGGGAGGCTGCCCCATCTCTGAACACACCCTTTAGTCCCTCCATTGTTTCCTCCTTGGGTGACAAATCATCTGAAAATTTGGGTGTGTCAGTAGAATACATTCTGTTCACTAATGGGATCATCAATCTACTGTTTCTTGCCTGTCTCTGTCTGTCTAGTCTCTAATTATATTTTCAACACCATCATCACAACCCGGATCATCTACTATGGTTTTATTTTTTAAAGAAAACTACGCTAGAGAATGAGGATACAAAGGATTTTTCATTAAGAATTTGTTCAACCAAAACATCAGTACTACAGAGTTAATAATTGGGAGACAGCCTAGGCAAATATAACTAAAATTAATCTTAGATTCAATGCTTTAAAAAAATACTGTATGTGGTATGATTATCTTTACAAACTCAAAGGAAAAAGAAATACCATAATGTTTAGGAATACAAAGAATTGTATGAATACAAAATGACATCAAAACCCTACTGGGTAAGTCAAGTAAGGTAGAGGGTAGGCAACACTGGGGGAACAGAGTCGGGTTCTGCAAGGAGGAAAGAGGAAGGCCAGGGGGCAGAGATAGGCTGGGGTGGAGGGTGAGTTGTGTGAAGGGGATACAAAAAACTACAGTGAGGCACAGTGGGCAGGAAACAGTCACCGAGTTGTAAGGAGTCCGAAGTTAAAGGCCTCCCCCCAAAGTTGAGGGAGGGGAGCACTAAAGCACATTTCTGCCGTGAGAAGCCGCTGGGCCAGGAAGCTCCAAGCAAGTCTATGAACCCTGCCCAACAGAAAGCCAGGCCTCAAGGTGGGAAGGAGGAGACATACCCTGGGCACCTGGTGGGAGGGCACCCAGGTGAGGGGTCCTGCAGGCCCTGGGTCTGGGCGTAAGGGAGGTGGACAAGCAAATCTGAGCACCTCTGTCAATCAGACCCTGATGTCCTACACTGCCCCCTCCCCCAACCGCAGCCTCTGCCTCTGCAGGGACGGCTGAGTGCCCAGAACTCAAACCATCGACAGGCTGGCACAGTCGCCGGGACCAACTTAACTGATACTTACTGGTCAGAGTCCTGAGGGGTCTACTTGGAAGAAAGAAAATGAAGCTCTGAGAGCATAGGCGCTAAGTGCTTGGGGCATTTAATATCCAAGTGTCCTTTCCCCACTTCAGTTTCACAGCAGCCCCTGGACTGTTCAATTCTATTTACAAACCGCTGAGGCTGGTGTGAAACAGGTAGCTGCAAAATGGATTCAGCGCTGCCACTGGGTCGTATTCCCGGGAGAGGCTTCTCTCTGGTGGGACAGCATCACAGGGAAACCCGGGGGACTGCAGCAAGCCCGCCCTCACGGGCAGAAAAGCAGGGGCAGAGTGAGGCTGAAAACTGGTGAGGGGGCTCCTCACCACGACTGGGAACGCGCCAGCTTCTTGGCTCGGAAGGTAAGGGGCTGGAAAATGCTCCCTGAGCCTTCCTGACCCCCTGGAACCCTGCGGTTCCAGATCCAGCTTGTAGCTGAGCTGTGTGACACCATCCTCCTCAACTGGGCTCACCTGCTGAGGTCAAACACACATTGGGACCCAGAAACCTGTAGGGTTAGGTGAGGGGGAGCAAAAGGAGTGAATGCTTTCTGAAATGTTATGCTTTATTAGGGGGACCCCCCCCCCAAAAAAAAAAAAAAACCAGTCTTTAAAAATTGTGTATTCTTACATGTTCAAACTTCAAGGCCTTGGCTGGTGGCACAGTGGATAAGGTGCTGGCCTGCAAACCCAAAGGTTGCTGGTTCGATTCCCAGCCAGGGCACATAACCAGGTTGCAAGCCAGGTCTCTAGCCAGGCCCATAGCTGGAGGCAGGTGAAAGGCTACCATACATTGATGTTTCTCCCCCTCTCTAAAAATAATAAAATCTTTTTAAAAAGAAGATAATGTTCTGCCAAAAGATTTTTCTTAGAAATTGTGGTGGCCCTTTGATTTTTTGGGTTAAGAATTTTAATAGTGATTAACTTCAAAAGAGAGATAGAAGGCAAATGACCAAGTGTAGCCCACCTAGATTGTTCTGAATCCAGTCTAACCTTTTGAGTTTTGATTTTAAATTGTTACCCTTTCTCCTTCAAAATTAAAAAAAATAAACTTCAGTCACCTTCCAATTATTCCCCATTTGATGCAATACACCAACGGAGATGTTTTTCCACTGCTCAAAACAGTTTCCGAACTCATCAATTCTGACGCCTTTTAACGCTTCTGCCATTTTTTGTTTCACCTTTCCCACATCAGCAAAATGTTTCCCTTTGAAGACTTTTTTTCATCCAGGAAAACAAACAAAAATGTCACTTGGGGTGAGATGGGGGGATTAGGAATGGTGGGGCACAGGTGTGTTTGTAAATCACTCATCGTGAAACAGGCAAACGTACTGAGTCTTCAAAAAATTCACTCAAGCCAAACTCAGACCCTCCCAACAACACTAACTGGCGCACTGATACAGATGCGTTCCCAGAACACTCACCTAGAAGGGGGGAACCTGTACTGCGAGGGGTCTGCCCTCCAGAAGCTAAGGCCATTTTGCGGGGTATAGATTTGTTGACATTAATAGCAGGGGGCAAACTGTAACATGCGCCCATAATATTGGACGTCCCCCTACCACATAGACTTTGCTTTTCAAACTCTTTCATTCGGTCCTGGAAACACTGTTTCAGTGAGGGAACACATTCAAGTAAAATCAGGCAAAACAACTTTTTGGTGGTCAGTAGTCCAGCTGGTGGTTGAAGCCAGCTCAAGTTTAGGACACTCAGATTCCAGCTGGTCTCTGGTAACACTGACTGCAAAGAATGGTCTTTGGTTCTAACCCTGACTGCCCATTAGACACCTGCGGAGTTTATGCAGCCTCTCCTGCAGGACCTTACACCTCAATCAAGCAGATAATAACCCCTGGGGGTGGGGCCCAGATTTGTTTTTCACTGCTGCTGTAGGTTCAATATTTTAATTTAAAAGTTCGCTACATAAAAGTAGGAAGATTAAACATGGAGGTGCCGGGGATTGAACCCGGGGCCTCGTGCATGCTAAGCACACGCTCTACCACTGAGCTACACCCCCTTGCTAAAAGTTCGTTATATAAACATATTCAAGTACTTGTAGCAATTCTAATACCTTGTAAAATACGCAAGGTCGACACTAGCCTAATACAATGTAACAGTGAATTTAAAATAAAGATTAGTCTTAAGAGGCCAAGCAGCCTTGGACTGGTGTGGTTCAGTGGATTGAACACCAGCCTGTGGACTGTAAGGTCAGTGGTTCGATTCCTAGTCAGGGCACATGCCTAAATTGTAGGCCAGGTCCCCCATTGGGGGCGTGAGGGAGGCAACTAGTCGATGTTTCTTTCCCTTTCTCCCTCCCTTCCCCTCTAAAAATTTAAGAGAGGCTCAACAGAACCTTGAATGTCAACTTAGTAACCATCCCTCCTAACTGCAGCAAATAACAGCCTTTATACTTAATCCCAAGCGCCAGCTAACAGTTCATGATAAATCACCTTGAAATCAAAGCAGAGTTTCCTTGTTAACCAGACTTACCATGTTGATACACAGCTGCCGGAACAGGACACACGGGTCAGCCTGGATATTGGCAGCACACCAATGCACATGCCCTAATGCCTGGAGTTGGGGGAAATAAACCCTTGCACACTGTCTCCTCCTTCACAGATTCTTAACTTGGGGCTGGGGTGGGGGGAGTGACCCTGCTCTCAGCTCCACCTCCTGCTCCCTCCTGAGGGCCTTTTCCTACAAGCGCACACCTAAGTCACCAAGCACTAGCAATAAAATAGAGGAGACGCAGGGAACACTGGAAAATCAAAACTCACAGCCACCAGTATCAATTCTACCCTACCACACGTTCAAATCTAAACAACTCTTCACCGCACACCTACAGGGAGTAAAATATTCCCTGCACCAGAATGTGTTTCTATTTGCTTTGATCTTGGAGGGGAAAAAAAAAAAAAAAACATTCTGGGTTTTTCCTTTAATAATCTCAAATGCTGAAATCCGGGCAATTTTCAGTAACAGTTGTGAGAAGTCTCTTATCCCATGAGGGATGTGCAAAATCCCGAACGGTTAAATATTTTCCTAGTGTTATTTGAATGTCATTTATCAAAATCCACCCGCATTTTAACATTTTAAGAACTAGGTCCCTGCAGCAGCAGGTGTGCCCAGGGCAAGAGTTTCCCAGTTTTGTTCTTTGAGGCGACCCAAAGTCACATCATGTTACCCAGCTGCTGGGGCCCTCCCAATGGAGCACAGGGCTTTCTGAGCCCCTGACGGGAGCCCCGGGGGGCATCACCTGCCGCAGGAACAGGCTCCTGGTAAGAGCCTGTTTTCCAGCCGGGTGCCCTCTGGAATGAGTACTGTGGGACGTGCTCCATCTGAGGTTTGTCAAATGCTGATTGGGAAACATACTATATGATTCTTGTTCACACCACCGTCACCTCTGGCCCTGGGAGGACAGGGAAGCTAACCTCGTCAGCCTGCTCAGCCACTACACCTCAGTGGCAGATTCTAGGGACTGCGTTCCGGTGCCCTGATTCGTGGGCAGCAGACACTGGGAAGAGACAGTGAAGATGGGGGGTGCCGGGCACTGGGCCAGGCCCTGAAAACCTAGAGACGCAAGATCAGAGGACTGTGCAGCCTTGGGCTTGAGAGGGACCCTGCCATCCAGCCTCTCAAATGGTTCTTCAATCCTGGTCCCTTTTTGCTTCATTTCCCTCCTACACCAGACTCTCACTTCCACCAAGATATATATGAGCCCAAGGTCAAATGTTTTCTTTTTATACCCTCATTTTATGTGATGAAGCTTAAATTGAAAAGGCTGGTTTATGATCTGAAGAGCCTTTCTCCATTAAAAAATAAGGTAGACTGACATGCTAGGGGTTAGCACACAGGTACTGAACTCTTTTCCAGGTCATGCGTACCTGCTGAAATACAAATGAGCCTTTTTAGACAGACTGGTTACAACATACTACCTGTACCTGTCTCAACCTTATTTTATAAGTCAAGGCTCCAATGATAACTAAGAAATGTAGTTCCTATCCACCTTTTCTGAAATATCTAAATGTGCTACTCTCTACCTCTTTATTTTCTTCGTGATAGCAGCTTGAGAAATAATTCACACACCACACAATCCAACTTCAAGTGTACAATGCAACAGTCGGTACTATGTTCACAGTGTGTGTAACCATTGCCAAAATTCAGTTTTAGCATCGTGAGTGTTGTGGCCTACAAATCAAAAGGCTGCTGGTTCCATTCCCAGGCAGGGCACATGCCTGGTTTGAGGTTTGATCCCCGACCGTGATGTGTACAAGAGGTGACCTACTGATGTTTCCCTCTCACATCCATGTTGCTCTCCATCTTTTCTCCCTCCCTTCCCCTCTAAAAAGACAATCTTTGTAAAAATCAGTTTCAGAATATTTCATCATTCCAAAAAGAAACCTCATGTCCATTATCAACCACTTCTCATTGCCCATCAGCTCCCTACCCTAGGCATTCACTAATCTATGCTGTGGTTATAGGTTGTCCCATTCTAGACTTTTGTAGAAATGAAATCATACGCTACATGAGAGCTGTCCGGAACAAGTCCAGCCATTGTGACTGTAATAAGAATGGTTTGAGTGACTTCAGTGTAACCTGGCAGCAGAGTGGATGGGAATGCGCATGTGTGAACAATGACAACTTCACTATACTAGTCCGCGGGGATGGTAGAAGCTATTGAGTGAGCCACTGCATTCTAAATGACTGAGCAGGTAGAGCAATGGGACTGCATCAAGTTTTGCATTCAGCTTGAATCTTCCTCCATGAAACTAATCAGATGATTCAGAAGCTACAGCTGTGGGCAACTGGTGACTGGCAGCTTCACCTTGACAACATGCCTGCTCATACATCACATCTTACGCAGTTGTTGTTGTTTTTTTTTTTTTGCAAAACATCAAATCACTCAGGTGACTCAACCCCTCTACGGTCCACATTTGGTGCCCTGTGACTCTGGCTTTTCCCAAAACTAAAAGCACCTTTGAAAGGGAAGCCATGTCAGACTGTTGATGTGACTGAGGAAAATAAGATGGGACAGCTGATGGTGATTAGGGAACTGCGTGAGGTCCCAAGGTGACTGAGGGGTCATTGCCAAATGTACAATGGTTCTTGTATCTTCTTCAATAAATGTCTCTATTTTTAACATGACATGGCTGGGTCCCTTCTGGACAGACCTTGTAGAATGACATTTGACTGGCTTCCTTTACTTAACATGACGGTTTTAAAGTTTATCCATGTTGTAGCATGTGTCAGTACTTAATATTTTTAAGACTGAACAATACATATAATATTCCATTGTGTGGATATACTACATTCTTCCATTGATGGACATTTGGCTTGTTTTCCACTTTTTAGCCATTATGAATAATGCTGCTATAAATAGTCATATACAGGGTTTTGTGTGAATGTTTTCATTTTCCTTAGGTTATAACAGACTAGAAGGGACTGGCAAGAAGTATTCAAAGTGATGGAAAGCAAGGAACTACAACCTAGGTTGCTCTATCCAGCAAAGCTAGCATTTAGAAAGGAAGGGCAGATAAAGTGCTTTCCAGACAAGGTAAAGCTAAAGGAGTTCATCATCACCAAGCCATTATTATATGAAATGTTAAAAGAGACTTATGTAAGAAAAAGATGATCAAAACCATGAGCATTAAAAAGGCAACAAATTCACAATTATCAACTAAACCTTAAAAAAAAAAAAAAAAAAAAAAAAACAAGCAAAGCAAACCACCAGAACAGGAATAGAATCACAGATACGAAGATCATCTGGAGGCTTACCGGCAGGGAAGGGGAAGGGAGTGAAGGGGGAAATGGTGCAGGAATTAAAAAACATAATTGGTAGGTACAACATAGACAGGGGGATGTGAAGAATAATATGGAAAATGGAGAAGCCAAAGAATTTATATGCACAGCCCATGGACATGAACTAAGTGGGGTATTCCTGGAGGGGGCAAAGGGGGAAAATTGGGACAACTGTAATAGCATAATCAATAAAATATATTTAAAAAATAAAAATTGCTAACCAGACCTGGAGGAGGTTAGCTCGGAGGAGAGGAGAGTACGCGAGCATTCCTGGAGTAGGCCGAACTAGCAGCTATTCCTGAGAGGCAGGAGAAGGGTGGGAGGCAGTGTCTGTTCTGCCCTGAGTGTCAAACAGTAGAATAACTGTCCCCTGATAGAAGCAGAAGTTTCCAGAGGGGCTTGATATCAAAATACTGAAAAAGGAATCCCTATTGTCAAAGATTTGATCTCAAAAGCTTTCCAATTTCCTGTAAGGAAATCTTAGTCATTCTATGCATTTCACAAAAACATACTCTATGAAATAAAATGAGAAGTTCTACAAATATAAGGAAGTAAAATGAATAGAATCGTAAAAATAATCTCATACAAATGGGAAGAGAAGGTTCTGCTTTGGATCACTGACCCAGAGTTCATATATATGAATTCTTAGTTATGATGGGTCAATATGAACCATGACATATGGACTAAAATGTCAGAGACCCAATGACCCAGTGGGGGAAACACAACAAACTGAAGAATACGAGGTGAGGCAAAAAAGTAGGTTTACAGTTTTGGGTACGTAAAACACATTTTATTTTAATAGCATTATTTATTATTGTATTATTTTCCATACGAACTATAAACCTACTTTTGCCCCACCCTGTATATTAATTCTCCATATCCTAAATGAAGATTGGTAACTACATAAACTAAATTCCATTAAGACTTTAGTTCACACACCTATTGAGAGTTGAGAATCCATTAATATTCTCAATAAGCACGAAGTTAGAGGACATAGCTATTCCTAGCTAGTAATCAGAGAAGCTGCTGGGTGCTTGGAATTCCCTCTGATATTTTTCTCTCTGCTACTAGGTATAAGGCATTTTCTAAAGAGACATCCCATAATTCTAAGTACCCTTGGTATTGCTTTTCTAAAGGTTAATTCCCTTTTTAACCAAAAGGACATTTTTAAAACAAGCCATCGATCCTAAAGCATTTTGCTCTCTAGTTCTGGGAACACAGAGAACTGAATTAATTTCTGTCATCTTTTGGCTGTAGGTGACCCTTCTCTGGCTTCCAACACCATTGATCTATAATGGGGGCAGGAGCCAGGCAGACTCAAAAAGCATCTGCATTGGGAGCCCTGGCAGGGGAGCACAGATGGTTAGTGTTGTTCCCATACACCAAGGTTGCAGGTTGGTTCCCCAGTCAGTGCACATACAAGAACCAACCAATGAATGCCTAAGTGGAACAACAAACCAATGTCTGCGTCTGTCTGTATCTCCCTCTCCAAAAATCAAAAAAAAAAAAAAAAAAAAAATTAATGCAACCACTGTGATTCTAAAGGACATAAACATGAGGCTTCTCCTGGACAGGCTGCTTCACCAGCAGACTTTCTGGAACAGTCCTCACGTGCAGGAGAGTTTTCTCACTGCCCACCACCCTGCTTTTGGCAAAGACCAGGTGAATTATCTGAGTCACACGCCCATGGTTTCAGGGCAGCTCTTCCCGACCCACACAGACAGCATCTGGGGGTAGGTAATAAGTCTCAACCCCTGGGCGCCACCTGATTTACTCAACCTCTGGGGCTGGGGGCCTGGGCATGGGTGGTCTGACACCTTCCCACTACTCCCCTGGGCAGCCAGGGCTGAGAACCACGGCAGAAGAGTGCAGGCATCCATCTACTAACACTGAAGGATCCTCCACCTTCCAAACATGCCTTCAGGTTCTGTGACTCCTTACCTTGACCCAAACCACTCTGATCATTAACGTGTGCTGACATGTCAAAAGCAAGCTAGCGAAGCTTAAAGGCTGCAGAGACCGTTAAAACTGGTGACCCAGATTCCTTAGGGAAGCACCAGTCCAGGAAACCTGGAAATCATACAGCAGCACCCATCCCAAACACTTCCCAAACAATGGCTCAAGATTTCATCCTTTCTGAATCACTTAAAAGTTTTTAAAAAACAGATGATTTGGTCTCACCCTTGAGATTCTGCCTCAGTCAAGTAGGGCGCTGGGACTGGACGGTATCCCTCAGTGATACCTGTGCGGGCCACTTGGGGAAGCCTCTGCTTACTCCATTCATGTGCAAGGCCAGACCCAGTCATGCGCTGGATTCAATGCTAACTCTACCTGCACCACAGACAACATTCACAAGGTTTCATCTTTTTCTTTAAGCCAGCAAGCTGTCTGTCCACTGTTGTACACCCGTGTCCTAATGTAATCAAAGAGCTACTTTAAAAAGCAGTGCCCTTTAACCCAGTCTAGGAAAAATGACAGCGACACAGAGACCATGGCCATGCACCCCCAGTTACGTCTCCTATAAAGGGGATGGGCTGCACCCAGCCAACCGCCTTCTCTCCCCCTGCAGCACATTGACAAGAGCCATGCCAGGGGGGGTAAGTGACAGCTTTTCTGCTGTGGCACATGAACTGGTCCTCCAAGACTGTTTCCTCTGTGGCTTTACACACTATCCTGGACACTGAGCTAGTCGTCTCTTATTGAACATGCACCCCTATCAATAAGGAAAACTGAGCATGCTCCTCTAAAATACATACTGAATATTTAAAATAATGTTTATGTGTCTTATAATGCGCATAGCATACTGGTACAGTGGCAGGGCAAGTGATTTATAAATATATACTTGGAGGGGCAATATTAAAAGAATGTAAAAAAAAAAAAAAGTCCTCCTATTTTTCCCCACACTGCAATGAATTATCTAGCTTTCAAAAACTGATATGCTCCAATTCTAACTGAATGGTTCATCACCTCCATGGGTCACTGGGAGGCGTGACCAGGTCTCACTTCTGCCCATTTGTGAGAAGATGCTTCCCGGTTTCCACCACACGCTCGTTTAGCGGGATCTGGCAGGCTTTCAAGCAACTGGCTACAGAGCAAAGGACTAGCTGCTCAGTCCCTGCAATGCACCCTGCTGCCTCTCCTCAGACAGCGTCTCCCAGACGGCAGAGTCCACATCCCAACGCCCTTGTCGGGGCTGCTGAGCCAGGATGGTGCAGCCCCACTTTAAATGCAAACTTGGAAGTTGCTGGCTTTCTCTCTATGGTGATAAGTAATTTTAAACATAATACAGTTGACGCTGTATTTCCTCTAGGATAGACTGACAACCATCTACCAACTTCTACCATTCCACTTTTAAGCACAGGCCTACAGAAAAGTCCAAAAGAACTCTGCTATCACATGGAATTGCCTTCCTTACATGATTCACCTGGCCTGGAAGGACTATCTGTTCCCAAGGGGGCAACCTAAAAAGGGAGTCCCACTCAGTTTGGGATTCTTCTTCCCCGACATCCTTTTGGATGCTACAAACTCAGTGATAGGCAGCACATATTACTTACCGTCAGCGATATCACCACCATCATCACTGTATCAGAAACTCAACGGTTACTCTGTGGCAACAATCATTGGAAGCCCTTTTCAACTTAACTCACGGATTTCTAGCAATGAGTCAGATTCGATTTATCCCTATAATATAGGTGCAGACTGGTGCAAAGTGAGGTTAGTTTCAGTAACATGCCAAGGTCACACAACTATGTTCCCAGAACGCTCGAGTCTCATCCCCAGACACCAAACCACCTCGTTTAAATGCACCTTCCCTTCCTACTAAACTTGGGCACAACGCTGGACCAGTTAAAGCCACTCTGTCATCCAGTATTTAAATGTAAAAATAGGCAGTTAAAGAAAGAGTGGTGAAGATGGCATGAAAGGTGTTCCCGCAATGTGACTAGAAATGCCATTTCCTCCTGGCCAACTTCACATTTTATTAGCTTTTTCCACTGAAAATTATTTTGGCCACCTTGAGAAACTAAATCTTACTCACACGTCACATCTCTACAAATACAAGAAAGCCACGTGGGGTGGTAGTTTGGCTCTGACACAATACAGGGCTGTGTAACAAGAATGGTGTGGGGTAACCACCAGCGCTTGAGTCTACGGGCCCTGCCAGGTTCGTGCCCCTCACATGCCTGAACCTGGAGGTGCACCCTCGTTTCATCTGGGGGCATGAAGGTGCCTTCAGGGAGAGAACTAGACTCCCAAAATCATGTCTGACCAACAGCATGCACAGGATTTAACAAGGTTTAACAAGTACCTAAATTTATAGCTCTAGCTGGTTAAATCGGGTATTAGTAACCTAAAGAACTGCCCCCAGCATGTTACTGAAATCCATCCAGACTAATACTTATTAATCAATGCACAAGAATAGAGGCAGCAGATTTGTTCACTTTGGACATGTGTCAAGCCAGGGAGACCTAACAGTATCAAAAATTAGGATTCAAAATGATATTTGCTGAACTAATGGAGCACAGGGACAAAAGGTGAAATTGAATACCTGTAACTGTGAATCCTGCTCAGCACATAAAATACCAATCGCATACAGGCAGAATGAGGGCAACATATCTTAAGGAACCTCGAATTTAGAGACACAGAAAGTAGATCAGTGGTTGCCTGGTATGGAGGAATGGATGTCAAAGAAACATGGGGAGACTTTGGGGAGTTAACAAAATGTTCATTATCTGGATTGTTGTGGTCATTTCACAGGTGTGCACATACATCAAAATGTGTCAAATTGAGCAATCCAATGTGTGTAAGTGCAGTTTACACATGTACAGTATATTGCTGGTCAACTAAACCTCATTCAAGTTGTAATAACTTGTGCATATGTGGGGCAGGGGAAAGGAGAATAGAAATTTAACAGCTTGCAAACTGATTAAAAGTCAACGATGTGAAATGCCTGCCAGTAATCAATGCAATTACAGGCTCCTCTAACAGAAGTTTTGCACAACTAATTCTTCCCCTCACCAATATCCAGAGACCGCCAAAACCAGAGAGAAAGACCAGATGGTGTCCAAGGGTGACCGCAATGGGAGAGGGTCTGAAAATCACGATCAGAAGGAATGACTGTGGCAGCTGGGACGTTCGGCCCAGGGTTGGGAAGAGAAAGACACATGACAGCCAGGGGTGCCATGTACAAGAAAATGGCCACGTTCTGGACAGCCACCCAGGATGGAGCTCAGACTCATGGGTGAGAGCAAGTGTAGACCAAGTGGCGTGCCATGTAATAGAGAAGCTGTTAAAAAGGGCACGTAGTTGCAAGCCAGTTACCCTTCCTGGGGATGTAAAGCAGCAGCGGAAGGACCACTTGCTGAAACATGGTCTCCCCTCTCTTGCAGCACAAGCAGTGTCCACCTGACGACTGCAGGCCGCCTCCTTTCCAGCAGGCTGTAACTCCCAGGTAAAAGAGAGTCAATATGAGTAAGCTCAAGTACCTTTCACCTCAATGATTGTTTTTTAATTCACCCATGTTGCCGTAGGCAACACTTTTGCCCGGTCAGTTCTTCCTATTTTAAAGATTTTTATTAATTATTTTTAGAGAGAGGCAGACAGGGAGAGAGACATCAGTGTATCTTTGCTTTTCACCTGCCTCCAGCTACAGACCCGGCTGGAGACCTGGCTTGCAACCTGGTTATGTGCCCTGGCTGGGAATCATGTCTATATGATTTTTGATTTGACTTCACAAAGCATGCTGCAACCACTACAGATAAACAATTCTTAGCAACATTCGTGACCTCTGCAGTGTGCAAGAACTTAGCCCAAGAAAGTGGCCTAGTCCTTATTCCTTTCAGATTTCACAATTTTAAAAGATGACAACGTACACTTAATTTCTTTTAATACAGGGATGCCATTCCTACATTCAGTGCATAATAACTTCCCCCTATACTCAGAAATTTAAATAAAACTAGAACTTTAAACATGATAGGCAGAAATAAGAGGACACCATCTAAGAGATTATCAGGGATGGAAATGATGCCACAGATGTCAGCACTATGGTGCTCCTTGAGGAGGGTGGTGGGTAGGCACCGGCACCATTGGCAAGCGGGCATGGAAGAGACCAAAGCAAGCGGGAACAGGAGGCACACGCAACAGCACACGGAAGAGAGCAGCCCTGTGAACATCACAGTAGATAGTCCCAGAGAGGAAATTAAAAGCCATCTCTATATGCAGACATCTTGAGCATCTCTTATACCTTGCCCTGACTTGAAATTATAATGAATGGAAAGGAAAATAAAACTTCATCCAAAAGTCAGGGGTGACTCAAGTCATGGTTTCTGAATTGACTATGAAACTTCAACAAGTCATTGCGCCCTACTTACTGACCTCACCAGCGATGCTATATCTAATGAGACAATCAGCTTTAACATTCACATCCCAAATTTTATTGGGCTGTCATGTTGCTGTAAAAATGCTGAGGCATGGTTACCAGAAACTGCTGAGTCACAGCTTTGAAAAATGCTGAGTTTTAGCAAGTTAAATGCTAAGTCACGGAATGTGAAAATGCTGAACTAGGATATGTTGAAATGCTTCGTAATGGTTTGATATAAATGCTGAGTCATGGTGTCACAAAAGATGGTGGATCAGTTGCATAAAATGATGAATCATGGTGATGCAAAAAGCTGAGCCACGCTTACCTAAAAGTGCCATGCCATGGCTTTGCAAAAATGCAGTCATGGTTACCTTAAAAATGCCGAGCCATGATTTTTATAAAGTGCAGCATCATGGTTGGGTAGAAATGCTGAGTCATGGTTTCCCTCAAAATGCCAGGTCATAGTTATGTAAATGCTGGATCATAGTTAGGTAGAAATGTTGAGTCACATCAGCATAAAATGTTGAGTCATTGTGTTGTAAGACCCTGAGTCACGCTGTCATAAAATGTTAAGTCATGATGTGGTGAAATGCTGGGTCATTGTATGTAAAATGCCAAGTCATAGTTAGGTGAAATGCTGGGTCATGGGGTTATGAAATGCTAGCCATTGTCACGTGAAACACTGAGTCATAGTTTCATGAATGCTGAGTCACTGATGTCCTGAAGATCACTGTCCACTCAGTTCTTGGGAAGACAGTCAGCAGGTGCCATTGAGAAAGGTAGTACGTTTTCTCAGCTAGTATGGTGGCTTCTTGGCAAACAGGATGTCTGAATTTCAGCTTCACCATTTACTATCCTCACAACCTTGGGAAATTGTTCAACATCCGTAAGTCTCTATCCTCACCTGGCTTTTTGTTTTTCAAACTACAAGAGTAAGTTTGTTTAAAAAGTCAGAGGTAGAAGTGAGCTGTAGAAGAATGGGGTTCAGGAAACAAGTTACAGAGGCAAAAAACAATTTTAAAAAACAAAAGGAGGGGCCTTCAGAGTTTAGGAGAGAGAAAGGTAACACTCCTTAGGGGGAGGGGTGGAGGTGGGGAAAGGTGCAGGTGGCTTCCAGGAGGTAGAGAGCACCTTATTTGGTGGTTTGAAGAACTAAATGAATTCATGCATTGAGCCTTCCTATTTTTCCTTAAATGCCAATCATATGCCCTAGGGTACAGTGCTAGTGACACAGGAAACAAAACATTGCTCTGTGCCACATGGTCTCACACTTGATCATTCATTTTCACTCATTACATGAGCTTGTTTACAACGGACAAGTTGTTCCCACAAGATTCTAAGCTTCTCATGAAACGATGCTTTCATCCTTATAAATGGTGTAGGAATACGGAGAAAGAAAAGTTCATTATGAAACAGGGCCCATCGGAGAAAAATCGTTCTTCAAACGTCCCTGTGTCTTTATCTAAAGTGTTCCCATTTCTCTAGGCTGGTATTTCCCAGGGCCTGTTACACAGAACATTAGTCCCGTGAGATAATCCTTAAACACAGTTTTGTGTTGAAATAGGATCTGCAAACCCAGCCTAATGCATCCTTGTCTTGGAAACTCAGAACCTGTATCAACTTATCTGCCCAGAGAAGCCCTACCTTAACATAAGATGCTTCATTTATTTATCCAGAGTTTCACACATTTGTTTCACAACCTTTGGACACTGTAGAACACACTTTTCTTCCCAAGTTCACACCAACCGTGACAGGCCTTCACAGTCTGGTTCACCCTGCCTCTAACTCTCCTACAGACCCACTCACCACGCAGGTTAAACTTTCCTGGGTGCTGGTCTCCAACCGTGTCCCTTTGTTTATAATAGCTTTTCTTAGATAGAATGCCCAGAACACACAATTCACCCATTTTCAAGTATATAACTCAAGAGTGTTAGTGCATTGGTCAAGTGGCGCAGCCTTCACAATCGATTTTAGAACATTTTCATTATCCCCTCTCCCTTTCCCCAAAACATATCCGTAAGCAATCACTTCCCATTTTCCCCTCAAACCACCCGCCCTAGGCAACCACTAATCCACTTTCTGTCTGTACAGAGGTGCTAGTTCTGGACATTTCATATCAATGAAATCATACAATACAGGGAGTACACGTCAGTTTATACTTGTAATACAAATAAATAATACAAAGAGTGAATAAATAATAAATGGTGTTTCTCATACTCACAGCTATAAACCTACTTTTGCCTACATCACTATGTGGTGCTTGTGTGTGGCCTTTTCCCTTAGCATGATTTCAGGGTTCATCCATGTGGTGACACCTATCTGCACTTTGTTCCTTTATATAGTCAAATAATATTCCATTGCATGAATATATTACATGTTTATCCAGTCAACAATTGATGGATACTTGGATTTTTTCCATCTTTTGGCTACTGTGAAAAATGCTATGAACATTTGTGTATAAGTTTTTGACCTTATGTTTTCATTTCTCTTGGGTATATATTTAAGAGTAGAATCTCTGGGTCATGTGGTGATGAATTTTAACCTTTTGAAGAACTGCCAGACTATTTTATAAATCAGCTGTATCATTTTATATTTCCACTAGCAGTGTATGAGGATTCTAATTTCTCCACATCCTTACCAACACTTGCTTTCATGTCTTGTCAATGATGAACATCTTAATGAACATAAAATGGTGCATGTCATTATGGTTTTGTGACCATGCCTTTCGACCTCACTGCTAAGGTTATGATTACTCTATTGCATCTACTGAGATGCCTCGTTCTCACTCTATGTATTCTGCCAATTCACCAAGATCTAGTTTATATACTAGTTTTCTTGAACTATCTGTAATAGTCACATCTCTAAACTCAATTCAAATGACCTCATGCCTGGCTTCTACTTACATCTCTGCAGTTACTGGCTTTTGGATGACTTATATTCTCTCTCCTCGACCAGACTGTGAACTCCTTAAGAAGTGGGGAGAGCGCTTTCATTTCTTAGTGTTTACTCAGTAGGCAGCCTATCAAGTTAACTGATACTTCACAAGTGTTCACATATAGGCTATAATGCAGGAGCTGATGCTGGGGTTAGGGCAGGTGAAAATGAGAGATAAGGCCCTGGCTGGGTGGCTCAGTTGGTTGGGGCATTGTTCCAACATGCCAAGAGGTTGGGGGTTCGATTCCTGGTCAGATCACATACCTAGGTTGTGGGTTCAATCAGCAGTCAGTGCTTGTATGGGAGGTAATGGATTGATGTCTCTCTTCCCAGCCCACCTCCCTCCCTCCCTTCCTCTCTAATACCAATACCCATATCCTTGGGTGGTGATTTCTTTTTAAATGAAGGAAAGAACACTGGATCTCAGACTGAGAGGAAGAAGTAGTAGTGAAGAAATCAGGGGAGGTGAGTTCCCTTTCTCATGGGAAACTACAGGTTCTTATGCAAGGGACAGAATTCATGAATTTGATGTTTCCTACTATTGTAGCATTCTTCTCCACTGTGAATCTCAACTTACTCTCGTCTAGCCTTGGTGAGTTCAGCAGGGATACAGAGAGTGAACAAATCCTATTATATCTTTCCTTCCTTTCCCCCAGCACAGAAGAACTCTGCACAACCTGCAAGGATGGGGATGAAGGTCTGTATTTTCCCCCTTGCGATTCCACAGAGTCCCTTCCATCCACATACAGCATCATATGATGGAGTCCCCCAGTGAGCCTCAAAAAAGAAAATCCAGTCCCCAGTGAATCAAGAGAAAGAATTGCTGAGTCCAAGGCCCACTAAGTCATAGCCACCCGAGACTGGAAGTCATTAACTTTAGTTTCTCACACCCTTTATTCTGCCTAGCAGAGGCTCAGATTCAAAGCACACTGTGCTAGGCCATGGCTACTTAAGTCACAATTATTTCACAATTATTTCAACAACTACTGATGAGTCAGGAAGAGCACAAGACACAGGTGTTGTTAAATAAAAGTGTTCTGGTGCTCAAAATCGACAGAGAAGGCCCATATTAGAAACTCAGCCGAAATGGTCCCCGCGTCTAACGAGTGGGTGTCTTTTCTTTGCACAGCACAGATTCTTGTAATGTGCCTCTTAGATCAATAGCAGAAACCCTGAGCTGCTGACAATGGAACATTCAAAAATAGCTCTCTCCTGTGGCTACATGTGCTGGCCTTACACTTCTAAGGTGCATTCATGAGCAAATACTCCTGAAGAATTTTAGCAAAATTATTTGGCTAACCCCTGGGACTCAGCAGGTAAAATAAGTATAAACTGTAACAACCTTAAAGAAAACCCGTAAGGAGCAAATCCTGGTGCAACGTTAACGTTCAAACCCTTTAATTATCCAATGCATTGCCCCTAACAAGATCAGATGCCCACCACCTGGATGCCCACATTCCCTTCCTTCAATGGGTGTGGATGAGGGCCCCGACAAGTGAAATAACCCAAGTACAGAATAACCACAGGTGTGCTCCAAGCATGGAAGGGAAGAGTAGACCCATGTAGTCAGGAGGACCTATAACGTGAATAAAGCTGAAGGCTAGGAGATTCTCAGAGCTACAGGGGGACGGACCTCAGGAAATCTTTGACAAAGATACATTTAAGTACAACTGGCTAAGAAAGGAGGAGGGGATGAGAAACAAGAAAATATCGATGACATCCATGACAGGATAAGCCTTCCAGAGTTGCCAGAAAGTTTAGCAGGATAGGAAGTTATCAGAATTAAGCCACACTCACTCTCTGATCTAGAATGATAAAAAATAAATAAAAATAAAACACATCCCATAAAGGAGGAAAGATAGTTGTCTTAACAAGAAGCAGGTGGAAACTTAGTTTAAGTGATTCTCCTGAGGCATAGAAGAATGTCCACAGCACAGGTGTCCCTCCACTGGGCCATACATTTGACCTCCAACAGTAATACATGAGCTGGGCCATGGGCTACAACACGTTAAACCTCCTCCTCTCCACAGGGTCTGACTGTGAACCAGCCTTTCAAGTAGGAGGTGCATCAGTAGGTCATACCGAGCTAGGAGATCCCTAGTTAAGTCCTGAGAGCACAGAGTGTGTGGACCTTCTTATGGGATCCAGGCGGTCAAAAATGGCAACCAATCTAGCTTCATAGTCTCTCATCACATTTTGGAAAAATTAAATGGTTATGGATCATTGCATTTATTAAATTGCTTAGTTCGCTAATCACTGCTTATTTTTAATTTGGTGACTGTATAACGCTAATAGATTTTTTAATATACCGACCTCCATAGCCAGCAATAAAACATTACAATAACAATCTTCCCTTGTGGGAACTTTCACTGGACTGAGAATTATACTTGAAAATCCACTGAACAAACAGACCACCTTAAGCGGGATTCTCATGTCACAGCAGTCAATCACTCCTCTCCCTAAATTAGTCTAAGCACGATTTGCCCAGCCCCCACCCAAGAACTTGCCTACGTATGGAGCTGCTGGCTCCATAGATGTCCTCTAGAGGTTGAAAGATTTGGCTGAAAGGATACGGCATCTCAATGTTAACTAGAATATACATTTCCACTAAAATTTCAGTAAAACTGTCTTTCCCTACACTATGCCTGAGGAGTTCCAAGACCAATACTGTGATGATGAATTTTATGTGTCAACGTGGCTAGGCCATGCTACCCAGACATAGGGTCAGGTCAAACACCAGCCCAACTACTGCTGTGAAGGTATTTTTTAGATGGGGTTAACATTTACATCAGCAGAGTTTGCAAAAGCAGATTATCCTCCATAATATGGTGAACCTCATCCAATCAGTTGTAGGTTATATGAGTAAAAACCTGACCTCTCCCAAAAAGAATTCTACCAGTAGACCACCTTCAGACCCTCAATGCAATATCAACTCTTTTCTGGGTCTCCAATCTGCAAACTTGGAGCCAATTTCTTAAAATAAAAATCCCTTCTCCCTACATGCACACACACACACACACATGCACTTCATGTTGCTTATCTCCCTAATATAATCACCTAGCTCATCTTCTGAGGAAATAACCAGTACCCATCCTTCAAAGATGAGAGTGGGATGAATAGAAAAAATGGGATCTATTTAAGTGCCTAAACAGAACTCCCACTTCCAGGTGAAAAACCCGAAACCACTATGCATGACATCAATATGAATAAAATTTCTATTTTAGCCCCGTATGCTTGGCATCTCAAGAAGTTGCCAACAAGTCCTGGTTCCTTCTAAACGGAGCCTTCAGAGAGATCCGTAAAATCAACAGTGATGCCATAAAATGGATTTATTACAGCAGGAGGGGAGGAGAGAGTGTCAAAAGGAAGTCGAAGAGATGAAATGCTGGGCATCTCTTGCATTGCTCAAACAATAAAAGAAGCCTAAGGAGTCACTGCTCTCCAAACCTGTTTGGGCTCACAAGAATAAAATGAAGACACAAGGAAGTGTGGTAAGAAATCGAACCTGGGCTGGTTTTGTTTTGAAGATGTTTCCTCAATTCTAGAACCACCTTTCCCACCACTGAGCTTAAACGGCCAAGTCTACGCCCCACCCCAACTACCCAGGAAGACTTCCGGCCTGAGACGGCTCTTACCTGGCCATCTGCTTGTAGGCTTCTTCCGCCACAGCAAAGATGTGGGGGTCCATATCCCCCATGTTTTGGCCGCTGTAGGCATAGATGACATCTTGTCCATAGATTGGCAACTGCTCGTATGGATTAATGGCAACAAGCACAATACCTGCGAAGAGACAATGCCGTCAGATTCCGGTAGCATGATGGCTCCCAACCTCAACTAACAAAGGGCCCTGTTCCTGTACACCAACCTAAAGAACGGGAGGGTCACACAACGAGTCTTAACCAACCACTCAACTAAGACCTACCTACGTATTTACCAGGTGCTATGCTAGGCCCTGGTAGAAAATGACAGGGCAGACTTCTAAATACTCCACATAGCATGAAACAAGCATGAAGCATGCACACACCTGCAGATGCACAGATGCTCAACAAATTGAGTTCATGAAATAGCCATGTGCAACATATGGCAGGATTGGGGAGAAGAGGATGCTGAATGCTGTCAACAGGGGTTAGGGTTAACAAGCCATCTCAGGATTGAAATCTAGTAAAAGGACTAGGAAGTTTTCACTTGTATATGGTTATCTCAACTAAAATACAAACGCCTTGTGGGCAGTCAGTATGATTTACAACACATCTTAAGGTTAAATCTTCTCTCAGACAAATATATATATATATATATATATATATATATATATATATATATATATATATAGACTTAGGCAAATTACTTAACCCAAGTGTTTCAGTTAAATGGCTTGTAAAATGGGGTAAGATTGCATTTACCTAGGTTATCCTGAGGATAAATTAACAAATAGAACATCTTACATAGTAAGCACAGTGTATTGGCCAGTTTTGATGATCTCACATCACAACATGTATTATCTTCTATTTTACCATTTTTTCATCTTATGTCCCTAAAAGGATATACTGCAATAGCAGACTCAAATACATGTTGATTAAAAAATTAGTAAATCCTCACATCTTTTATGGAAGGGTAAGGTAAATTGGTATTTAAAATATTAAAAGAGAAAAAAATATAAACTCAATCTTCAAAATAAAACAAATCCATGCCTTTTATTTTCACATATGAGCATGTTCTAGATGTCAGAATAACTACTGTCAGGGCTTCAAAAAAATATGAGCTTTTCCAGTCATGTGGGGAAAATAGGGAAAAGAAATCAAGAATGAAAAGGTCATTGTCAATATGAAACCTCTTTCACCTGTGTTAGTTTCTGGTGTTTGAGGAGAGACATAGTCAGGAAAATAAGACAAACCACAGACTGGAAGAAATATTTGCAAAAACTACATCTGATAAAGGACTATATTATCCACAATACACAAAGAACTCAAAACTTAACAATAAGGATATTAATCCACCCCATTAAAAAATGGGCTAAACACAGACACCTCAAAGAAGATCTAAATAAGGATCTAAAATGATGCTCCACATTGTATGTAATTAGGGAAATGAAAATTAAAACACTCATAAATGCCAATATTCACCTATTAGGATGGCCAAGATCAAGAACACTGACATCATCAAAAGATGATGAGAGGCCCTGGCTGGTGGCTCAGTGAATTGAGCACCGGCCTGCGAACCCAAATGTCGCTGGTTCGATTCCCAGCCAGGGCACATAACCAGGTTGTAAGCCAGGTTTCCAGCCAGGTCCCTAGCTGGAGCTAGGTGAAAGGCAACCATATATTGATGTTTCTCTCCTTTTCTTCCTCCCCTTTCCCCTCAAAAAATAATAAGTAAAATCTTAAAAAAAAAAAAACAAAAAATCCCACTGATGAGGATGTGGAGCAACAGCAACTCTCATTCATTGCTGGTGGGAATGTGAAATGGTATGGCCACTTGGGACAGTTTCTTACAAAACTAAACATACTCCTGCCATATTATTCAGCATTTATACTCCTTGGCATTTATCTAAAGGAACTGAAATTGTATATTGACTCAAAAACCCGCACATGGATGTTTACTGCAGCTTTCCTCACGATTACCAAAACCTGGGAGCATCTACGATGTCTCTCAATGGATAAACGGCAGTACCCAGGTAACGGAATATAATTCAGCACTAAAAAGAAATGAGCTACCGAGGTATGAAGAGACATGAAGTAACCTTAAATGCGTATTGCTAAGGGGAGGAAGTCAACCTGAAAAGGCTACGTACTGTGATTCCAACTACATGACATTCCGTGAAAGTCAAAATTACAAAGAGGATACAAAAGATCAGTGGTCGCCAGGGGTTAATGGAGGAAAGGATGATCAGGCAGAGCAAGGTGACTTTTAAGGCTCTGTTATGATACCATGATGGTAGATGTAAGTCATTATGCATTTGTCCAAACCCATGGAATGTAGAATAACCAAGAGTGAACCCAAATCTAAACTATGGACTTTGGGAGATAATGTGTCATTGTGGGTTTATCAATTATAGCATATGTACCACTCTTGAGCAGAATGTTGATAGCAGGAGAGGCTGTGCATGGGGGGAGGGGGTATAGGAAACCCCTGTCTTTCCATTTAAAGTTGCTGTGAACCTAAAATTGCTTTAAAGGTAAAAATCTACTAAAAGGGGGGAAATGAGAAAGGGGAGGGGTAATAGAGCAAACCAGATTATTCCAAGTGAAGGGCAAAGGGAAGAAAAAGACACCTAATAAGTCCTCTTCAAATAAAAGTTTGCCTGAAAAGAACCTGGAAGACTGAAAATAAGGCCCAGAACTCTGATAAACTCCACTTAATATGGTTAATGAATTAGGGAGTTCTCTTAAAAACAGCCTCACACATTTTACTGGTTATTAGCGTTGCATAAAATCCTAATTCATGCAGTATTCAACTCAAATTTTGAGATTATACTGTGAGGTCACACATTTTCCTACAATGTCTCAGCTCCCTCCTGGGCAGAAATGAGTGCTTCTTAATGAGTTCAATTCCATGCCACATCAGCCAGTTTGCACAGTTGAAGCGTTTTAATAAATAGGTTCAGACCCCAGGACCTCTTTCACAGGGGATGCTTTAAAAAACATTTTAAAAGACGCTGATGGTCATTTGTCATGTTCTCCTAAATAGGCAGGTTTTTTAAAAATTCATTGAAAAGAAAAACCTGATTGAAGGTTCTGGTAATTGATGTTCCTTTCCAATAAAACTCCCACTAGCAATTGCAGAGGAGCTTTTGCAAAACTACCTCTCGAGTGCTGAAATCAACATGCTGTTCACCACTCCCAAAACCTGGCAGGAAGGCCCATTCTAATTTAGGGTACAGCTGATCAATCCCGAAGCCAAGTGGAATATCACGTGGAAAAGGTCCCTCCATCCCGAGCCCTCTCTTGCGATCACAGACAAGACCAGGGAGCTCCAGTACAGCCAGGACAACCCCACGAAGCAGCTCTCAGCCCGACTCTTGAACCAGATCCTCACATGTCTGTCCCTCCAACAACAGCTTACAGGGTTCCTGTTTTCACCACACCACTGAACAATGCTCTAAAATGAGGAACCGACAGTCAGAATGTGGGAAATCGAGAAACAGCAAGAGAAAAAAAGGATGAGAGAATTCCAGGACTTAGTTTAACACCTTTGTCATGGCTTCTGCTCACAAACTTGACAAATACTCATCATGCGCCATGTTTGTGCATGAGCAAATGAGGGGGTCAGCGAACAAGGCGGCCCTTTTTTAAACAGAAAACAAAAACTAAGCCAGGTATAGATAACAGATCCAGGACTGTGTTCAGTGGTGAGAGCAGAACCACTGCCTGAGCTCTTTTAAAACTCCAGGACCATGCCTGAGCCTACTGAGTGATGTAGTGTGACCACTTCTTCCTGGCTGAGTTGTGATCAACACCAGTCACCCCACAGAAATGTAGGGCAGCCTAATTAAGTCATATTCACTGACAGCAAAAACTTTCAAGGGTCTCATAGAAATTACAACAAAAGCAAGATTCTTATTCATTGGAATTAGACATGTAAAATTGAAAGATTAGAAGTGCTTTCAAATACATGCAGCTAAGAGATACCCTTGTACTTACCACAGTAAGTGTAGATATGATTGGACTCCAGGAAACGGACTTTTAAATTGTGCAAAACTGCAGGCTCATGTAGATAGCTGAGGGCCGTGAGGTCATTTTCTCCCACCAAGATGTCCGGATTCCGTAAGAAGGGCAGCTGGTTGCTTTGGACGTCGATGGGATATTCCAGGATCTAAGGGCAGCAACAGAAACAAAAAGGAACAAAGCATTTAGCCTGTATTCAATTCCTGCCTTGTTGGCTGCGATTGTTAGCCTCACATGATCCTAAGGGATGAAGATAAATGTTTTTTTTTTTAAAGGCAAATAGAGCAAAAGACCAGTGTTGCCATAGGACATCAGTGCAGGTGGAATATCTGCTAACATAATCCCAGTGTTATCAAGGTAAGAGGCCAGATAACATAAGAAATTCAGGAAGCACAGCTTGATTTTAAAAAGGGTTCCGCAACTCAATGAAAATATTCTGACCGCATCTTGAATTCTAGATGCAATAGGAATACTGTTCTTTCTCCCATTAGAACCTTTGGTTTGCCCCATTTTGTGCTGGTATTTCATTACTCTCTTATAATGTCCTTAAGAATAGTCTGAGAGCTTATAAACACACAGGTTTCCCAAATACAACTTATGTTCAGGAGTTCTGGGAAGGGCCCAGGAACCCAATTTTTTTTTTAATCCCCAAGTAGTTCAGATACAGGCGGGTCATTATTTTAGAGTCACTATTCTACACAAGCCTTCATGGCACTCAATGAACTGAGATAAGAGTCAAATTTTAAGAGACTATAAGTATCAATGCCCCCTCTCACCCCACCCAGAAAGACTTGCACTGCCAGATTATAAGGTATATTAATAAAGCTGGCAGTTAAAGTACTATGGTAACAGTGCTAAAATAAGCAGATACATCAAATGTAATAGCCAAACCAGAAATAAATGCAGGGACATATGGAAAATATGTTCATGATAACATCAAAATTGCAAATACTTAAAAGACATTTTCAAATAAGCGGAGTAAACTGGTAGCCACTGAAGAAAAATATTGGGCCAGTGTTCTTCTCACTCCCTCATACAGAATCTTAGATAGAACAAATGTGAAAATTGAAAACACAAAGGAAAAAAAAAAAACAGTAAGTATGAGCAAGTATTTGTAAAAGTTTTAGAAGGAATTACAACTTTTAAAGACCGATGTAAAAGCTAGAACAATGTAGAAAAGTATTCATTTGACTGTAACATAAAACATACCATGTGCAGAATAAAATGAGAGAAGGGGACGGTCATTCTGCATTACATGACAGAATTAGTTATCTTAATATCCAAAATGTTAAGAAATCAGAGAGAAAATCAACAACTTAACAGAAAATTGTGCACAGAACCTAAGTCACAAAATAAGAACTACAAATAAACATGAAAATTTATTCAACTTGGCCATTAATCAAAAAGATGTAAATAAAAGGTTATTGGTATTAATATGGCCCATCAGATAAAGGTATAAAAACTGACAAGACTCTAACTAGAAAGAGTGTCAGGGTTCCTAAGTCCCCTGCTCATGGGTTCAGACTGATTCACCCTTTCCCATGGAGCAGTGGACAACAGTCATGATTTTTCATGCCTCAGGAGACAGTCTTACAAACTAGCAAAGATATCAAACTCACCAAAACTATAAACATGAAAATAAAACATGACAGATCTACGTATATTTATGGTCAGGCAGCTACACACAGCATTGTGCTGATGCTAAGAAAAGGCATGTTACAGAATGAAATACAGGAGTACATTTATTTAGAATTGCAAGTTGTAAGTCAACCTGGAGTAACAGCCCTACAAACATCAATGGTTATCTATGTTAGTGAGGGTTTCCTGATGTTAGTTTTTTTAATCTATATATAATTAGTAAGATAATATAATAACATTACTAATAATATATTAAGACTCTCTTCTGTGAAAAATTCATTTACATCAAACTTACTGGATGCAGGAAACCAGTAAACAACTATCATGAACATCACACAAAGTGTGTTGAGAGTTGTTATTTCATTAAAATCTAGAGTAGATGGTCCCCTTCACCTCCTGTCAAGTGGTATCACAGGGACTCTGGCCAGACCTCCCTGCCAAAGCCACCCAGAAGACTGCCCACTGGACAAGTCCCTCCCCCTTAAAAACATGTGGCTCTCCACCGCCTGGGGAGGAAGCCCGGCAACTGTCATAGCAGGAGTGCAGACAGAGGTCACCCAGCCAACTCCAGTGTTCAGATTAGAAAGCTGGGACCTGCGCCTAGTGTCTTGAAACCCTGCAGAGGAAACGCTGGCGTTCCATCTTTTCCCAGATGAAGCTCTCCCCAAAATACTCTCCCGCAAGCATGCAGAGGGAGACGCTTATGCAATTTTGCAAAAATGCGGTCCACAAATAACCTAGTGGTATTAGTTACAGTAAAATTGATAAGGAATAGAAATGCCCAGAGCAGCAGCACAGAGGCAGAACTGCCAACTCAGCATTCAGAGCTCCAGACTTTTTGGTGCACACACATCACATCCAAAGGGAAGGCAGGAACAAGAGACTAAAGAACATTTTTTTTCTTTAATAAGAATTTGATTCTAATACTGCAAATGTCTAACATTTACAGCTGGCATGGTTTTATTTGAAAAATAAGTGTTTTATGATATGATCAGGGACCATGAACATTCTGGCACAAAAGACTTTACTGCATAATTACTGGGCTATTGGAGGTGGGGAAAAAAAGGACTGAATATTAATACATCACAAAATTAATCCTCAGTCACCCACCTGGAATGGACCTCAACGTCCCCTGAGAGACCAGGAACAGGTGGGGGTCTCCCACTGATGCCTATCTAACATACAGAACTAGACCACACTTCAGACTAGAGAGTGGAATAGGGCAGGGGACTGCTCTATACTTGTCTTCTCCAATAGGGTAGCACATGCGGCTATTTAAGATTAACTCAA
Organism: Noctilio leporinus; assembly: GCA_004026585.1. Taxonomy (NCBI): domain Eukaryota; kingdom Metazoa; phylum Chordata; class Mammalia; order Chiroptera; family Noctilionidae; genus Noctilio; species Noctilio leporinus. Next base: position 229,202 of record PVIW01000516.1, read on the forward strand.
GTGAAATACAGCGTAAACTTCAGTTTCTCCATCACACTGGCCACATGTGTGACTACTACACACTAAACAATGTAGATGGAGGAGACTGCATTGTACCATGATGTTCTGTTGGGCAGCAATGGTGTAGATTGCTCTACACTCTGTGGGTCTGTGAGTCTATGACATGTAGTAGGTGCTCAAAACATATTAGTTGAGTCTGGCCAGGTGGGTCAGTTGGTTGGAGCATCGTTCCCTGCACCAAAAGTTTGTGGGTTCGATTCCCAATCAGGGCACATACCCAGGGTGCATGTTTGATCCCCCATGGGAGTGTATACAGGAGGCAACCAACTGACATTTCTCTTTTACATCTCTCTCCCTCCCCTTCTAAAATCAATAAACAAATCCCAGGGTGAGGATTTTAAAAATCAGTTGCCAGGATGTCTAATTTGTTCATGACCTCTCCTTTACCTCAACCTGCGTGTCCCTATGACATGGTGCTATGGTGAAGCAGCACTGAAACATCATTGAGTGACAACTCCCAGCACAAAGACTCCAAGCTGGTAATAAGCGTATACAGCCGATTAAAAATAAAAAGCCAACTTTTCTCCTACTTTAACCACAGAACCAGAAGATCAAGAGAAAAGGTAAGCTAGTAAAACACATGGTTACCAGCTAGCAAGGGGGCCCTGAGGAGCTACATACTATATTAGGGTGGAGACAGCACCCAACAAGGAGCCAAACCCTCAAGTCCTGGCCACCAACTCAAGCAGTGGCTCTCAACTTTTCCTGTCATGGGAATCCCTGGGGAGCTTTATAAACAGATATTCTGTGTCCCATCCCCAAGTTCCGATTTAAGCAGCCTGCCTGCTACCTGGGCTTCACGATTTTTGCGAAGCTGGCCACGGGCCTCTAACACGCAGCCAAAGGTGGGAGCCACCGGCCTCAACTGCTGAGGTCCTAAGCCCATCCCTTCCCTTCCTTCCTCAGACCAGGTTCCCTGGTGGCGGGGTGAGAGGACTGGTCCCAACGACCTTTAAGGTCCTCTTCAACTTGACTGGCCTAAAACTTTTCCCTTAGGTCAATGGATGTAGGGATGTTCTCCTTTGTGAAATTAGAAAGGGTGTCCTACAGAGAAAAGAAAGTGGAGTAAACTACGTTTCCAGATAATAGGAGACCTCAACTTAAACCCACGCACGCTCGCTGCTGTACCAAGTGTGTGGCCCTGGGCTCTGTGACTCCCTATGCAAGGACTGTTTTATATTATGTCCTAAACAAGTGCGAGACGCCCCTGTATTTATTAAATCTGTGTTCTGCTGTGTCTCACCGTTTAAGTCTTCTCACCACCTTCTCCAGTTCTCTGGAGACCACGCTTCTTAGAACCTTCTTATTCTTCTCACCCTACTACGCAGCACAGGCCTAACTAAGCTCAGAGTGGGTCTTTAGCAACTTGAAAAATAAAAGACTCTGCAATTCATGTACAGTTCTTAGTAAAGAAGAATCAGATTATGACCAAGTAACAAATGAACCCTGAAATCTCGGTGGCTTAATACCATCAAGGTGGCTGTCTCACTCAAGCGAGGTGCCCACAGCTGGCTTGTAGGAAGTTCTGCTCCATGGTCACTGGTGTGAACACGCTGCCACCACGTTCACGGAGCAGGTGAAGAGGAGATGCACCTTATGTGTTCTCATCTTGCTTCTGTGCTTCTGTTTGGACATGACCTCCATCAAGTCTGTCTAGAGCTCTCTAGACAAGAGTCATCATGGGGTCCCACCTAACTGCAAGGGGCCTGAGGACCATGGTGGAGTATTTAGGTACCATCTCTGCCACTGTAAGTGTTCCTGCTTTGGGAAGTCAGCAAGAAACGTGGAGGGAGATTCCCAAAAGGGATTCACAAAGTATCAAGTCAGGGAGTAGAGAGAGAGGTGTAGTGGGGAAGAGGCAAGGATCTCACCATGTTTCTCAACAGACTTAGAGCGATTCTCAGCCTTTAACTGTTCATATTCTAAACCCTCTATTTGTCAGTATCTTGCATTCACTATAAGTTAGACTGAAAGCTCCACACAGGTTCCGATGTTCCATTTTCACTGCTGTATAACCAGACCCTGGCATGTAATAGCTACTCACCAGTAATGTTTCGATGAATGGATGGAGATGCAAATAATTAGAGGTAGAAAAAGGCCATAAAAACCCAATTTAAAAGTTCAAATTACGAACAGTACAGCAGCACAAAATATGCAGTCAAAGTTAATCTTTTAATTCCAGCTTACTTCAGGGAACACAGCTTCCACTTTCTATTCGAGTCATGGAGTTCCAGTTTGGCTTTTCACTTGGTATTTATCAGCACCAAACAGTCCAGACCATTTCCTCTATGGGCTTAAACCAGGGCTTCACCTCCCGATGCTGTTTTCAGTTAGGTCTGGCTCATTCTCTCCTTGGGGAAGGGCGGGGGCCTGTGCAGTAGAGGGTACTCACCTGCACCCCTGCCCTCCACCCTCCAGCACCAAGCTCCCTCCTCAACCATGACAACCAAAAACGTATCCAGACATTGCCCAATGTCCCAGCAGGTTGGGGTGGGGAGGGGGTATCACTGCTTTGCCCATCTGTAAACAGAAATCACCGAGAAATACCCTCAATGGAGGGAAAAGACCATGAACACCACGGAGGAGGTCAATGAAAATAAGTAGACAGCCATTTGGAGATGGACGGTGGTGGTGGTCACACAACTACGTCCATGTGCTTCGTGCCACTGGCCCACACACACTGAGAAATGGGGAAGGAAGATGGTAAACACAAGAGGGCTTGGATGTGCCCTGACACATGTCACTCCTGTTAAAGCTCATGCATCCTCATCTTGCTCTCACTAAGCGCCCTGCACACAGTGGGTGCTCTCAGGCAAGGTGGCTGCTGGACACTGGATACAGAACTATAATGCAAAACCATGGAAACAGGAAGGAGGGTGGGGGGTGGGGGTAGGTTTCCTGGCCACTAGGGGGCAGGAGGCGAGCAGTTTGTAAGGGACCTTGGGGCAGGAGAGCCAGGCCTGCCAGGCAGAGTTGCACCCTGGGCAAAGACTGAGGAAGCTACATTTATCACCATGGTGCACACAGACCGAGATGTCTGATCCAGTTTGAAAACAGTACTGCACTAATGGGTGGCACACCTGGGGACCTGGCACCCATCACAGCTGTGGGGAGGAAAAGAGAAGACACTATTTTTCTCCCCCAAGAAGTTTCCATCTTCTCACTGGCTTCAATATAAACATTACATTGTGCTAAGTACACCAAGCCAGACATGTATGATTCGATTTCCATGAGGTACCTAGAACTAACAAACTCAGAAAGTAGGGGCGAGATTACCAAGGAAAGGTGCAATGGGTGGGGGGCTTATTATTTATTAGGTACACTTACAGTTTTGCTAAATGAAAAGAGTGCCGCAGAGATGACAGTGATGGCTGCACAATGTAGCAGTCCAGTCACCTCCCCACATACACAGGAGGTACCAGTGGACACCTGAAACCCAGGACAGTGCTGAACCCTATATATACTATGTTTTTTCCTATGTACACATATCATAGTTTAATTTATAAATCAGGTACCACAAGAGATTAAATAATATAGGACAACAATATAGTGTAATAAATACACGAATGTAGCCTCTCTAACACATCTGATCATTGAGACAGCTCCTAAGCTACTAGCAGGCAAAGGGACGATTCACATCGCAGGTGGGAAGAAATGGGACCGGTGCCAGATTTCGTCATGCTACTCAGAATGGCACACAATTTAACACTTCAAAACTATTTCTGGAACTTTCCATTTAAAATTTTTGGATGATGGTTGACCCCAGGTAATTGAAACTCTGGAATATGAAGCCATGGTTGGGGTGGGGGGCTACTTATACTTTATAGATTTTATTTTTTAAATCTTTTATTATTTTTAAAGAGAGGGGAAGGGAAAGAGGGAGAGAGACATCAGTGTATGGTTGCCTTTCACCTGCCTCCAGCTACGGATCTGGCCGGAGACATGGTTTGCAACCTGATTATGTGCCCTAGCTGGGGAATCGAACCAGCGACCTTTGGGTGTGCAGGCTGGCACCTTATCCACTGTGCTACCAGCCAGGGCTTATTTATACTTTATGACAATGACCTTTGCACTGAAAATTTGTTAACATGGAAATTTTGTTTTGTATGTTTTGCCACCATAAAAATAAATAAGCAACAGGGAAAGAGAAACATCTCAAGGAACCTAAGAGCCTGACCATCCTGAAGAGAGTGCACGGGTTAGCTGTAAGGTAGAAGCCAGGGCTTAGGAACAATATGGTTGTTCTAGAAAAGGATGAATTCATCTTCATCCTTTGCTGCTGCAGTTAAAACGCAGAATTGAATTTTGGGGTGGCGGGGGCAATGGAATGGGGAAAGGGACCCTCAGTACATATTCCAGTCCGCCTGGCCCATCAAGGATAATTTCAGCTTGAGGAGCGAGTCTTCAAGTATTCAGTCCTCCTGCAGCTGGTCCACAGCCATTCCTAGCGCCAGCTCAGCGCCAGCAGGGGACAGACCCATAGCCCAACAGCAACCTAGACAGTCGGACATGCAGAGAACGTTGATTCTCCAGGGTCGCTCACATTTAGCCAGCCCCAGGTATCCCTTCTGATTACATGTGACCATCCATGTAGCAGAAGCACACGGGAGAGAGGGAAGAAGGGATACTGGGCAGCTTCCAGGATTCATCATACAGGACCGAATTCACTTTCAGCTGGGGAGGCACGCATCTGCTGTTTTGGCAACACAGATCATTCCTCACAACCTCCGCACAACTCTTTAAAAACACCCACCCACTTAAAAAATCAACTGAAATGCAATCTGCTGGAGAAGATCAACCATGCAAGTGGGTGAACTAATTTTGTGTCGGGCGTGGGGTGGGAACTATTCAACATGGTAAACATAAATCCATCTGTTGGGAATTCTGTCTCTCACTTCAGAACCAAAAGGAAGCCGGCAAAGTCAGCCTCCGCCAGGAATGGGGGCAGGATGGGGGGCGGTGGGGGGGGTGCAGCTGAGAGTCAACATCTCCCAGGAAATTCCTGTCCAGTTCTACCAAGTGATACACTCAAGGGGATATAAATCAGAAGCGATCAGGGGAAGAAGGACGGCCTTGCTTGCTACTAATCAATGAGTTAATCATCAACCAGACTAGATACTCTGCTTTGCCGTGTCAGCAAAGCTAAAGACACGGTCCATTTCTCAGCCGGTCATTAACTATCTAGAAAGATGGGACGAAAATGCCTGAAAAAAGGGAAAATAAGGCAGTAAATGATCAAAGGCTAAATAAAGTGCCACAGTCGCTCAGCCATGCCTGCTCTGTAGCCCCTCCAAGTCAACCCATCCCAAAGCCAATTCTTGATTTCTTCCTGCCTGTTTCCTCCCAGTCTGCCCCACCGTACACCTTGCATGAACAGCCTCTGCCTGCTTCTGCCCATCATCTGTCCCTTCTGCAATGGACTGCGCCAAGTGCACCAGCCTCCTTTCTGTCCCTTCAACGCACCAAAGGGACCCATCAAGGCACCAGGGCTTGCGCACCCACACAGCTGCCTGGGTACTCTCCACTCCAGGCCCACGACAACCTGCCTCTCCCATGGATGGCTCCTTTCTACCTGTCCCCAACACCCTCACCTCAGCAGGTTCCCTCCTGCCCTGCGTCAGCTTCTGTGGCTATTGCCACTTTGACACACTTCTGCGTTCCTGCTCCCTGCTGCCTCCAGCCCTGAGCTGCTCCCCCAAATGGCAGGGCCACAACCGTTCACCCATTTACCTCCTGACCCAGCAAGAGCAAGCGGTCACATGTCAGTGAACTACACCAGTCACGGAGAAGACTGGTCACACAGGCTCATGGAAAGAGAAAACCGAATCAGGCCTGGAAAGAGTAGGACTTACAGTTACTACCTTGTCTTCTTTTCCAGCAAAAACACCTGAAAGCCAGCTAATAAATTTCCTCTATTATCCATGTACTGAGGGTATGTGCCAAGCTCTGCTCTAAGTCACAGAGTAACTCATTTTATTTCTCAAAAGTGCCCTGGGCAAACTATCGCAGGTGAAGCGACAGGCACGGGAAGACTGATAAACTACACGAGGGACAAAACTAACCCTGGCTGAGCCAGGATCCCCAGTCAGGGTCCCGAGCCAGGCAGGCCGGGTCCCAGGCCGGTGCTCCCACCACTGTATCATGCACTGTCCCCTCCAGTAGCTGCCCTGTCACCTCCCACAGATGCCCCCACTCCACTGACAAGATTCTGGCCTCAGCAACCAGTGATCTCCCAGCTACTAACACCAACGAGCACTCAAGTGACATCCGTGGAGTTCATGGTTTAGCACGTATATTATCAACAGCAACAATAAAGATGCTAGGGGTTCGGCAGCTCCCATCTGCCGGAGCAACTCAAGCCCACCCTGTTCAGCAGACACGGGTGATCCCACCCACACCCACACTTACAGTTTCATCCTCCAGTCTCAGCTGCAGGCTCTTGTCTCCCTCCTTGTAGTCCTTGGTCAACTCAGCCGAGCACCACACTTCATCGGGGTCAGGGATCCAGACCCTTGTGTACTGCAAGGTTAAAACAGAGGAAACTTAGATGCAAAGTGAAGCTTTCCGGCTTCTAACTACGAATTGCTGTCTGTTGGGGCTGTCTCATTTCAAGACACAAGATGACCCAACACCCAGATAACGGATCAAGAACTCACAGGTAAGACAGGTAAGAGGCATCCTCTAGATTCTAAGGGAATATCACAGCTCTAGGAAATTAAGAGTTCTACCAGGGGGACTGCCCAGCCTTCATCGGGTTTTACCCAGAGTTTTGCACCGTCACCTTCAAGAGTGGTACAAAATAGCAGCATGAGTAGGAGGAGTGGGGAAGTCAGTGTACGCAAGGATGTTGGTCAAGCTGTGTGACATCCTGGAAGCCAAGGAACCTGGTCTCTGCTCACCCAGGGACTCCTCTGTCCTCAACCCTGCCCCCATGTGCCACTCACCGAACAGCTGACTGTACCCAGCACTGGGGAATGTCACTGCCTGGCTCTACCTCTGTAGGGTCCCTTTATCCTCCTCCTTACACACACCTCTTACAGTCCTGCTATTTTCCCACACCCACAGAACTCATCACAGCATCAGGGGCACAAGGGGCCCCAATCATACTTCAGCTCTTTGCTACATCAATCAGGGCCTCAGCCCCACCATTCCTAGGGGCCTGCTGGAAATCAGCATCTCAGCCTCCACCCGCAGCCACCAACCGGAAGGAACGCACCTGCTCCTGCTGTCCTGCTCCTGTGATGCAATCTTGCACTTTCCAGCCTTTGTATACATGTCAGCAAACCACAGCCCTGGGCCAAATGCCACGTGCTGTCAGAGCCTGGATAGTCCCTGGGTTTGGGAATGGTCTTTACATTTGTAAATGCCTAACCGAGTTCCAGAGAATGACATGCACATAACACATGGAAAGTATATGATATGAAAATCAAGTTGGTGTCCATAGATATTTTTATTGGAACGTAACTACACATTCCATTCATGTACTGTCTATGGTGGCCTCCCCACTTCAGTGACCAAGGTGTGTAGCTGTGACATCGGCGCTATGGCCCCAAAGCCTAGATTTACTACATGGCCTTTTACAGAAAAGGTTTGCTGCCCGATACCTGTGCACATGCTGCTTTCTCAGGCCAGGATGCCCACTCTCCCCTGTCCACATGGGCAGAGTCCAAGTTCCAGCTCCGTATCCTCAAGAACCCTTCCTGCTCTAGGCTGTTCTCAGCCTTAGTTGCTTCAATCCACTCTTCTACAACTTACTTTATGGTTTCAGTCACCTCTCTCATGTCAGTTTTATCTCACTACTTCATGATCTTTCAGGTATGCTATTAGACATCTTTGTACCCTGACATGCAGACGGTGAAACATAAATGTTCACTGACACAGAAGTAGAAAATGTACATTTGTGGGGCACCTGGTTTATACATAAAACATATCGTGACAGACACCACACAATCAAATACAAACGTGAAGATCTATCCCTAACCTTCAGAGTCATATAATCTAATTGGGTAGATAATTCGTATAAAAACATACTCTCGGGAGTGATGTGACTGTTTTCTGGAGAGTAACAGCTATCAGTGGGGGAGGGTAAGATGAGAGAAGGCAGGCAACAACAGTTAGTGCCAACTTGGAAAGGCAGGGAGCAGATGGCCAAACGTTCCTGTATCTCTTTAAAGGGCAGTGTGCATTACAGATCTGATCAAGCACGCTTTCGGCTCCAATCCCAGCCATCTGAGCACCTATCGAGTACCCCTACCTCTGTGCCAGATGCTGCCATGTCTCCCCCATCGCAGCGAAGACACACATGGATATGCACTGAGATCCCAGTGGTTGGCCATTACTCCAGAATCAAGCAAACCCTGTGCAGTGACAGTGACAATGGGTGCCATCTGCAGACAGGTCCCCTCTGCTTCCTGCTTCTGGAATCACTGTGCAGAGCTGTTTACCCAGCATCACGCATACCACGCTTGATGGGCAATTTACAGGACTTCCAAGGACAATTTTATAACCATAATCCAATTTTGCCTTACGCACTGTCTTTGCAAACAGCACCCCCCATACTGTCCCCTTCCCTCCACAACCCCCGTCCCACACCACCTCCAAGTATGGCACAGCGCGAGGTGGAACATGGTCAGTGCAAAGGGAACAGCCAAGAGGACAGGTCAGGAGAAGGGAGAGACGGCACCACAGTAGCCAGCACGCTGGAGGGAGCAGGGCAGCCGTGACCCGAGTGGTGGAAATGGAAAGAATCTGGAGGCAACGGGCAGGGCAATGAAAGTGGTTTTGACTAGATGCAGGCGGTAGATGCACAACACTGTTTTAAACGTCAATGAACTGTTCACTCTGCTTAATTTTACATTACGGGACTTTCACTTCCTTTTACAAATGCTTCGGTTGCAGGTGAAGCACACAGCATCCCGTGCCCTGCCCCAGGCATGCGCTCTCCCTGCTCTCTCTGGGATACGATACATGTTTTTAACAAAAGCCTTCACTTCCACAAGCCAAACAGCTACATTCCTGAACTCGGGGTCTCCGTTGCCTCTTCGTATCCTCGCCTTCGTGGATTCCTTCAAACAAATCTGACCTCTATAAATTCCCGAGAGGCAGCAGATTGTAGGGAGGCCTAGCCTGCTCACACAACTCAACTACAGAGCTAAGCTATTTGTCACTATTCTGATTTACCAGTGCTCACTGCCATCACATCAAAGCAAGCACCATACAAGTTCCTGGCACTGAGGCAGTTCTCAGACCCGCTGCTAGATGGACTGGCGGCCTACGGGCTCCAGAGCCAGCCAGCCTGGACAGAATTCCAACCACCACTAGTGGCTTTGGTAGGCTGACGGACAGGTCTGCGCCTCAGTTTCCTCAGTCATACAAAAGGGTAAAATTGAGCTGTTCACCGGGTGTTGCAAGAATGACATGGGAGCCTGCAGCATCAGTCTTTATTATAAACATTAACAATCGTGATGGTGATGAAGATACTGTGTGTTTAGCCCAGAAGGCAGGATCCTCCTGGGATCTTGCATGGGATTAAGGGATGAGAACGGGAAAATAACAAGCCTAAGGTGTCCCATCCTGGTGGGACCCTTTGTCCAACAAGTGGTAGAACACAGGCGTAGCCATGCCTTGCCTCTATCAATTCCTGGATGTGGCCTTCTTCAACTCCAAACCCTGCGAGAAGCGATTCTGCAGATCTGTCCTGGCTGGTGTGGCTCAGTGGGTTGAGCGCCAGCCTGAGAATCAAAGGGTTGCCAGTTCGATTCCCGGTCAGAGCACATGCCTGGGTTGCAGGCCAGGTCCCCAGTTGGGGGCGTGTGAGAGGTAACCACACACTGATGTTTTCTCTCCCTCCCTTCTCCTCTCTCTTAAAATACAATCTTTTAAAAAATTGTCTGCAGAGCTAAAAGAACAAACACTAGTCCCACACTTAATTTAAGATTCAATCTTTGGGAGTAGGGCCCAAGCACAGTGGTTTTTGTTTTGTCTTATTTTAAGCTTCCCAAGTGGTGAGTGTGCCATCCAAGTTAAAGCCACAATTTCAGAGTCAGGCTCTGAACCAGGGCTGGCTTCAGGGAGAGGGACTGGGACACTGGGCACATTGACTCCCTTGTCCCACAACCTCACACTAGCAGAAGTAACTGCAAGTACTTTGATCGCTTCCCATTAATTTTAACCCTCACATAAGATAAGTAGGGCTACCACTAATGTTTCATAGGGGAAAACGGTGGCATCCTCCTCTGCTCGAGGAGAAATACTGACTTTCTCACACCATTCCGGGTCTGGGCGCAGACCCCTGGGATGAAGAAGAGGTGACCTCACAGTGTCATCTGGCAGCTGAGCGGATCAACTGCAAGTGTTCAGGGGACAAGCAGCAGGAGCACCCCTTGCCCGTGGCTGTGCCCCTCAGACACGAGGCCCTGGGTCAGGAGGAGCTCACATCGCTGCTCCGTAAGGAAAATTGGGGCTCTAGGTGGGAAAAGGAGGGAAGTCTGTTTAATAACACCAAGAAAACAGTCAATAGCATTTGCTCAGGACATGAATTTTGTTCTAGAACTCACTGGGGAAGATGCAAGACTGAGTTGATCATCTTCTATCACTCAAGGGGAAGAGAATGTCTCCAGGGGGACCAGTGGGAGAGCCGTCCCAGGGAGCAGCACCAGCACACCAAGGCCACCAGCTCTGAACTAAGCGGGCAGGCTGTGTCTCAGGGGAAAACATGCTGCTAACACGGCAGGGTGGGGCGACCGGAACTCAGATGCCCCCAAGGCAGCAGAAGGACAGCAGGCTGCTCCCCCACCTGCCTGGAACTCCAGGTCCGGGGACAGGATAGGAGGTAAGCTGGGAACACAGTGCTGAGACTGAAAAACCCTCTAGGGGGTAAAATAAAAAAGTGTACCACTTATTAAACATGGAGATACACGTAGACCACAGTTCTTTAGTGAAGCCAGAAAACCACACCAACCCATCTCAAAAATGCCATAAATGATGCTCTGTTTGGTGGAAAGGTATCCATTTTGAAACTTTTCTGTTAAAGCAACCATTCTGTAGAGGGCGAAGGAAAAAAATAACACACTTCCAAATCAAGGCAACAGTTTCCTTTTAGCACCATCACAATAGCAGTGTCCCCAGCGGCTGGATGCCTGGCACAGCACTCACTTGCTGCCATGTTTAGGGAAAGGTGACAACGCCTGTCCTCACTGTCCTTGAAGAAGGAAGTGGGTCACATTTCACTCTTGCAAAATAGGAGTCGAAAGGACAAAGATGAGGCTTTTTGCCCCTTTGAGCAGAGCTTCCCACAATCCCCTCCTCCCATATCTAAGGTCTGAAGATCGTGTTTCATGGGCCTAGACACCCAACTACTTCCTGAACCCCACAGTGGTGGTTAGTCCCCCAAACTTGGGAGGCCACATCAAGATCATCCCCACCAGCATGTTGCTAGGCATCTTCCTTCTCATCGACTGGGTTCCACCACAAGAGACCGGAGAACAGGGAGTATGGGTACCAACCTCAACTCCCATCACAGCCTCAGCTTCCTCATCTGAAAAGTGGGGAGATGCTGCCACTGTTAGGGTGCTGCGCAGATTTAATGAAATGATGTATATAAAACTTTAGTACCGCATCTGACACAAAGTTGTACCTCCCTGCGGCAGGAATTCAAGTGCAGGACAGCTCCGATGCAAATAATCCCAACAGAACCCTGTGCATACGAAGCATCCCTAAGGGAGCATAAAAGCTTCTCCCCTCCTATCTATTTCTAGAGTTAACCACCCCCACCCCCAGGGCAGCAAGTCCAGCTTCCCTGGTTACTCATCGGTTAAAGGCTTCTGGGCCTTTCCACCCGATCTTTTCCGTAACACTAGGAAGCTGCTGTTCCCCGGGGGAATTGTGTGTTACATTAAATATATGTAAATATATTGTTTATCCAGAACTAAGTAAATGAAAATCCACATGTCGTTTCTGGGCCAATCAGGCAGGTTCCTGAGGCCAAACCCCGATCCCTTTGTGATTTGCTCCTTGTTCTTTTCCAGATGAGGAAGAGAGATTGGGAGAAGAAAAAGAAAAGCAGAGATACCACACTTCATTCCGCAAAGTTCTAATAAAACCCAATACTTCCTATCATTTAAATGAAACAGAAGTCAAGCATGCCAAAGGCAGCTCCATCTCTTACTATTTCTGGCACTGGCCCTCACCTCACACTGTATTCTTGAGAGTTGCTATCTTACATGTCTATCACTGTATGTCATTTCAACGCAGTCCTTTGAGAAAAAGATTCACCTCTGACATCAGTTGACGTCATCAGTCACCATGAAGTCTTGATCCACAGTTGTCTTCTACGCTTGAGTCTGAAGCTAATGAAGAACCAAGTCTCCGTGTGGCCGTTGAAGGCAAAATTTACCCATTGACTGCCTTGTAGATATTTTTGGTACAGTAAGCAGTGTGTCCTCAAGTGACAGAGTGACCAGAGGGGAAGTCGGTGGGGTTTAGGGAGCACCGCTGAGTCATTCTGTCCAGCCAGTTTGTACCTACAGCCACTTGTTGTGACAGCAGCTGCAGTGACACCTGAGGCTTAGAAACAGCTCTAAAGTGATGTGAGGGGTGCTAAAGTTTTAGAAAGGTCACTGCGAGTCCCTGTTTAAAAGGGGGTACATCAATGGCAGCTCAGTTTTATAAGGCTGCAATGCTAAATCCATTAGCCTGCTTGCCACAGAAGCTAAGAGAAGATGTGCTCAAAGCTAGCACATCTCATGCAGCAAAATATATGTCTGGATCCTATCAACAAGCCAAACTGTTGTTGAAATCTCACTTCCAGCAACACAACTACAGCTCCTGAACTATAAATTCTCTCTGTAAGAGCAGATTAGTCCATGAATTAAGCAATCCACAGGCAGGTTACAAATCTTTAAGTCATTTAATACAGTTTTCGAGAACATCTATCTTCACGTCCACCTAAACTTTTTGAAATAATGCAACTTTTAAAATCCAAGCATGATGCCATCACTGGATAGTTGTTTTCCCTTTTGTCCTCTTAGGTATCCTCTCCTGATCCCAATAACCCAAGACTAGATATGTTGCTTTACCCCAAAGAAACAGTCTTGACAGCTTACAATCACCACAGTGTTTATTAGAAGGTCACGACCCCTAGAAATAATCATAAGTCAGAGTTTGTTGGCTTCTATTTTGAAAATTGAAGGCCTCTTCCATTATGTGACCTCTTTATGCACTGTCTGAAGTCAGCGCAGACTAAGTTACTTCTGCAAACAGTATTTCACTGATCAGAATTAAGTAATTGAGAGCATGCATAGAGGCACCATTCTTTTTATTTTTTTAAATTTTATTTCATTATTTTTTTTTTTTTTTAGAAAGAGGGGAAGGGAGAGAGACATCAATGTATGGTTGCGTTTCACCTGCCTCCAGCCACAGACCTGACTGGAGACCTGGTTTGCAACCTGGTTATGTGCCCTGGCTGGGGAATCGAACCTGCGACCTTTGGGTTCGCAGGCCGGCACCTTACCCACTGTGCTACCAGCCAGGGCGGCACCATTCTTTTCTCAGGAAAAATGTTTGGAGAAACTGCCCCTTGCATCCAGACACATGGGCACAGCTTGGTTTTCTCTTGCTTTAAGAGATCACCTACCTTAGAACTTCAGACACTTTACACACTAGCATTTGAGACTCAAGTCAGCTCTCAGTCTTTCTTTTACAAGATGAAGCCCATCAACCTCCCCTACTTTACTTTTGATGCTGACTCAATAAACACTCTTCAACTGTTGCATGTACCCTATAGGTTATAAGGTCCACTGATTAGAACATGGCCTCTAGTCCATTCATTCATTCATGGGTACTTACTGAATACCTACCGCATGAAAGGCACGGTGCAAGGTGCTGAAACATAGTGAAAAGAAAAAACAGTGTCTGACCACATTATGTAATTAATCTACTCAAATGGTCATAACTGCCTAGACAGCACAGAAATCCACAGTAATGTGATAGAGACCTAACCTAGTCCAGGTCATCAGGAAAAGCTTTGCTGAAAAAGCAAGATGTGAGCTGGACCCCAGACAGACAAGGAGTTGGCGAGGAATGGTAGAGAGAGAAGAGCTTTCTAAACTGAGAGGTTATCTGTGTGACAAACCTGGGGCAGGAAGGCACAGGGCTTGCTGAAGAGCTGGAAGGCAGCCAGCATTGGTGGGACCGAGTGCAGAATAAAGGGCACAAAATGACACTAGGGAAACTTGCAGGAAGCTCTCAGAAGCCAGAGGACACATCCTATACATTATTCCATGGCCACTGGGTATGCATGGGTTTTAAAGAGGAGGAGAAACATGGTCAAAATGACATAATGAAAAGACTGGTTCTTACAGACTAATGGCTAAAAGAATCCTGTGAGTTCAGCTAGATCTACCAATGTGCAGGCTGCCAGTCCTCAACCCCTGTCCTCATGCCCACACTTATCCTGCCCTGACATAACCTGTCTTTGAAATTCTGTCCCCGAATCTATACCCTGGCCTTCATTTACTAGACACTTCATCATTCCAGACAGCTCAACTGCCATTCCCACAGTTCTTCCTCGGGGACACGCTCACACAGCTCTGATCCTCTTTATTCACGTATCGTTTAATGTCATCCTCAACCACGTAGCCCTATTTCTTCCCCCACTGTATTTTGCCAAGCGAGGCTTATTTGGAGTTTCTGAGAGTTGCGCAGAAACATCTAACAGGAAGAATGAAGACAGAATGTTCGGTCTGGGTATACTGGCAAGCAGGCACGGTAAGAGCATCTAAGACTAGGAGCTCAGGGAAAAGGAAAAGGAAAAGGTTCTAGAACCAGCACACACTCCGAGTAGCAGCCTCAAAGCTGTGTGACATCTGAGCTAAGAAGTTCAGGGGGCTCTGCCGCATAAACCGCCATTAACCAAAGCCTTCAGGTCATGCCTCCGATTTCATCCTGGTACCTCGGAGAATCCTGAGCAGCCATTATCAAGAATGCATCCTGCCCTGGCTGGTAGCACAGTGGATAAGGCGCCGGCCTGTGAACCCAAAGGTCGCAGGTTCGATTCCCCAGCCAGGGCACATAACCAGCTTGCAAACCAGGTCTCTAGTCATGTCTGTGGCTGGAGGCGGGTGAAACGCAACCATACATTGATGTCTCTCTCTCTCTCTCTGCCTCTCTCCCTTCCCCTCTTTCTAAAAATAATGAAATAAAATCTTAAAAAAAAAAAAAAAAAAATGCATCCTGCCCATGTGGAATGGAATCCTTCTTCGGCGAGTTCCACCCAGTGTTAACATCACACCAACCTGCTGTTGGAAACCCCCGATGTCCTAGGCTGATCACGGCTAACTAACTCATCCTTGCCGTGCCGAACGACCATGCTTTAGAGACGGATTCGGAGAAATGTCCCCTCAAGGCCTGCAGGAAAGTGTGGGTCTGCAGTTAAAGAACTGCTGACCCAACCCTCTATGAGACTAACCAGAAGAGACTTTGGAAGGTTTTAAAAAAAGAGGGAAGGGCATGTGGCTGGTGTCACATGCACTCTTCACAGGCTCTTCTCTGAAGGATGGGGCAGGGAGGGGAAGGGCTCAGCTGGGTGAGAAAAGCTGAAATGAGAGAATGTGGGTTTATTTTCTTGGCCAAAATCTCCTCCCCTCCCCCCCAATACATGACATGAAAAACCACAGGAGGGGTGTGAAATGAGCAGGGTGGGGTGGGGTCATGTCAGTTGCACTTCCTATCGAGTTTGTACAGGGCTAGAGCTCACTGGAAAGGTGGAAATGGAAGCCGTTGCTTGCTGCCGCTTCAGTTCACCTGAGCAGCATTAACGTACCACCAGGTGAGTGGCACTGCCCTGAAAGGTTTCCCAACATCACTGCTACCATTCCTGACACAGGAAGCCATGAGGGGAGGTGACAAAGCAATGGTTAGTCTTGGTGGCGCTGCCTTTCTTACCAAGTTTATCACACACATGTTCCTGGAAAGGTCCATATACAACTTTATACTGTATATATTTTAAATTCAGATGAGTTCAGAAACTCAGACAACCTGAGTAAGGCTCATTCTCCAACAAAACTCTCCCTTTCATACACATGCCTGACGTGTTAGATCACCACTAGGCTGTTGGCAAATGTATTAGTGCATTAATGGTGGGTATAGACATACCACTAGATGTGCACCCAGGTCTTAAAATAGGTACCCAGGCAAGGTGTTCAATTGTTCAGGTTTCTGGAGAAGGCCTGAATAAACTATCCTTCCCAATAACATTTAGGTGTTAAAAAAGGGGTGCATCCAGGTCAACAGCTCTGTCCTTCTGCAGGGTCCCCTGGGCTGAGACCCAGTATAGCACAGGTGACAGCCTGAGGAAATGTCACAAAGCAACACCCACAACCCCTCTAGCAAAGGTAAGTGGATCCAGATAGTGCTCACCTTAAAATATGAATGTACCAAAAGGAAAGAAAACAAATCACCCCACTTTTGAACACAGGCTGGGTTAGGTTTCCTCTTTGCACAAGGACTGAGAACACGGAGCTGGACAAGTCCATCCAAAGGCCACTGTGTCCTGGTGTGCGAGGTGCATTGGTCTGGGAAGCAGGCTACCAAGGGCCGTGGGCCTTCCTTTGCATCCAAGTCACAGAACTGCCATGTCAAATTCCTGAAATTCTCCGGGCCTTGGTCTTCCTAGTGAGTAGCCTGAACTAAAAGAAGCTGTAACACTATGTCTACATTTATCATTCCTTCATCTTCCTGTTTCTCAGGAAGAAGGCTACTTCTAGTCATAATCTTTCATGTTGACCCCCAATACATTCACGGAAAGATCATAGGATATGGCTCAACAGAAAGGCGTCTCTCTGATCACAGGACACCATCAGTTCAAGTGCTTTGTTTACAGGTGATCAAGGGTGGGGCCTCCCCTTTTCAGCGGGGGAGGGAAGCGGTGTCCAGCCCAAGAGCTCACTGCTCTCTAGTGAGAAAGTGCCCTGAGAACCAGTAGGGGACAGAGGAAAGGAGACAAATCCCTGGCAATAGTCAATAAAGATGTTAAAACAAACCACTTATTGGGCCTCCTCTCCTGCTGTATCTACCATCTGCGTGTGTGTAACAGCACCTTCCTATTTTGGTTAACACTTAGCTCCAGAGTCTGCATTTACTGCCATGAAGAATAAGAGTAGCATCATGTTACAATGCCATCCCAGCTGAGGTGTTAATCACCAAAATGCCAGCAAATTTTTCCCTGCCAACCCCCAACTCCTAGCCCCACATTCAGGGGCCTCACCTGAGTTCAGTGCTGTCCGGCCTTGTTGTCCACTAGCCCACAGCTGGGCGGGACAACCCGTCCATGCCCATCCCTGTCCCACTCACTCTTCCACCTTGTACAGCTAGAAAAGCACTGGTCATTCGGAAAGTATATTGCAGTTTCCAAAGGGCTTTCACCAACATGGAGTCTCAGAATTCCATGCGACAGGAAGCTCAGGTGCTCTTAGAAGCATTTCACACATGAAGAACTCAGAGGTCCATGGCGGGGAAGGGCCATGGCTGACCCACAACCTGAAAATGAACAGACCCAGAAACAGAGCCGACACCCCTGCCGGGGCTCCTTCCACCCCTGCCTCCCACGCACCACTCCAATAGTCAACGTTGAATGAACATGAAGACCTGCTAATTCAACCACATGCATTCTACAGTCACTTGTATAACATTTCCCTTCCTTCTAGGGTAAGAATGAAAGGTCATTGATCTGTAGGCACTGTGCACCAAGCATGGGGCCTGGAAAGCATTTCAGAATGGGCTGGCTGAATGGATGAACTCCGGCACTGTAGATTCCTGCTTCTCATAGCAAGAAATGCTCTCTCCCGCCAGAAACGCTAAGTATAGTACTATATAAATACCCCTGACAAGCTGTCACCAGCCTGAGGACATCTGGGCACGAGGAAGAGCGGCTTTGTCTTCAAACTCAGAGGTCTGATGATGCTGCACTTCTCTCTGCCAAGCAAGCACAGCCATAGGTCCTGTAGCTTCTTAGGTCTTATCTGTTAGCATCCCTGGTTCTGCAGGAATTTCTGGTTCCTGCAGACTGCGAAACCTTTGATGAAATGGGTGTGTTAAATGCAATGTTTTGCGTTTCCCTAGCACGAAAGAGAGAAAGCCCAGGGCAGGACCCTTACTTAGCGTGGGTCTAACACTTACAGGGAAGCGTCCAAGAGACATTTCACCAAGTCCCAGGCTCTGGCTCTGGCAGTTAACAAGGGACAAGTCAACATCGGACTTCAGAATACACTGTGTCCCACAGGCTGTCCAAGCTCCATCATGGGGAGCAAGCAACAAGCAACCCCCACCCCCAAAGCTTTGCCCAAGGCAGAAGAAACAACTCATCAAGGGACTTGGCACCACCAGGCACTGTCGGTTCTGCCAGGGCCCCCTCAAATCCTCTCCAAGGGCTCCGTCCCCTGGGAACTGGTGCTATAGAGGTGAGCTGCTCTTACCATCCAGGCAAAGCGTGGCTACAACGGATCTGCAGTTTATAATCCCAGAGACCATGAAAAGAAGAGAACAAAGGTTGAGTGGTTCTGAGCTTTGCCTCTGACCTGTGAGGGCTGAGGAAAGAGGCCACAGGCCAGCGGGGTCTCTTACAAGCATCAAGGATCCAGTCCAGAGTCTGGGGGCATCGTGAGCTGATGGAAAAGCAGCGTGATTTACGGAGGTGACAACGGTAAACAAGGAAGGGTCTTGTGCTCGAGGGGTACAAGCTGGGCAGAAGTTAGAAATGAAATGGGAGTTGGGGTCTGAATGCTGGCGCCAGTCCTCTCACTCACGGCTGCACGACCTGAGACAAACCTAGAGCTCACGGAGGACGGTCCACTTCCTTCCTCAGTTTCCTCATTTGTAGGAACTGCTTGTCCTCCTCCACAAGGGCATCATGGGGGGAAGTCCCTATCGGATATGAAGCCCCTCATAGGGCAGATGACACACCAGGGCTTTGCCCTTGGGGAGCTAGCCGCCCAGTTAGCAAAGCCTAAAAAAGCCAACATTAACCGGCAATTAAAGGCAGGTGGCAGGCAGGACAGCCAATGGAAAGCAGCACAGAATCACATACACGAGTGGTACCAGGGCACAGATGCACCAAACTGGGAGCTCACTCCGGCGGAAGTCCGGGAGGAGCCTGCAAAGAGAATGTGACTCCATGACCTGCAGCAGGTGTAGGACAAGGGTTAACAGTCCAGGCAGGAAAGGCCAAGGTCATTAGCTGAGTTGAAGCCAGGGACTTGTGGGCAAGTGTGCTGGGACTAAGTTCAAAAGTCAGGTCCAAGTCACATCATAGCAGAGGACTTCACTCCCAGCCAAGGGATCCTCACCTGGATCCTTCACCCAGAAGCTGCCATAGAAAACGTATGAGTAGTCAGGCGGTGGGTAGAAAAGTATGTTTACAACTATCCAGCATCACACAAATGCTAATTGTCCTCATTGCTATTCCTGGCATCTCCCCCTGGAGCCCAGCACCATGTAAGGGGTACCCAGATGGTGGAATAAAAACTTCAGAAGGCAAGACAGACCAGTGCCTAATTTATAGCAGCTGAATCACGTAACGATCCTCTGCACCCAGATGGAGCGGGCAAGGTACGAAACGCCGAGAACCTCTGGAAGCTAAGCAACTGAAATCAAACATGAGCTTCAAATGAAAAGACTTGCTTTGCAGAATGTGCTCTTAGAAGCCAGGTTTCCAAAACAACTTCGCTTTCTCAATTCCATTCTTGGTTTCCCTCCTTCCCAGCTGCTTTTCACTGTTTCACTGTGTCCTCTCCTCAATTTCCTTGTCAATGACCAGACCCCAGTATATTCACCCTCTTCTTCACCCTGTCTCCCCCTCACACACAGCATACACAGCACACACACATCATGCACACATCACACATGCAGTCTACACAGCACACATAGTACACCCCTCACACACTGCATGGCACACATTGCACAGAGCACACACATCTCACATTACACACACAGTGCAAATAGTATACACATCTCACACCTCATACATCACACACACGGTGCACACAGCACACAGTTCCCACACATTGCAGAGCCTATGCATCTCACATGATCCCTAAATGAGATCCTATGGCTGCTGACCTTCCCCTTAAGATCTAGACCCAGTATCATCTTATGTCCGTATCAAATGCAGTTATGTATATCAAAAGCTTGAAGGCCAAGCTGAATTCTTGAATCCTATTCTACCCATGCACGTTTCTTATCTCAGAAAATCATTGTTCAATCCACTTGGTTATTCAGACAAAAAGCCCAGAAGTTGTCCCGTCTTCCTTCCTTTACATACCCACATCCAATTCAGGAGCAAGTCCGCACACTCTGACTCCAAAAGATATCCTGGACCGAACATGTCCCCTGTCCATTCGCCCTGCCCACCCCTTCTCTCCAGGACCGCGCCTTTACCTTCTTACCAGATGTCTGGCTCTACCCTCAGCTCCTCATCAGCAGCCAGAATTCTCTAAGTACCGCAGGCCATACCACTCCATGGCATGAAGCATAAAATGTGGACTCCATCGAAGCTGGCGAACCATCCATGTCCTCTCCTGGAGCCCGAGTCCCAGTCCTTCCCCAAGCCCAGGGCACCCAGCCACCAGTCACTTATCTCCTCGGAGCCTTTGGCATGGCAGCCTTCCCCATGGCTCTGCCTTATCACATGAATCTCAGCTTAAATATCACCATTCTCAAGTTCCTGACCAACTAATCTAAAATCAGTCCCTGTTAAGCATTTTCTGCCATACGCCCTACTGTATTTTCTTCATAGCATTTCCATTTTCGTTTCCATGAAACGACATTGCTCCTCTCTTGCGTGTGTCAGATCTGTAAACGTAAGCACCAGGAGGTTAGAGACCGGCCCGTTCTGTTTCCTGTTCCACCTGCAGGAACAGGGCCTGGTACGGGATAGGTATGTGGACATGTGCAGAGGAACCAACCTGAGCTGCAATAACCCACGTGCGTTACGGGGACTTCACCTCTGGGGGAAACGGGCGCATTCCAGTTGTCCATGCCCAAGGGCTAAGGCTCAGACGGGAGGGAGTTCGCTGGATTCCGTGGGTCTGGAAGACTTCACAGGAGAGAGGTGGCGTAGAGAATGAAGGGCGGCATCGCAGGTGCACGCCACGGCACGGAGGGACCCACGTTTCAAGCATCGACTGGACAGCGAAGGCGGCAGGAGTAAGACTGACACACAGAAGCAGTATTACTAATTCTGTGATCCAGTCTGTCATTTCCCCCCTTCACAACACGTTCAAGGGACTGACTTTTCTGAGCATCGCTCTGAGTCTGTCATCACACCAGGTGTCTTCTATTCATTGTCATTTAATCCCCACAACTCCTCCATGAAGCCGCATTCCTCACTTCTGTGAATGCTGGGGCTGCTGCCCACGGCAGGTGCATCTCTCCCTACCTGGGGCCATGCGTCTGCGGCAGGGCAAGCCCCGATCCCCTAAGCCCAGGGGCCTTCCCCTTCATCCACTTTACACTGCATTCCCCAAGACAGACCCAGAGCTCTCGGCTTTTGGACTCGAGGAAGTAGGCACCACAAGGGGGAAGGGGAACCCAGGAAAAGAAGCCTAAGTGCCCCATAAACAATTTGGATCGAGGAGAAACAAACTCTGTCCGTAACATAAGCGCAGAGCTAGAAACCCAGGCCAAGGACTTCAGGCTCCCAGACTCACTCCTGCCACCACAGCCCATTTCAAATGACAAACACCAGTGCCAACTTGAAGCTCTACCAGTAAATGTACCTCAGGCCAGGGCGTGCCTGTCTGCTGAGCGATCGGAAGGCTGGACTTCAGTTCGGCGAGCCAAACTGCAAATTGCAATCTGAATCCAAGAATGCCGCAAGGATATCGCCTGTTAACCTTCACTGACCTCTCCGGGATGAGCTCATTGCTTGAAAAATAGGCTCAAATGAAGCCACAGCTGTGGGAGCAAGAAGCAAGATTGGCAGGATGTTTTCTTTCGTAAACTGCAGAAGATGTGCCCTGAAGCAGTCCCTAGCCAGAGGCAGAGCTCATTCACTGCCCCGGGAGAGCGCTCAGGACAGAATCAAGACCAGTCCCCTGGCTGTGGGAACTGAGTGGAAAGAGCCTGGTTTGGTCTCGCACTTGTAGCGAGTGGCGTTAGCCCATCCCACCACGTCCCGTCCCTGTGCCCAGAAGGTGAGGCATACTAGGTGACGGAGGGCAATGGTTTGCCTCAGTAGGATGGAGGCAAAAAGGAGGGAAAGAAGCGGCAGGAGGGAAAAAGGAATTTAAAAAGTTGGGGAGGGAGATATGTTCATTCCAAACAATAGTATACAAGCTAACGGTCAGCTCCTTCCTTCCACACAGAATTGATAAATATAAACACAGGTCAAGATGACAGTGAGCTAGTTCAGGGGTCCACTTCCTTGACGGGTAACAGCCTTCTGCACTGAAGAAACAAGCACTAAGGTAATAAAGCAAAAACAAGGGTACCAGGGACCTAACCGAGCACATCCTCTGGTTCTAGGTGCCCACGTGGCCAACTTGGTACATGTTCCAGAGGCCAAGGAGGACACAGATGCGTGTGCACCCCTAGTGGCACCTCCCAACTTCTCCGCATCTCGGAACCCACTCCAGGCACCCTCTCCTGCCCTTCCTGTCCCCGTAACAACACAACCGTTGGCCTGTCCCAGTCCTGGAAATGAGCAAGGGGCATTCGGCAGTGGGTCTAGATGAGACATTTCTCAAAGCTGGTCACGAAGTGACTCCCATGGGCCATGGCAGCCTCCTGCTGTAGGCTGGCCCCGAGCACAGGGGCTGCTTCGCTCTACTCATACCTTTGACCGCAGACACCTGAACCATGGTCCCTGCCACCCTCCCGGCTCCTTCAGTCAATGCCAGAGAAGCAGTCTGTCTGGTTTTCAAGGTTCTTTCAGAACACTCCCAATTAAGTGACATCAGGAAACCACCTTGACAATGACTGTGACAGAACTAGTTGGGCATTCACGCTCACTTTGTATCACCCTGCAAAATAAAGAAGCCTAAACAAAGAAGCTTGTACTTAAAAAATAAATGCTGAAGGTAATACTATAAAATAAAACTTGGGTCATTTTTGTTCATTAGTATTTTTCATATATTGCCTTTTTATGTTAATAAGGATGCCAACTGCCCTTACATGTGAAGGATTACTCTTGATGCTGATATGTCCTTGTTGACTTTGCAATCATGTAGCATAGAAATGTGCACTTGAAACCTATACAATTTTATTAGCCAAAGTCACCCCCATAAATTAATTTTTTTTTAAAACAAGAAATGAAAAGAATGTCTTCTATGAGAAAAAGAAGGGGGAAATGGCAGTTGAGACTTTTGTTTAGCATTAATTTACCTTGGCCAATTTAAAAAACCTGACAACCCTATATCAGTGATGAGGAGACTTGTCCTTAGGTTGTTAGTTTTTTTATTTGTTTTGCCCAGGTCATGAAATCCAAAATTGGGAACTCCTCTTCTGTATTCGGGTTTGGAGAACACACTACAGCTTGGAGCATAAACAAGGTTCCAGAAACCAGAGACCTTCCCCTTTTGCTTCATACTTGACAGCACTAAAGAAATCTTTCTCTCAAAGAAATGAGCCCATAAACCCATTAAATGGCCCTAGATCCAGTCACTCACCTGCTGCCTACAACCAGGTGCTGACAGAAGATCCACAAAAGAAAATCAAGTAAGAGGGTCGGTAGAGCTGCCCAGCCCATTTGATTTTTCAGGTTCGTTATGATTATCTGTACATTACACTTTCTGAAAAGTCCTACAATTAAAAATCTGCTCATTCAAAGCCACTCAGTGAAAGACAAATATCATATGATCTCACCCATTACGGGACAATAATGAGCAAAACTAACAACAGGCAAAACAGAACCAAGTATATGAATACAAGGAATAGGCCTTCAATGGTCAGGGGGAAAGGGGTTGGGGGAAGGGGGGAGGCAGAGGCAAGAAAGGGGAGCAGCTTAGACAAGAACCTAATATATAGGAACCATGGACATGGACAACAGGTGGGATTGACTTTGGGGGGAATGGGTGGGTGGGGAGGGGGACAGAGGGGAGCAAAAAGGGGATGAATGTAATACAACAACAATAAAATTTTTTTCAAAATCTGCTCATTCAGAATTTCTCAATTATATCTGATGAAGGAGTTTTGTTTAAAGGAGCATAAATTCTGGAGAGAGATTTCGGTTCCATGAAATATACCTTTGGGAGACAAAGGCACAGAGCAGGAGCAGCTCAGCAGGAGTCAGGAGCCCTCCCTGCTTCTCAGGAACAAGACACCGTCTTGGCCCTAAGGGTCAACGTTCCTCCCCATCAGTCTCCTCTTACACCTGCTGGTTTCTAGTCAACACATTCTCTGGGCAGGGACAGCCACGCACCCCGGACTGGTGAGCCCACCAACACCAAGACCTGGATTCACAGGGAAAGGGACAGTCAAGGAACCAGAGTGGCTCAGAAAGCCCTTGGGAGCCACCTGACACCTACAATGGTTTGGGATCTGTGACAAGATTAACGAAGTTAACCAGTTGACCACCAACTAGAGACTGAATGCTTGTATCCCCTTAAAAATTCATGTTAAATCCTAACACTCAAAGTGATGGCATCTCGAGGTGGGGCCTTCGGGGCTGGGGGTGACTAGGTCCCAAGAGTTGAGCCCTCGTGAACGAGATTAGTGCCCTTATTAAAGAGACCCTACCCTTCTCCTATGGGAGGCCACAGCAAGACCACTAGGCAAAAAGCAGGCCCTCGCCACTTATCTAATCTGCCATGCCTTGATCTGGGACTTCCCAGCCTCTAGAACTGCAAGGAGTAAGTCTTTGTTGTTGAAGCCACTCAGTCTACAATATTCTGCTATGGAAGTCCCAAAGGTCTAAGCCATTACACTTCCTCCAAGGCTCTGTGTCTAGGCTCAAGGAGGGTATTTGTGAAGGCGGTGGCTGGAGACAACACTCACCTCAGGGCAGCCCACACGAGACATCTGCCATCTTGAGCCTGCCCGAGGGCCCCTCCTCACTGCTACCCCCACGTCTCTACCTGGCCTTTCACTCTCTCGGTGCACATGTTACTCCAAAGGAGACACACAGTGTTACAACGTGTGTGTTGAGTGGGAGGAGCCCACGGGGCCTCGCCACACAGCTGCCCCCAGAGTTGGGTTGGACAAGAGGTCAGCAGACTGCTGTATGCCACTTACGGGCCATCTATCTTTCATGGGAGTCTCCTGAAGCATTTGACATTAGAAGATGACAATGGGAAGAGGGACAAACTGAAGAAATACTACTTCATCCAACCCCCATCCTGGAATACACTATGTACCACCACCTAAGGACCATGTGCCATGTACGAAGCACATGAACAAACACAAGGATGAACCAGGTTCTTCACAATGGGCAGCGGTGAGAGGCCAAAGCCCCCCAGCAGCAGAGAGGAGAGTATCTGGGGGGTCTTCAGCCCTGTGAGTCACTCATCAGCCCATCCCCACCCTGTCCAAGGGAAGGGACTTTCCAGTTAGGTGTTTCTTTAAAATACTGAATTTGATCATTAAACCTGAAAATGACCAGAAGGTGGAAGCTAAGAAAAATACTGTCAAGCAACCAGCAGCAAGCTAAACCAGGACAAAGTTATGAATCCCCTGAGACTTGAATGTGCCTTCCAAGAAAGCATCCACTCCGTGTTCCCAGGAGGCTCTGCCAGCCTCCCGCCTCCTCCCCGCCTCCCAACAGGCCCACAAAGCCCGCATGTAGGTCAGCCTGGTCCATGGCCCCCTGCAACAGTTGCAGGCCTTGGGATGAGTTACCCTAACCTAGACTCACAAGGGGTTGGCTGGCGGCCTATTCCCAGAGCCGAAGGGACCCCCCAACTCATTAACCCAAGCAGGATGATTCTCAACTCTTCGAAACACTAACACCTGCTATTTTTAAATAACTCACCAGCAGCCAACAAAAGCTACCCACTGGCTCAGGACGCTGCCAGCTGGTTCACGGACGCCACCCAGGTGAGTCACCGCCCGTTACTGTGAAGGTGACGGGAAAGGAGGGGCCACAGGAAACATCGTCACTGTGAAGGTGCACAATCGCTGCACTGTAGTAACATAAAAACTCTCTCTCTGATGCAAGGAGTTACCACACTCACTCACAGGCTGGCTTAGTTTTTGATCCAAGTACACAAATCAGGTATCCTGGGAAATCAAGACTCACATGAGAGAAAAAGTCATTTCTGGGCAAATTTTTCAGTGCAAGTAACATTTAATATTATGATTCATACGTGCAACCTTCTCTCCACTTCCCTCTGATATGTGAGCTTTATTAGGAAATAAAACCAGGAATCCAGAAATTCACAGGTTCACAAAAAGCAGCACACAGAAGGGCAAGGTGAAGGGTGTGACGCTAGTCTAGAGGCTATTCTTGTCCCATTTGTGGTTATGCAGGTTAACATTTTACCAAACAGTGATTCATTTGGTTTAACAATACTCTTTTCTAAAAATGCAACTATCCCTCTAATAGAAATGATATACTGGTGACTCACACCCACCCTTTGAACAAATCAGTTCAGTGCCATATGGAGAAAGAGTTGAGTGCAGAGTCTCAGGAAATTTCTTTCTACCATGAACAAGGCCACCTCAAGTGTGATGGGACTCAGGGACCATAAAGACAACAAGGGCTAGAGGTGGTTTGAAAATATAACAGGATGAAGGGAAAATGCCCGATATCACAGTCACCCCTAAACTAGCCACCTTACCCTATCCCCACTTTAGGGCACTCCAGGTCCCACTCGGCCTCACCCCGGGACTATTGCAGCTCAAGTATACCACGGGCCAAATAAGGTGATGAAGAAATGGTCCCCGGGAAAATGACACACATGTCTAATGTGAAACTGAATCCAAAACTCCAAATACACAACAAAGAAAATTTTCTAACAATCTATTGACAGTATCAGGGGCTACTTACATTTCAAAGGCATTCTTAAAAGCAGATCAATACAGGTCCTGCCTTACCCTTCACTTAAAGCAGGACTTGAGAGGAGAGGTGAAAAATGCTAGTATCAAATAGAACTTATTCCGAGTCCTATTTCAAGGGGTGCCTGACCTAAAAGTAACTATTAAAGTAGGACCTAACTTTCATTCACAAACTCCCCCCTCAACTTCTGTGCCCCTTAAGAGCCAAGACCACTGGGTACTGAGGGTCACTTTGCTTTAGGTCACAATTTGAGTCACCCCAGTGCGAATGAGGAAGCAGCTACCAGTTTGCAGGCACCAGGGATGAGTAGGCATCTGAGCACCGGGGTACAAAGACAGGGCAGAGAATTTAATCCATAGCCACTGGGGGTGTCCCTACATCTGGCCAGCCATTCTGCAAATACACAGGCTCAGTCATAAGGCTGGTCCCCGGGGCTACACACCACCGACATGGCGGGAGGTACACCTCCTCCTCGTGTCACCAACCTGATCGCCAAGACCTTGCGAGCTCCCAGACTCAGTCAGCCTCAGGCAAACCACTGCAGTCCACTCCGGCAGAGATGTACAATTCAAAGTAATTATGGAGTACGACTCAGTCATTTCCCTGAACAACTGCCATGAAGGTGTCCCGGTGAAACAGACTCTGGAGCCAGCGGCCTGTCATTTAGTAGCTGTGTGACTTGGGACAGTTCTAGAACCTACCTGGGCCTCGGTTTATCATCAGACCCCTCCCGCAGGGTAGATGGGAGGGTTCCATGATGGAAGATGTTTCCATGGCCGAAGACGTAGTTTTGAGAACAGTACTTGGCACCTATTAGCAAGCACTTAGCAACCCACACCACCCAACTGAGCTCCATTTTCTCACCTGTAAAATGGGGGCGTGTCAGAACATATGTGCTTTCAGCCCTTTATTCAAGATGAGTCATGAGTCAATTCCAACAGAGTGGGGGGTTAGCCTCTCCCCGCTCTCTCTTTCCGGGTTATATTCATTTTTCAAAAATACTGCCTTCACCGTGTTTTAACTGGTCTCTCCGGGGACCATTATGTTTTCTATCCCTCACAGTGGATTAGGAGATAGCCAAACATGTTCACAGGGAAAGTACATCACCTGAGAGGGGAGAGGACCCTGGAAAGGAAATGACTACTCAACGTTCAATTCTCTCCCCCTGAAGCTTCAGCAGAAAGGTGGTTGTCCAGGGTAGAGCTTAAATCCCCTCGGAACTGGGGAGCTCATCACTCACACAGCAGTTTCTAGCCTTGCAGGAGACTTCTCAAGTCCCTTACGGTCCCAGTTTCTGGGAACACGTGGCCAAACCTATGGTGGCCGCAGAACGTGGATGCTGCCCTCACGGTAATGCCAACAGATAGGTTCATAGCTTAGAGGACTTCAAGACATTTCCTGGTTTGAAACTCACAACTTCTCTGAAGAGTGAGCAAGGCAGGTACTATTCCATCTCTAGCAGCATGAAGGGGTGTGGGGAGGGCTCAGCAAGTTTGAATGACTTTGCCCACTTTTCATATGGAACTACAATCAGGATGGAAGCCCACGTCTTCTAACTCCAAGTCAGGGCTTTCAGTCCACCTTCGCCCACCTGGCAGTTCACGGCCATGAAATGCCCAAGTTACCCCCGCCTGTAATGAACTACATCGATGGTTCTCCCAGCCCTTCCTGCTCTCTCTGTCCTGATGATTCATTACGAGAGGTCAGTGGTAGTTTTTCCAACATACAAACTGCTTAGAAAATTGATTCAGTTAGGAAACCAAAAGGATAACAAGAAAAGTAACGACACATCACATATTCCTTAGACCTTCATAAAAACCTTACCTAAACCTGGAATACACAGAGCAATGATTAGCTAATAACTGACCCCATCTCCAGTCTTAGGCTAAACAAAGAATATTTTATCCACTTTCCCCCAAGTGACACCAGCCAGTCACCTATCACCACCTTCTAGAAACTATACACAATATAAAATTGAGATAGTTCAACTAGTTACAACGCTACATTATACAGTGATGGGTTCCACACAAGTGCAAAGATCATTTAACATGTGTAGGCGGTTTCTGACAGAGCCATCACCCACAGGGAAGGGCAACCATTCACAATGAGCAGGAACGTGCCTTGTTTGCATATCTGAGAAGCTGTATTTCCTCTTTCAGCTTTGACCACTGTAAAACATGACTTCTCAAGTTTACACAGCAGACATGAGAGGGGGTTAGAAAGAGAACACAGTAATTTTTAAGATTTTATTTATTTCCAGAGACAGAGGAAGGGAGAGAGGCAGAGAAACACCAATGTATGGTTGGTTTTCACCTGCCTCCAGCTACGGACCTGGCTTGCAACCTGGTTATGTGCCCTGGCTGGGGAATCGAACCATCAACCTTTGGGTTCCCAGGCTGATACCTTATCTGCCATGCTACCAGCCAGGGCCCAGAACATAATAATCTTATCCCCCAGCCCGCCCCCATAAACTGCAACGTGTCCAGGAAGGCTTTGGCTACCTTGCTGGGGGGATGTGGTCCTGAAGACCCTGGGACGCTGCAGTCAGAGCTGACAGTGAAGTGCTTCACAGCACAGCGGAGCTGGGGGAGGGAGGGGAGCCCTGTGAGCTGAGTCCGATGTCCAATGGTGCAAGCAAAGGAGCTGTGGCCACCGGCATGTGGCAGGTTGAAGTAGGCCACCAGGCCAGGACTGCAAGCGCCTGGGGCTCAGGCTAGAACTCACGATCTCCCACCAAGAGGCCTCCACAGCTGCTCCAGGAAACTCCCTCTGGGTGGAATATTTGTTTCTAGGCAATTTCTAAACCTAGTAGATCATATGTGATGCTCAGCACACCAGAAGTTATTTCCATCTTAATAATGCCACGTTAATGAAACACACCCAGGATCCATTCATGCAAATAAACACGTAAGCACTTGTGTGGCAGATGCCAGGACAAGTGCATAGACAATTCAGATGTGGCTCCTGGTCCTCACAGGCACCTCTGTCCCCTCCTGATGCCCGGCCACCTCTCCTCGGCCCTCTGGGATCACTTACCCACTCTGTTGTGGGTCTCTGTTAACGGGTCTTGTGAGGCCTTCTGAGGTTATAGGGAAATCAGACTGACTGCGAGTTGTAGCCCCCGATAGCAAATCCTGTAAGAGACCCACCATGACAGCACATCTGGCACTTCCAGCGTCTGACAGCTGTGAACACAACAAGCACCCACAGACGTCACTCAACGCCATAACATCACGTGGCCCGAGACACACGCTAGTTATCCCCGCTTTCTCCCCGCATCCAGAAAATGCCTTCCTGAAGCTACAGCCAGGTAGGGTTTCAATGTCCGCAAACCACTGCCTGTTCACCCCCTTTCCCTGGCTGCTCCGGGAAACGCCCTTGGATAGAACAACATCTCGGAGGCTCTGTTATAAAGCAGATGCTGAAACCGTTGCGGTCGTCTGCGTGTGTCCATCAACAATGCAGAAACTGCCAGAAAAGCACAGCAGAAAGCAACCAAGAGGCCCAGGTGTTTACTAGGCCAGGCTGAAGGACCGAGTCAGGAAACAGGGAACAGTTGGAGGCCACAGCTCTCATTTATGAGGCGCCCTGATCAGACCGGTGAGGCCGCTTGAGTGGGAGGCACAGGTGATTGAGGTGCAGGCCAACTAAGAGGGGAGGAGAACATAATAATCTCCACATAAACCAACAATACAAGAGAGAGAGGAAGGGCCCCAAGAGCAAGGGGTTGGACGCCAAAGAAATGTAGAGGTGGCTGGGATTCTGCAAGCCGGAAAGGTAAAAGCAAAGGCTTTGGGGGAAGCAGTGACATTTGAGCAAAGCTTTGAAGGACATGCAGAGATGGAAGACGGGTGCCTGGAAGAGACCCACAGCCAGCACACGCAGCAGCCTGCATGGGCGATGGGAACTGCTGGAAGCTGGCTGGGGCGGTGGTGTTCAAAGGAAGGTAGAAGGAAATTAAGTTGGGAAGTCAGGATTCTAGTGGACCATGGAGGGCCCTGAACCCCATGCTGAGGACAGAAGACTTCATGCGACAAGCAAACTACTGTCTCTGAACCTGACTAAGTGAGATCAGAACTGAGCCTCAGGAAACCTCACGCAGCAGGTACCTGTGGGAATACCTATCATACACATCAGGAAAATAAATGAGATGAATCCCAGACACACCTCATTTAAGTAACAGAGGGTTTGCCCTCCAGAGAAATCAAGAGGCAAAAATTTTAGGTGATTAAAATCTTTAAAGCAGAAATTATGTTCCTTTTTAACTCCAGGTTAGCTCATTAAGAATAAAAGAGAGAGCCCTGGCTGGTGTGGCTCAGTTGGTTGGAGCATCCTTTCGTAGATCAAAGGGTCGTGGGTCCAATTCCCCCAGTCAGAGCACACGCCTACATTGAGAACATTGCCATTTAAATTGTATGCATACATGTATGCATACAATTTAAAATCTCCCATCTTCGAATAAAAATATATCTCTCATCTTCCAAAACAATTTGTAGCAAAGCAATTCATTTTATACTGACTTTTTCAGTTTTGCTTATCTATCTGATCCGCCTATCCACATTATAAAATCCTTTTGAAATGGGGTTGTAGTACACATCTTTGGTGTTTCCAAAACAGTCCAATAGAAAGCTTATGCCAGTGCCTGACAGATTGAGTGATTTCTATCACTCCCAGCTTTGGTAGTATCATTTGGAGGGAAATTTCTCTCTAAATTGTCCACAACTGCCTTCCAGAAGGTAAGTCAGTCACCTTTTTCAAGTATCTTTTTTAAAGTTTATCCTAAGCTCAAGTGAGAGAAACCCTTCATATGAAAAGTAAACAAAGGTTCTCCTCTGAAGGAAGCTAACAACAGGTGATGGTGGCAGATAAACTTTAGGTGTGCCCAGCGCCTGCCAACAGGCAACAACGGACTGAATGCTTGTGTCTCTCCAAAACCACATATTGAAACCTAATCCCCAGTGTGATGGTGTCTGGGTGTGATTAGGTCACAAGGGTGGAGCCCTCAGGAATGGGATTAGTGTCCTCCTAGAGACTGCAGAGACCCAAGCTCCCTGCCTCACTACAAGAAATGCAGTGAGAAGGTAGCTGTCTATGAACCAGGTATTGGGGCCTCACGAGACTGAATCCATCACAGCCTTGATCTCGGATGCCCCAGCCCCCACAACTGGGACAAATAAATTGCTGTTGTTTATAAACTCTTCAGTAAGTGACAGCTTGTGACAGCAGCCCAAATGGGTTAAGATGCAGGGAGTCCAGGCAACGATGGCTACAGGATGTGAATGACTAACTCTCTTTGGGTTAGTTTCCACATCCCTCTGGAATTCAACCACCACATTTATACACTCTACAATCAGCATCTACCCTAAATTGGGAGATTACCACCATCCCACCATGGGTGGGTTTTCTGCCACGATTCCTGCTAGTATTACTCCTCCCCCCTTCCTTTCATATCCTTGATTTAAAAAAACATCACCAAGATTTCAAAATGAAATTTTAAAACATCAAAGCAGAGTAGGCTCCCTAGCACTTTCCATCCCAAGTCTTCCTACCTGGCGTACCTTACAATGCAATCCAGTCAGCAAAGATCTCACTGCATCACCATTTCCCCGTAATGCGGTCTCATGTGCTCCTGTAGCAACAGGAGAGGGTTTCCTGCATCAATATTCAAACACGCTGTGTTCTGAGTCTGGAACACAGAACTTTTTTCCATAGAAACAATCCTGGAAGTGACAGGTTCCCTGGACAGGCCGCATTTAGTAAACACTTCTCTCAGGAATCACGCATCAGCGGGGTGCTCCTGGGGGTACCCTTGTGCCACTGGCACAAGTGAACTCCCTTAGTTGGGGTGAGATGTCACTTGTGCGTATAGATGTGAGGCATTGCAGCCACTCACCACCTGATCAAAGGAAACCAGACGAAGTCTTCTACAACAGAGATTTATAAAGCACTTATTCAGTATCTGACAGCCCAACCCGTAGCAATTTTGATGCATCGGTGCATATTTTAGGAATATATTCCCCACCTATACCCAGGTTGACAAAGTTCTCTCCTCTCGCCCTCTTTACCACGGTATCTGAAAAGTCTCCAGATACTACACATATTCAACTCTTCTGCACCCCTGACTTTGTACTCTTAGAAATTCAGTCACCACCACTGTGCATACTAAAGCTCATTACCATTTACAGGTAACACTTCCATAAACTCGAATCTCACCCTGAACCCTCACACCCATGCCATGAATCAGGTGTGCTGAGAAGGGAAGGGAGTATCTAAAACAAAAAGCAACTGGTAGCCCCTAAACATCAACCCAAATCTTTCCGTGGTCCCTGGCTGCTGCTCTGCAGGGGGCCCTCAAGGACACAGCCAGCCCTTTGTTTATCAAATGAACCACAGGCCCCACAGCCACCTGTTCCACACAGCTTGCTTCTTATGTAGATTTCAACTGCCATTTACATACCAATTTGTACCGAAAATTTCCCCAAACTTTTAACACTCACACACTAGAAGGTTAAAAGGGGGAAAACAAGACTAGAAAGGCAAAGGTCTGGCCAAGGGGATGAAGCTGCTCTGGGGCCACCTCTTCAAGGCCCGTGAGAACTAGGGGACCAATGAAATAACCTCGTCAGGGCAGCTCGATCTGAGCCGTCACTGGAATTACAGTCACATAGAATTGGGCTATTTCAGGCTTGCTACTTCATGAGATTCTAGCATCTGTTATGCTTCTGTAGGTTTCTAATTTCAGCTGCAGAGACAGAGTCCAGGAAATGAAGCAGACATATCTAAGGGCCTGCAGAAACAAAGAGAAGAATCCAAATAAATCACTGTCTGCCTTGAAGGGATTTCAAATAAGAGTTTCAAAAGATGGAAAGAAAAGATTAGAAGAGGAAAAGTGACAGACAAGGAAACCATAGTAGCAGAGCCAGCCCTAAAACTGAAATTCGGATCATGAAAACAAGAAACAGTGATGGGAGAGGCATTAGAAGGGATGACTGGGCCTTGTTTTTAAATAGCGAATAAAGGAGACCAGGAAGGGGAAGTGACAAGCCCAAGGTCACACAGCTTCCCATGGAAGAGAGATCAGCATGTGGAGCTC
Organism: Noctilio leporinus; assembly: GCA_004026585.1. Lineage (NCBI taxonomy): Eukaryota > Metazoa > Chordata > Mammalia > Chiroptera > Noctilionidae > Noctilio > Noctilio leporinus. Next base: position 263,341 of record PVIW01000516.1, read on the forward strand.
CTGCTTCTGGGCACTGTTCTAACAACACAACTCAGTACTGCAGGATGTGTTTGAAGCCTCTGACTTTGGCAAAGAGTCAGTTTTTAATTTAAAACCCACACCATCTACTCAAAGCTGTAAAAGAATAATAAAGGTGCCATGATGACCATGAGGTTCCGGGAACAGGCTGATCAAATGCTTAGCTACTTCGTAACTTTCAGGCTTTCCAACAGGATGCTATTAGATTTCCTCAATCCAGCCTCCTCCATGATGCCAGTGAGGTGCCAGAGCTGAAAATGAAACTAAGGGGGTGAGGAAAAGACACAGTAGTAATAAGCAGAAACAGTAATAAGTAATAAGCAGAATTCAGTCAATGCTCTGATGTTAATTTACTCAGTCACTGAATAAATGTCAAGACTGTAGGGCTCCGAAAATAATTTCGCGAGTCTGAAAGCCTGAGCATGACATAAACCTCAGAACCCATAAAACATGACAGATGTGACAGCACTCATTTTTTTAAGAAACTCTCCATAAACAAATTTTTAAATGAACAACAGACGAGAAGACAAAACATTCACGAATGTCCAGAGAAAGGTTTATACCTTTCATTCTCGCAGTGCCCATAAATCAAGAACAAAAAAATGAACAATCTGTCAAATGAACAATTCACCAAAGAAATACGAAGAGCCCATCAACATATAAAAAGGCGCTTGACCTCACTCATGATTCAAGAAATGACCGATCAACAATGAGATACCATTTTTAAACCTCTCCATTTCGCAAAATATCGAAAGACTAGCAATACCAAGAAATGAGGAAAGAGACGCACACATTGTTGACAGAAATGCACTAGGCCTTATGCATAGAGGTACGAACTACAGCGTGGTTTGTAATTGTGAAGATAGGGAAGTGGGACTGCATTTCCATCACCAGTGGCGTGGTAACATGTTGTGCAGCCATCCATGCCAATCTTGTAGCCACGAAGGTGTAGCAGCAGGTTAATATGGGGGATTTGGAAAGAAGGCTGTATTAAATGGAAAACGTAAATTACAAAACGTTATACGTACGATGATCCTAGTCTTGTTTTATAAAAATACAAAGACCAGTGGATACGAAGGGCTAGTCTGGAAAGTTTACTCCAAAACTTAGTTTCTCTCTGAGAGGAGGATGTGGAATTAGAAGGGGAAATGTGTTAAGCGAAAAGTGGTAACATTATGTTTGGGTGATACTTTAGTATTTGTGTCTTCTCAATTTTCTAAAATGCTCCTAAGTTCTTTTGTAGTCAGAATAAAACTCAAGTAAAATGCTGAAGATTTCTTAACGAATTACAAGGTCTGTCCCGAAAGTATCGCAACAATGTCCATTAATTAAGTTTGCGCGGCCGATACTTTCGGGACAGATTTTGTATGTAGAAAACGGTAGATCATTCCATCCAGGAAAAACGTAGAGATGACCCCTCAACTCTAAACTGCTGTCCCATGAGAACTCTTACTGAAAAAGAAAAAAAAATGTATGTGCAGATAAGTGTTGGTTTTATCAAAGATTTGACCCAGACTGAGTACCTGGAATTCTTCATGCGCACACCTGACAGGGCACTGACTGCAATTCGGGGCCCTGAATCCTGCATCTGGGACCCACTGCCTACGGGCCTGTCCAGCGGTGCAAACCTCCGTGGTTAAACATCTCCTGCACAGCAGTTTCTACCCCAGAGTCTCGAGGGCACCCACTGTGACAAAATGTCCCCTGCTCACCTGTCCTCTGCTGTCATGCATGGTTTGCCTGAAGAAGCCATTAACCCTTTGCAGACTGAAGCCTTGGCCAGGCCAGAAATTCCGCCCACAAAATAAGCAGGAGTAACAACCTGTATTTCCCTCCTCAGCTCGCCAGGGCCTGCAGTTAGCCCATGCAATCAATCAAGGGACTACAGCAAGATCTTGTGAGTCAAGACTAAAACCAGCTTCACCAGAGTGCCATTCAGCTTCGCCACTGGACCCGTGGGGCCTGCTTGCCTAGTGAAGCGGGCGCACGCCCTGGGCTGTCGGGGGAAGGCAGGGGGTCTGCGCTGAGCCCAGCCTCCGCTGTGAACCAGGACCAGCATCTGTGAGGCTGGCGGCTTTGGGGTAATAATCTGGGTCGTTCAATAGACACAGTTAAGTGAATGAACCCCTGGTCTAGGCTGACCAGCACTTACTCTAGCCACGTATGAGAAATGCCCAGAGCACAGTAGGCCTCACACGTGAGTGATCCGCTTACACACCCAGATGTGAGTCACCATTCAAAGCAATCTTCCAACAACACGCGTGACAGCTGTTATGGCTCTAACAGGAACCACCTTCAGAAGCTTATGCTTTCAAATACCCCCAGGGGAAAAAACTGTTCCATCTTTAGAGAGGGAATGGAATTAGCTGAAGGTCAAGTGTCAGTCTGTCCATACTGAGTGAACTAGGTAGATAAGTATCTCCCACCTCTCAGTCCTAATTCCTTTATGGTACCAATCCATTGTCCTGGTCACCAAACTCTGGACCCTGGTCAATAGCTTCTTCAGCCTCACGTCCCCACATCTAACTAGGATGACCAAGCAACTTAAAGTCCAAACTGGGACACTTCTGAGAGTGAAAGGAAGGAGGCATTCTGAACATTAGGTTGAACCATATTAAATTGCTGTATTTGGCCTTTTGACCTACAGAAAAGCAGTTTCATACGATTCAGGCACCAACTAGGTAGGCATTTCCAGGACAAACAAGGATACATGGTCACCTCACATCTAAGCCACTACCTAACCCTTTGCCATCTGCCTCCCATACCAAACTCCCCTGCTTTCCCCAGGTGAATCATCTTGGTTCAGGTGTTATTTTATCTTTCTACTTACGTTGGCCAGCACCATGGCCTCCTAGTCTTCAGTGCCTCTCTCCTCCAACCCATCCTACCAACAGCTAGTCCTAAAACACATGTCTGCCCATGCCACTCCTCATAAAACAATCAGTGGCTCCCACAGGCTCTTTAATTAAATTCAAACTTCCTACTATTCAAGTTCCTTTGTGCTGACCCTTCACTGGCTGCAAGTTCCATGCTCTCCTTCGGCCTAACCTTTACGATGCGTCTGCCTGCCCCTGGGTCGGGGGGTCCACTCTAAGTACAAGTCTTTCACCACTGGTCTGGTTCACACGGAAACCCCTCCCCTACCTTCCAACCCTAATCTCCCTCACCTGCCTTGCATTCCTGCCTCCTGTCCTGTTATCAAGTCCTCTCCCTCAGTCTGTAACACCCCACTAGCCCCAGCCCAAGCCTGGATTCTAGGCTGGCTTCTCAGTGTGGCTACCATGTGAGGTCTGTCCCAAAAGTACCAAGCCAGTGTCAATATAATTAAAACAGTATGAGAGGCAACGAACCGATCAATGTTTCTCTCACATCCATGTTTCTTTCCCTTGCTTTCTCCCACCCCCAATCTCTATAATTTTTTATTAAAAAAGTGGTCCTCAATACAGGCTTATTTCATTGTACTGATGAGACCTATTTGTTAAATGATCTGACACCATCAGGAGAACAGCTCCAAAACTTCTTGAGCAACAGCAGCGTGGTTCGAGCAGGCAAGTCCTGAAGCGACTTCACTCCCCAGTAAAACTTACGTAAACTCGTCAGTTCTGGGATCTTTGTAGAAAATCGTTTATCACTTTGTAACAGCCAAACGTGGGGCTTCTTTTCCAGGCAACAAGCATGACGGACACAACCGGCAAAGAGCTTTGCATCCTGAATAAGGTGCCACCCAACGACACACGCCAGTGACGAGGGAAGGACATGACCCTCCAATACCCAAACCTGCGAGGCCCAGGGGCAAAGCCTCACTCGCTCACGAAGCTGCCACAGATGCCAAAGGCCCTGCTGCCAACAAGGAAACCAGGGCAGTAGATCAGAGGCCCGGGTGAAACCAACCTTCACGTGAAGACAGGGCAGAGAAACTGGAGATGGCACAACCTGGGACTGACAAAGAAAAGTCATCACCAGGAAACCGATACTCAATCTTACACAAAGGTGAAGCTGCACACTCTCTTGCCAAAGGGGCCGGCTGTGTGAGCCAGGGAAGGACGACACCTACCAGTCTCACTGAAGTCCAGGCACGAGACCTCCTCTCAAGGTGAGAATAAGTGGTTCCCAGCATAATAAAATTTCACAGTGCCTCCAAAATGCACTTCGCTTCTATCTAATAATAAATACTCTCCATCACGCAAGGCGATGTGTATTTACTCAGCGGTACACATTAATAACAGATTTGTGCAGAGACGTTTACCTCATCAGTCCCTTGCTCCAACTGTTTAAGGACCAAGGTATCAGACTGGCGGATTCCAATTATAATGGTCATGTGTGATGTCCCCAAGACCCCCATCAAAATCAACACTAAAATATCCATCAACTACACCAAGCTAGTTGTCACGAAGGAATAAAGAAGCAAACAGCCCTTACTGCAACTAGGCTGTAGCTACAACTTAGCACGTGTGTGGCGGGACGGAGTGCTGCCAACCACAACTTAGCTGTGAAAGCAGCCCAGTGTTCAAGTGTGTGGTGCAGATTGGAAGTGCAGCGGTGTGGGGGCTGGGCTGACTGGGAAAGGCTGCCAGGGAGAACAGGATTTAGACAGAAGGAAAAGAAAAGCCAAAGGTGTGGAACAGGAATGAACTAGTAGAGGTAATGACCGGAAAGGCAGGATGTAGTGAGCTCTCCTATACCATCAACGCTACCCGCCCTTAAAGCACAGGTCACTCAGGTACCCGCAGCAACTGGGGTGACTCAGGGAAGAGACCCTCACCAGAGGGGAGTGGGTCAGAACGTGGAGCCTTAGATCCAGGCACCCAATTGCTATATTCAAGAAGAAAACACTGCTCCCTACGCTCTCCCTCAGTACCCGGCCCTCTGTCAACATGGCACGCCCTCCCCCAAATGAAGCTGTTGAACAGATAGCAGTGGTCTCCAAACAAACAGGTGAAGACGGTGTCAGCACAGGTACTGTGCTGGGAAGTACCAGGTAGTTGGTTCCTAAGATGCTCACCTTCAAGGGTTCACCCCGGAACACAACGATCTTACTCTAAATGAGAGGTTCTCAGCCCGAGGTGATCTTGACCCCTAGGGGACATTTGTTGAGGTCTGGAGACATTTTTGGTTGAGCTTCAAGCTATACTTTTAAGTGGTGAGCATGGACTTGCCCATCCTTTCAGCTCCTGTCCCACATGCATCTGTAGAATGGTTAGCTGAGGAACACAAGATACCTTGCAGTTATTTTTTCTCCTGTAAAGCCAACCGGCTTCATTGATGGTAATGGGCATCCAACATCACAATATATTATTACCCTTATCCACTACCAAAAGGGTGAAAAGCAGACAAATATTTCAAGGGCCTGTGTGCCTGCAATGAGCTCACTGGGCTGCCTAAAGACCCCCGATCAAGGACCAAGGCTCCCCAGTCCACACACAGACCCCTCTGTGTCCTCAGACCACCATCAGGAATTTACCTCCCATACCTAGTAGGCATCTTCCAAGCTCAGAGCCAAGACTCAGAGCGCAGGGGCTTCTGCACCACTCCGGCTGGAGGATGGCGGAAGAGCATAAAACCACAGGCAGGCATAGTCCAGTGACAGAAGGAAGGAACCTATATTCTTTTCTATTTTCACAGCTTGTTTGCATATTCACTGAATTTTTAACTAATTCACAGTATCCCTTTGTCATGGTTAAAAGCGAATATTTTGTGTGACATCTGCTTCTACTAAATCAGGAGCTCATTTCCTCCTGGGCTGTCCCACTGAAGACAGCGATGCTGGTCTGCCGCACAGGTGGGTGCTTGAGAGAACACCTTCCCAGATGGAGTCCTGGCTTCACCAGGCATCTATGAAGCGTGCGCTACTATCGTGTGGCAACTGGCCCATCGCAAACAAGCAAATCTCAGCTACCACGCACAGAGGTACCTTAAATGATACTTAAATAGAAAACAACCAGCATATGGTACAAAGGGTGCTGCCCACCACCCTCCCCCAAGTTGCTTCCTCTTCCCCCAAAGCACGGAATACGGATGGGTTAGATTCCAGGACACTGGCTCAGCCATGGTCACTAGGACATGGTCACATGGTCACTAGGGTTCAGTGCTTCCCCTCCCTCTTCACTTTCCCTCCTCCAGCTCACAAGGTCAGCACACTGACCCACAGCTAAAGGTTTCTCAGCATCAGGCTCACTCCTTCCTGGCTTAGCTTTGCAGGGGGCAGCCAGAGGGCTGACTGTGAGACCCCTGGCTATGGAGGTGGCTCGGGGAGCTGGAGCCAACACACCACCCCAAACTACAAAGCCCCAACCCAGAACTCTGCTTTGGAAGGCTTGGGCCCAATCACAACCTAGTGGAACTTAGTTTATTCTTTGGCAATCATTCTTTAAGAAGGCCGTAAGAAAGCTGGGGTGGGGGATATTGAGTGAGGCAATAGTCAGGCATTCTTGAATCCTGGACCATTTGATCTCTGTACCATGTAATCTTCACTGTAAGTCCTCAGGCAATCTCAACTGCCACATACTACAGGGGTAACTATAAAAAAAACCTTCCCCCCACCCTGGCTGGTGGCTCAGTGGATAAGGCACTGGCCTGTGAACCCAAAGGTCGCTGGTTCGATTCCCAGCCAGGGTACATAACCAGGTTGCAAGCCAGATCTCCAGCCAGGTCCCCAGTTGGAGACAGGTGAAAGGCAACCATACACTGATATCTCTCTCCCTCTCTCCCTTCCCCTCTTTCTGGAAACAATGAATAAGATCTTTAAAAAAATAAAATTAAATAAACATACAAACAAACCTTCCCCAAGTCTTGACCCTGGATAAAATAAAGGCAATATTCAGAGAGAAATCACATGAGGAACGCAGCCCAGTGGAGAGAAGCCAAGTAACAACCCAACTCCCGACCCCCACCCTGACGCCCCAGTGGTCCAGCATTGGTCCAGCATTGCACAGACTCCGTGAGATGCTAGGGATGTAAGTAGGAGGGGGCACAGATCAGGATTACTGAAGTAGACGGAAACGCTCCTATTAGTGAAGTGTCCCTGATCCAGGGCAGCGACTGCTCCAACCCAGACCAGCTTGGCCCAGAAGAACACAGAATATGGCTGTTCCAAGGGTGGTCCACAGACCCTACAGCCGCCGCCACAGCCTTTTCTTTCCTCTTGTGCGATCCAGTTCACCTGGCTTTGAATGGTCTCCAGTGCTAGAACTTTGTCCTCTCTGCCCCAGGCTCCAAGAAGAATAAAGTCATTGGGCTGCGGATCCTGAGACCAGCTCCACGGTCTCGGGCACTAGTTAAGACTCCAGAAACCCCGCCTGCACTCACCCTTCCCGGCCCGTGGTTTCCATCGTGCTGTATGGACTGCAGCAGTTTCTGAGAGAGAACACATGACAACTCAGCCATGGTCAAGACTAGAGTCTAAGTAGCAGGCTGGCTACAGGACTTTCCATGAAAGCAGAACTTGTTATAAGGCCGGAGGGAAGAACCATGAATGCTGGGAACCCAAGCAGGGAAAGCAGCAGCCATCAACTTTGAAAAATCCCCACAAGACTTAAGAAGTCCTGGACATCATGCTGTGCAGATGATCAGTCTGCCCACCTCACCCCAAAGTGGCCACAGAGGGGGATTTTTTTCAAAGGTGGCAATGCTCAGTGGACAGGAGTATGGGTCCCATCTTCATCCAGCTGATAGGCACTCAAATATGTGAATGAATAGTGTTTACTCTCAATTTTCAAAAAGTGGGGCATTAATTGGCAAGATTAAGGACCTTGTCAAGCATGTATTACTGGAAATCACCTTAGATCTGTGGGACTCCAAAGCAATGCTCTGAATCCACCCTCCTTCTCGTCTTGAGTCAGCCAGATGTGCTCCTTTTCCTTATTCCTAGGCATGTGTCACTGAAGCCAACCCATCACAACCCCTAAATGTAGAACCCTAAAGTGCAAGACCCCCTGGAGAGGGAAGTTAAAGAACCAAACTTTTACTCCATTAGAAAAGAATTTTTGAAGAGGTTTGTAACCAGGATTGATGGGAATGAGTTTATTAGGGATATTAATCACCAGAATGATCTTGAAAATGTAAATATGGGCCTGTCAGAAAATACATAAATAGAATATAGTTAAAAACAGGATGAAGGGGTCAAGCACAAAGCCAATACCTATGGATTTAGATTAGAATATGCTTTACTCAACTCACACACATCAGAAGAAGATGCTACGGCCATACGGCACTGTAGACAGAATATCAGCAGACATGAAAGCAACTTTTAAATGGTCATGAGATTTCTACAATGTTGAGATTTCCTTTCAGGATTATATCACAGGTTTGCACTCTTCAGTAGAGATTATGAATGAAAAAGGAACTATGTAATAAGCCTGGCAAGTTATCCAGGAATCACATGGCAGGTCTGATAAGCTCAGTGACCAGAAGTAACCACATAGGATGGTCTGATCATCAATTCTGAACTGGGCCATTGCAGGTAGTCCTATCCTGGGCCTATAGCTTCCCTAGCAAAAGTCAATTTTTATCAAGTAAGCTCTGTTCATTCTTCTTACACATCCAGGGTAACATACTTCAGAAATGTCTGGGTAATTTTCTTTTCTAGACCTCTCAAAGGCACAACTGCACGCACTAGAGCACAAAACCATGGAAACCCTGTCACCTTGTTCCCTGGGTACCACCTCTGTGCACCATAAGTGGAACTATAAACTGTATAGACCAATGTAAAAGGTGTGCGATTCTCCATTTCACTTTTTGTCCAATCCTAGCAATTTCCCTGCATTGCTTTCTCCCACCCCCTTAACCTACTACCAATGAATTTTATGTAACACCTTGCATCTTCTTTTGATCCTAATGTACAAAATAAGCTGCAAAACCACTATTCTCTAGAGCATTTTTTCCATCCATTAAGATTTTGATTCAAGCATGTCCTTCCATTGTTGGTTCAAATAAACTCTTATAAAACTTTCTACAGGCTGGACATTCTTTCCTTGACGAGATCATATTAAATAAAGAAATGGCAAAAAGAGAAGACCTAATACTCAGGTTAGCTCCAAGATGACTAGATTGGGAACAGATACTGTGCCTTTTACTCTCACTATCCTTAACACCTCAGTTGCACCACCACCAATTCAAAGGGATATAATGAGGCCAGCACTAGAGCCATCCCTACCATCATGCATAACAAGGACCCTTTTCAGTAACAGTATAATACAATCAGTAGAAAAGTCAAACAAAAGAAGTTTAACTGATATATCTTACAGAAGCAAATTCTGTTCATAAAATCACCAAATCCCTACACTGTAAAGGACACTGAGCAGTAAGTTATTTTGTTAAGATTAGTCACAGGTCGAAATACCCAACTTCAAGATTATGGGGTAGCCCTGGCTGGTAGCACAGTGGATAAGGCGCTGGCCTGTGAACCCAAAGGTCGCAGGTTCAATTCCCAGCCAGGGCACATAACAAGGTTGCAAGCCAGGTCTCCAGTCAGGTCTGTGGCTGGAGGCAGGTGAAAGGCAACCATACATCGATGTCTCTCTCCCTTTCTGCCTCTCTCCCTTCCCCTTTTTCTAAAAATAATGAAATAAAATCTTTAAAAAAAAAAACAAACTGCCATTAAAAAAAAAATGATTATGGTGTCAATTAGTAGGCAGAATAATAGATCCATCTGCGCTTCATCCTCTTTGCAAGCTCCGGAATTCTCCAGGCACCTGGTACCGGTCACTCAAATACATATTCATTGAGTTAAATTAGTTAAGACAGGACTCAACCAAGAATCTGCTGAAACCCTTTCTTTAAGGCGTTACAACTACGATCTAGAATGGCCATTACGGTTACTTCCACTCTATATGTTTGCAGGATGTTTCCCAGTTACCACCAGTAACTATTAAGGTCCTTAAACTCTCCATAGTTCATGCTGGTAAGTCACCTTATTAAGGTAAAGCAATAAGCTTACAGACTCAACGGTGTGACTGAAGTTCCCAAGCCTTAGCCTTTTCGGTCACTTGTTTAACCTACTGAAGGGCTTGAGCATGTACAAGAGTCACCTGGAGACCTTTCTGTGATGCATTCATCAGGCACCTACTATGCGCCAGGCAGGCTCTATGCACAGGGGTTCTACAGGGGCCAAGACAAGGTCACCGTACTCATGCAGCACATATTCTAGTAGCAGAGAGAGACAAAATCAGCCACACAGGTATCTACAGGTGCAGAAATTCTATGGCACTTTATCCATCCAAGCACTGCCAGCATTGGCTTCTTTTGAGCACCTACTGTGTGCGATGCTTGACAGTTACACCCTATGAAGAACCTTCTTCTGTCTGCCCCAGTAAACCCAGACTTTTCAGGTCCTCACTACCCTGTGTACACCCCTCCACTGTAGCAACTGACTCTCACTGAAGGGTTCTAAACTGGCACACAGTATAAGCACAGTTAACTGTTTGATCCACAATAAATAACAATGGCTGACAGCAATACTAAAATCCCCCTATTGTCAAGATTCAAATGAAAATGAACCAGTGTTGCCCTGGCTGGTGGCACAGTAAATAAGGCGCCAGCCTGCGAACCCAAAGGTCGCTGGTTCAATTCCCAGCCAGGGCACATAACCAGGTCTCCAGCCAGGTCTCCAGCCAGGTCTGTAGCTGGAGGCAGGTGAAAGGCAACCATACATTGATGTCTCTCTCCCTTTCTTCCTCCCTTCCTTTCTCTAAAAATAATATCTTAAAAAAAATTTTAAAAAAGAAAATGAACCAGTGTCTAACAGCTCAACACCCAGTGCAGCTGGCGGTGGCTTCCTACTCTCACTGCAACAACACTGTAGGGAAACAAACCAGATCATTTATTGCTAAGAGACATTTTGTTTGCGCAACACAACCATCAAATCCCAAACCCCAAGCCCATCACCAACATTAAACTTTTCAAATCGTTTCATTTAATTAAGGCTGTATGGGAAGCTGAGTGGCTGCTTATGAATAATGTACCATTAGAGCTCTTTCCCATCATCAGGATTTAATGGTTATTTCCCGAGGAGACAGTTTCCACACTGCCTCCTGCCCCCGACCTGGCTGCTGAATGTCAATGGGCATTCTCTATAGCTGCCAACCACACGCGCCAAAATATACCTGCCCAGCACCTGTGGTTGGCGCTGCTCTGAGTACTGAGCACACACACGGCAGTGAATCAACCAGACAAGCCCCCTGCCCTCAGGGAGTGTCTATCATTCCAAAGCAATTCTGAGCAGTGCTTTAACTAGATCACCAGACGCCTAACCCGCTCTCCCAAGAGTCACTGACACCTGCCTGCTGCCGTGACAGATTTTGCCCACTTTCCTGCAGGGCTCACCACGATTTAGAGTCAAATTTTACATTTGTGCTGAGCATGAGGGCCAAGTGAACATCAGAGAAAAACCTCATCGCTGGGCCCTGGCACAAGGCTCCGATACATTTCACTACTCAAGTAGGAGCTGCTATTTCCTTTTCTTTATGTCTGAACATCAAGTGTGGCCCTGTAATTACCAGGTTCAGGTAAGAAATTGCAGTTTGTTTCTGTGCGTTAAAGAATGTCCAAAAAGGCACCATCAACTCCCCAGAAAGAGAATCCGTAGCTCATTCGGGCTGACGTGGGAGCCGGGGTTTTATTGCAGCAGCTCACCCCACCCCGTCGGGGGCACCTCCTAAGCACCCCTCTTTCCCACTCCCTCCCGGCTGCATTGTGAGTCCCCACAGGAGCACCTCGGGCGGCTGCTCTCATTCCCCTGGCATCTCAAAGGCTCTTTTAGCTTCAAGCACATGGGAGTTTAGCTTTTGTCCAAAGCCTAAAGCGCTGCTATACCAATTGGAAAAAAAGCACACACAATTAATTTATTTCATCGATTTCCCAAGTTAAGTCCTGAGACTGAACAAATGGGATCAGATTGCAAGAGATTAAACTTCCATCTCCCAGCCGCATTTTTAGTGTTAACATCTATCCACCACCTGAGCTTGATTTTACGGTTCTTTGCTTGCTCCCCTTAAAGCACCCAGCATGCCGGGTTGGTACTTTATTTGGCTTGATATCGTCTCTCTGAAGCAAACGGGAGCAATGGGCAGGCGCCATTATCACCATTTTGCAGAGGAGTAAACTGGGAGTAAGGAAAAAAGAGGTGGTACCATTTGGTTTCCTTTCTTAAAAACATCATGTTGTTATAATAATTCATGCTACGTAAAACTTGGAGAATGCACAAAAGTCAAGGCACAGCTGGCCAAAGAGAAATGGCTCAAGGTTTCAGTTAACAGGCTCCTAGGAGGCCTCTTACCCATTGTCCAGTCATTCTCACCAGGTCAGACCAGCTGTCCACACGGAGCAAGAAGCTGTTTAGGCTTCACAAGGGAGGAAGGGAAAAGTGCCAGCCGCTATCTTTTCTGTTTTAGAGATGGGCACTTGCAACTACAGAATCCACGTCCACAAAAGCGGTTTCCCCCAAACCTTAGTGCTTGGCAGGAGGCACAGCACTGTGAGCGAAACGCATGTGGCTCGGTAAAACTGAACGGAACTCCTGCCATTTAGACCAAGAAATAGCCTGCTCTTGCAGGGCACACCAGGGAGGCAGGGGGAGGGAGGGCAGGAGGGAGGAAGATGAAAGTGCAGTGCGGGGCCAGACCTCGGCCCTGGGAGTGGACCTGCGCACCAGCCCAGTGACCTCAGAACCCAACTTTGTGGTGGATCTGTGCAGACCCTGCTGTGAGGGCAGCAGACCCAATGTCAGGCCCCTGCCCCGCCATTTCTTCCCCATTTGACTCTGGGTGAGTTATAGACCCCACCCCAGGCCCAGATCCCACATTTGTAAACAGGGATCTTAGGTCACTGGAGTTAGCACCTCATAGGGTGATCGTGAAGATTAATTAATATGTCTAAAGCAATTAGCATCAAGCCTAACACACAGCACATACTTTATCTGCATTATTAAATCCAGGGTGAGGCTTTGGATGACTGACACCTCAAACTATCGGTGGTAAAATAACACTTAAGAAATTTCCAAACTATCACCGACTCATGCTTTTGGAAAGTACAAAATGAGTCACTAGAAAAATCAAGCGCTTCAACATCACAGCAACATCAAATTGCCTCACTTACTTCTGGGCACAACACGTCCAAGGTACCAAATAATCCTCAAAGTGCCCAGGGGGCAGCTGGCTTCTAATTAAGGGGTAACTGAGGGATCGGGGAGAATCAGGTTTATGTAATCAAGTTATGTAACCTGTTCCCAATTCAGACATTTGTCCGAGCTGGGCAAGCATGTTCAAGTGTCAGCTGACTCCTTCAGAAGCCTCAACTCGCACTGCCTTAGCGGGCACCTGGCAAAGAACCAAGGAAAGAAAGCAGAAATGAAGCTCATCTCCAGGGCAAACACTCAATGGTCCTGGGAGGTTTGGAGGTGCCAGGAGATCCGAAATGCTAGCATCGAGTCAACAGGCAGAGGGTGTGATTGGGCAGCTGACCCTCCATGACATGTTTTCTTCAGAGAAGATACACACAGTTACCTGCCTGCCCCTTTTCCTTACCCAGGGGGTTTCCTCATCACTTCACAGAGCATTCTGTAAACCACAGATGGAACAGAGAAAGAACTGGAAATCCAGAAGACCAGGGCTCCGCTCTGGGCTCTACCACCAACAGGGGATTTGATCTTAGACAAGTTCCTTTCCTGCTCCATGCCTCAGAAACCTCACCAGTAGAGAGGAACAGAGCTGAAAAGGCTGTCAGGACCCCGATCAGGGCTGCCCCTCAGTCTGTATGGACCTGTCATTGACACCTGACTCCATACCTGGGCCTCTGTCCTTTGCTCCATCCTGTTAGTGACAGTAGCTGTCCACAAGGGGTAGCAGCCTGAACTGCCTGCCTACCCGCCCTCCCTGGGCCTCACCACTCTCCACATACACTGCAAGGTCCTCCCCCAACCCTCAGGCCTCTTCCCCACCCTCCTCACAACACTCAGAGAGGAGCAAGTCCTGGTGAGACTCCATTAGCCTTCCGTGAGGGAGGCGGCTGGTAGTTATGTAACTAGTTCCCTTCCAAGAGAACACCCCCCCCCCCCATTCATCCAATAGCTATCGAGCCCCTGTCATGGCCAGGCGCTGTGCCTGGCTCTAGAAAATCAGAGCCTTGAAAGAGCAGTCCCTGTCCTTGGACCTGAGGTGGGACCACGCATCCCTGTGGTCCTTCTCAGCTACGGGACATACAGCAACTGCTCACATTCCAGGAAAGACGTGGAGACTTTTCTTTCACTCTCAACCCCTCAGTGACATACAGAGATTCATCACCCTATACAGATGGAGTACTTCAGGGGCAGGGTGGTCTTTGTCATTGATTTCCTAGTCAACAGACGTCATTAAGGTGTGTCACAATCAGTCTTGAGAGGTTCACCATTACTTAATGACTCAATGGGGATCAGGGTGCCTGTTTCCCAAACCAAGAGAGAAAAGCTCAGGCATGAGTTAGAGTTGTTCCAGTGAAGGACACAGGCTTGATTTCACTGACCTAAACTGGAACCTGTCACTCCTGAAGCAAAAAACAGGTTCAGTTCCAACTCCAAAAAAAGACCTTCAGCCTTTACGGAGCTCACTCACGTGTCAAGCGCTCAGTGAGCAGGTGGAAGACAGGCAAGCAAGACCATCCCTGGCCTCGTGGGGCTTAACCCTTGACTGGGTAGAAGAACAGTTCTCCAAGTGTGGTCCCTGGGTCTGCAGCATCAACTTCACCTAGGAGCTGGTCAGAGACGCACCTTTTCAGGCCAGGGATGGGACTTTGGGATCTGTTTAACAAGCCTTCCAGTGATTCTGATACACAGCAAAATCTGAGGAGCACTGATACACAAAATACCAAGTCAATGACACAAAGCATCAGCGTCTATGACGTCCTTTAGGTAGATGAACATATTTCATACATAAACCACTCTTACCCAATCTTATTGGCCAACAACACACCTAGCTGCTATAAGCATTTATTAAGTGCAATTAAGTACATCCGCAAATTAACATTTTGCTATGAGGTAAGCTAACATCAGTCCTGTCCTCTTTAATAATAAGCAACCTCTGAATATCCACTTGTGTATGTGGTAACTCGTTTTCAAAAATGCCCTTTGTGAGCATGATTGAATTTATGTTCTTGGGCCCCAATGTGGGAGTAAAGGAAAGGAACTTAGGTAAGAATGATTATGACTAAGTTCCTAGGAAAACGCAAGACAGGGCAGTAAATTTCTATAAATAAGTCTAGAGAGGAAATCTCAAACACCCATTTAAAAACAATGGCCTGCCCATGAATCAATCATAAGCTCTCTGGACCATTTCTCTTCAAGACCCTTCTAGGAAGATCCAACATCCCACACTTTTATATAAAGCCAGTCCCCAAAGACCTGGGACAGTACTTCCAGCCCCGTTCATAGATCAGGGGCAGCCTCCCATGACCTCAAAGCACAGGACAGGACACAGCGCCAGAAGACCTCAGTTACACAATCTAAAAAGAATTTTTGGATTCTATAGTTCCACACGCCATACCACTGCACCTTTCTCCCTGGGAGCTTGGTTTTCTTCCTCCCTAGAACCACAGCCTCTAATGTGAGTATGTAATGGGAAAATCAGCAAAACCTACTCCCTCTTTAAGCCGCTCTAAAAAGCCCAGAAAAGAATAAAGGCATGAAGAAAACAGGGCCATTATTCTACCTGTAGGCCCCAGCACCACCCAGCAGAGCAGGAGGGAAACAAAAGCTTCCCAGCTTCAGCTCCTAGTGGAAGTGATTCTGTTACTACAAACATCCTTTCCTCGTTCGGACCCCTCTCTGCCTCAGGCGAGAGCCCGCAGAACAGGTCTCGCTGGCTTATGGAATACCCCCACCACATGGCACCGTGCCTCCACCCTAGGGGCTCGTTCACAATCCAGCACCGTACAGTAACCACTTACTGTACAAAAGTACAGTGGGGGCCACCCCAGGTCCTCGCCACCACTGTGCTCCTGCCCCTGGCAGGTTCCACGCGAGGTGAAAGGAAGCAAAAGATAATGGACTCCGGCAGATGACAGCCAGCCATTACCCCAGGCTTTCGGAAAACGGCCTTTTCATTACTGCCTCGGCCTCCCACACTCAATACAGGCAAGAAAAGGTTTGTCGAATGATTCCCGCTTGGGAGGATCCAACTTTTAATGTTTTTAAATCCTGAGACCAGCTAAGATGACCAGCTTTCCCAGTTTGCCTAGGACAATCGATGTTTGTCTGCTGCTGTAGCAAAACAAATCAACAGGACCACATGTTCCCAATCCAAATCCCCATAGAATAGTCTTAGAAGAGGGTCAGCACAGCCTTCGATAACTTACAGTCAGTCTCTCGGGGGGCGCTCAGCCCAGAGCTGGGAGGCTAGGCCAGTGGCTCGCAGGGACGCCAGGGTGGAACATCCCCTGGACAGCCAGCTGAACCCCCGAGACTCTGATCCATAGGTCAGACAGGGGAACCATGCATCTGCATTTCTAACCAACTCGGCTGCCACTCAGGTTGCTGGTCCCAGACCACACCAGGCACAGTACCGTGGGGCCTAGGCTGCTCCTCATCCATGAGCTGACAAAGCTGGGGTCAGCTACGGCCCTTTCCTAAGGGCCACCCGCCTCTCTAGGCGTGCTTCATCACCTATGAAGTGCAGATGGTCCTTCAGTTCTCCACACAGGCCAGGCTCCCAGAACAGCCTTTCTCTAATGTTAGCCTGCGGAAGAGCCATTTGTTAAGACAGATTCCTGGGAGCCTCCCTCTTACTCTGGTTCAACAGGTGTGAGGTGGGTGTCAGAGGCCGGACTGTCTCAGGCTCTGGTCGGGGTGACCTGCTTCTGCAGCGGAGCGGGGACCACGCTAAGGAGCGCTGTCCTCCTGGTCCATGCGGGGCTCCCGGACAGTGTTTACATCAGTCATGAACACAGAACTGAGCAGCAATCATGCTACAGGCTTTTCGCATCTTTGAGCTTAATATTTTTTCAATCTTCAACAAATTCTATTTTCTCTCCTCACTCATTACACCAACAGCTGCATTCCAGCTCCCCTTTGTCTGTGGATTCAGAGATTGCTGTCTTGGCAGATAGCGTAATCTCATGGGCTGGGAACGTTTTCTGCTCGGTGGTCTGCGCAGTTCACACGACCTTCCCCGAAGGTGAGAGAGATTCAGAAACACGGTGGCTTAAACAAGGCTCCCGTCAGCGAGTGGGAAGAATTGGTTCTCTTGATCCCCTCCTTTCCCACGCAAGGGAGGAGGTACTAAAAAGGGGAAAAACACCAAGACACATCAACCCAAGTTGTTCAAGTCAAGTTGTTCCACTCCCAATCTTGGTCTCTCAGAGCTTCTTAAAATTATTCTGAACGAAAATAGAATTAGGTAGAAGGGACCATGCCAACAAAGGACAAATGTAGTTTGCTTTGGATACCTTCTAAAGGATACAAAAATTCTTAATGAGCTAACTAGACCCTGCCCCATAGTGGCCTGTAAGTAAGAGGGGCAGCGTTCCCCTCATGGCTTTGAAGTTCAGTGTTGGGTTTGCCAAGAACATAATTCTTAATGCGTGTTTATGTAGCTTCTACCTCATGGGTCATTCAAAACAAGCAGCACCACTGCGGAGGCCACAAACAGAATATTGGGATGTGTATACATTTGCTCAATTTTTTCACCATTGCAGCAATCCACTTCAACTTTCATCATCTGGAGACAAGGCCATGGAGCAGTTCTCTTCATTGTCGTTTCTCTGAAGGACATGGCACAACATCTGAAACAGGTCAGCTCCCTGACCTCCAGGTCAAGGGTGCTTTTGAAGGGAACAGAGTCTAAATGTGAGACCCAAGGGAGGTCAGCAGGTGAGGCGCACTTCAGGCAGGTCCCCTGCAAAGCCCATGCCCCCAGGAATATCCTACCCTCCACCAGGAAGCAAGACCACGTCTAAGACTCTTATGCCTGCTTCCTGAAACCCTCCCTGGACTCACTCAAGTTGTGAAATGGAAGTTGGTGTGGCATGAGGAAGAGACACGTTACTTCTCAAGGCAGCACTGGCCTGTTGCTAGGACCCACAGAGCCCTGTGTGAGGTCCCCATGGGTCACACTCCAAGGAAGCACCCCTAGAAAGCAGAGGTGTCCATGCCCCCGGAAGCACTGTCTTGCCCACCCAGTGTGGGCCGACAGCAGGTGGGTCGCCCCAGCCCTCCACGACCCCAGCTGCCTCCCCTGGGCAGACCACGTCACACCTTCACTTCTTCACATGTGAACAGCGGATGATAAATGCTGCTCAGCCTGAGTTTGGGGGATGACCTGTGCAGGGTAAGGGGCTGCCCCTGCTCTGGGGGGAGGCCCCCTGCTCCTTCCTACCTCGAAGTCACCCACCTTCAGAAGAGCAGTGGCTGCGCACTGCTGCTTCCTGGGTAGCCAGCAGGTGGAGAACACTCACCATGTCCTGCTGAAAAGGCCTCACACATTCCAGGAGCTTCCAGGTCAAACTCTGGACTGGAGATCTCTGCCCACCTCCACTGGCCCAAAGCCAGCCCTCCAGCTGCTTCCTGCCATTCCTGTTGCACTTTCCTTCCTTGGGGCCTCTGCAGATACCACTCCCCATACCAGAAATATTTTCAGAGCCTATCTGCCCTGAGGGCTTTCCCTGTTCCTCCCTTCGAGTGCTTTTATGCAGCCCTCTCTGAACTCCCCGACAGGCGCTGTGGGCCCCCAGCATGCATTGCTAGTGTACCTGCATGGTCTTCAGTTTGCACATCTCTCCCCTTTTCGAAGATTTATAAGCATTTTGGAGGCCTCCTTTATTTCCTCTTCCCTGTGCCAATGACTAAAGTGGCTTCGTCAACTCTGTTTGAATGCATCAACTAATGACACCTCTGCACGGTAAGATAACCGAGTTTCAGTATCAATAACCTTTTTAGGTACTTTTCCAAAGTTGGTGTCTCTCACGCTCAACAAATTCAACCTGGGAAAATCAGATTTACCTAAAAGATACAAAGAGTTTTGTACCACAGGATCCCCCAGAAGTTTGTTGTTCAAATAGCACCCTCCCATGCACTTAAAATTCAGTTTGATCCCTTTTTAGGGACACCACGTCATCTGGCCTACATGTGTGGGGAACCAACTCTCACCTGTTCAGAATTCACTGTCGTTGGGGCGCGCCCTGCATGCTGCCTTCATCTTCCCATCAATGTAATTACAAAGTCTCTACTGAATGAAGCCACAGGACCAGAGAGACCCTGTAGCCCCACACCACCATACACTCACTTCAGGAGCCATCTGCAAAGGCTGTGTGTGTTTGACTAAATACCAGGGACATCAGCGGTTGTCTCCTGGTCCCTACTTCCAAGAGCCAAACTCCCCACAAAACAGCATGCGCTCTGGAGCTTTCCAAGTCAGATGAGCTGTCCTGACTTGGGCCCCAGAGCCGCTGAGTAGCAGCACACCACCGAACCTCTGGCTCTCTTTCCTCTTGTAAAAGGCAGGCTGATTTGAGAAATAAACATACGGTGTGCAGAACGCGCTGGAAAACAGGGCGCGAAGGAGGCGTCCACTCAGTGACACCTTTCATCACTAAACCACCCATCTCCTGATCACAAAAAAGTCACTTTAAAAGTAACTCCCGCCCTGGCTGGTAGCACAATGGATAAGGTGCCGGCCTGCGAACCCAAAGGTCGCAGGTTCAATTCCCCAGCCAGGGCACATAACCAGGTTGCAAACCAGGTCTCCAGTCAGGTCTGTGGCTGGAAGCAGGTGAAAAGCAACCATACATTGATGTCTCTTTCCCTCTCTGCCTCTCTCCCTTCCCCTCTCTCTAAAAATAATGAAATAAAATCTTTAAAAAAAAAAAAAAAAGTAACTTCCAACAAGTCTGCTCTCAAGCGAAGTAAAAGCATGGTTCTTTCTCTGTGTTGCTTAAGAAACTGTTCTGAGCTGCAACTCAAATCCACAATGATATACACCACTTGCCTCCGTTAGGAAGGCTGGAATCAAAGAAATTGAAAATGGCAAGTGTTGGCAAGAATGTGGAGAAATCAGAACCCTCATGCACTGGTGACTTGCATGTAAAATGGTGCGGCTGCTGTGGGAAATGGCTTCGCATTGCCTGAGAATGAACACAGAAAGGCTGTGATCCAGCAATTCCACCCCTAGGCACACCCCCAAGAAGAACTGAAAACAAGGTACCCAAATATACTGTTCCAAGTATGTTCACAGCAGCACTATTCACAATAGCCAAAAAGGTAGAAGCCACCCAAAGAAATGCCTACCAGCTGAAGAAGGATAAAATGTGCTAGAGCTCTACAATGACACATTATTCGGCTACAAAAAGCAACACAGTTCTGACACATGCGACAACACAGATGAACCTGGAAGAAGTTAAGCTCTGAGAAAGAAGCTCAACACAGAAGGTCACCTGTCATTTGATCCCATTTACGTGAACTATCTAGAGTAGACCTGTCTAGAGAAACAGGCTAGCAGGGGCAGAAATGGGCACGCGGCTCCCCTGTGGGTGACGGAAACATGTTGGCAGTCGACAGAGGTGGCGGCTGTACAACACTGAGTGTGCTGAAAACACTGATGTGTACACATTATGGGTGCACAACACTGAGTGTGCCGAAAACAATGACGCACATACACGGAAACGGTCACTGGTAGATTATGCGAATTTTGCATAATAAATTTTTTTTTAATTTTTAAGAGGCCCTGAATTTACAGGACAGAATTTTCCAGTTCTGAGAAGCAGCATACGAACATGTCACTGGTCCGTCACTCTTCAAATACCCACTGGAAACCCGCTGAGTACCTGTCACTGGGCTTGACTCGGATCCCTGCCCTCATGCAGCTGACTGCCTCGTGGATTATTTACATCACCAGGTCAAGTTTGCTTGTGTTTATATATGCACACAACACACGTCTGCATACCGTCCACAGAATAGTTTGCTCCCCTTCAAAGCCCATTCACTTGGGTGACTGCTAATAGGCCCATGAATGGAGTATATACAAATAAGACCACTCCCCATGGAGTGTCACTGGTGATTCTCCCTTACTTAGTAAATTTGATTAAATTGACATCTAAAAATTCCGCAAAATCACCCCCTAACCTATGATTAACATGAAATTTCCATGTGTTCTTTCTGCAAGTACCAGATACACCCTCTGATAACACTATCGCTTAAACTGGGTTTTGATAGTAGAGAGAGGTGCTAGCAACTGAGAATTTTATTCTCCAAGTCTCTATAAAACCGTGAGGTTCCTTTTCAAGACCGACACACAACGATAAAACATTTTCATCAAAATGTAGCTTCTTTAGCCCTGGCTGGTGTGGCTCAGTGGACAGATTGCTGGCCTGCGAACCACAAGGTCACCAGTTTGATTCCCAGTCAGGGCTCATATGCCTGGGTTGCAGGCTGGGTGCCCAATTGGAAGTGTCAGGTAACCAATGGCTATTTATCTCCCTTCTACTCTCTCTCTCAAAGTAAATAAAATCTAAAATATATATATGGCTTTAGTTGAAGGCATTCACTCCCATAAAGGAGACTGGCACACCCTGTCCCAAGCCCCATGGTCCCATCACTTGCCCTGAAGTCACAGACAGTGGCATTTCTACTATGTAAGCCAGCACCATGCTTTTCTTTTATCAAAAGGCTTAGAAACAGCGACTGCTCTACCTCACAACTGTTTCCAAGTAAACATTAAATAGGGAAAGAGAAACTCTTTCAAAAATAGGAATGACACAGAACCAGAAAGTGCTTTGGAACCAGAAGGAAAGCTGCTATGTACGTGAACTGCGGAGAATCCCTGAACAAATCTCCAGTCTACAAAAAGTCAAACCTTGGGGCAAAAAGTTAAACCTTTACCACAGGGTCCTTGAGACATTAACTCCACATCACTGTTTGCTTTTGGCACCTCTCACTGCTTGGTAATTTTGAATGTATAATATTTTTAAGGTAAACTTCAATTGAAAATATGTCAGGGACATTGTACTCTTTCTTGATAAACTGCAGACATCCCAACAACAATGGGGAAGGCATTCTTTAATTTCCCCAGACTGACAGGGGCAGAGGCAACACTACAAAGATCAATAAAGAGACTGCAGCCCTGGAAACCAGGCTCAAATCAAGGACCGGATATGAAGACTAGAAGAGGAGCCTTCAGAAACCAATACCCCATGTCCCTGGGCTTCCACCACTGAGCTGGCTGCTCCCAGACTCCCGACCTGAGGTGGAGGGGCCTGCCAAGAACCTGTCCCTTCTGGACTCTTCCATGTAGGGACAGTTACTGGGGATGCCCAGCCATCTGGGTGGGGCTAGACAGAGACACAAACCATCCTCACAGGACTCCTGCCTCAAAGGGTGCTATGCCATACAGCTTCCTAAGTATCAAACTGAAAAGAAATTCTGAGTCAAGGGATCCATCGAGCTAGGCAAAGACACCTAAAGTTTTATCTTTATGTAGCAAATATTTATAGGTAGCGCTGTCTGCCAGGAACTGTTTTAAGATCTTCATAACGACCAGGTCATTTAACCTTCTAAACCCTATGATTTTTTTTTTTAGCATCTAGGTCTACACCCCAAGAACGGAAAGCAGGATTTCAAACAGGGACTTGCACACCGATGTTCACAGCAGCATTATTCCCAAGAGTCAAAAGGTGGACACAATCCAAATGCTCCCTGGCAGATGAATGGATAAACAGCAAGTGGCCTACACATACATGAATAATTCTGATACCTACTACAACATGAAGACATTATGCTATGGAAATGAGCCAGACACAAAAGGACATGTGTTACATATTCCACTTACATGAGAGACCTAGACTCAGCAGAATGCTGGTTGCCAGGTTTGCGGGGAAAGGGAAATGGGAATCACTGTTTAATGATTACGGGGTTTCAGTTGGAAAGGTGAAAACATTCTGGAAATGAATGGGGTAGTTAATGCCTCTAAACTGTGCCCTTAAAAATGGGTAAGATGGTGAATTTTTTGTCTGTTTTACCACAATCATGCCCATTTTCCAGATGTGAATCACAGACCAGATGCCACACTGGGCATGAGCGACATGGAGGTAAACACAGCTGCCTCTGCTCCTGCCCACTGGGGACACTGGCGCCCATGGTCATTTAATCACAATTGAGGCACAGGCCACCAGGGGAAGCTGGGCACGAAGAGGTTAAAGCAGGGGGCAGCGGAAAGGCAGGGAGACTGCCAAGAAAGCAGCAGAATCCCAACTGTCTGAAATGCCTGTAGTGAATCCAACATGTCACTCTGGTGAGCAAAGGCTTGGCCAAGTCCAATGTCCCTGCCCACATTCCTGTTCTCAGCTCATTTCTGGTCCAAGCCTGGCCAACCCCCCAACCTGCCCCTGATGGAAAAGTTACACATTAACCATCCCGGACCTGCTCAGATGGGTCTCAACACAGCCACCAAGTGCTCTGAGCACGCAGTGCCTTCCACGCTCTCAGAGGAGCTCCCGCAGTTAAGATTTCGCACCATGAACCGAGACTTCCTGGGATGGAACCCAACCCCGCTGCTATCTGGCTTTGTAACCTTGATCAAGTTATTAAATCTCTCTGGATCTCAGTGTCTCAGCTGAAAAATAAGGCAAAAATACTTCCCCGAGTTATGAAATTGAAAGTTTCCATGTGAAAAGTATGTTAACAGTATTTACAAGACACAGCAATAAAGTTAGCTGTTATCACCATCATTATAATCTTATTCCATTCTCACAAAGCACAAGAGGCAGGTGGGGCTGAATCAACCCTTCCTTTGGACAGACAGGAAATGGGGCAAAGAAACAAAACAAGTTGCTTGAGATAATGTAGCCTCCTGGAGTCCACTGCTCCTCCCTACCAGCCAGGAGACCTACACAATCCAGAAGCACTTGATACAAAATTCCAAGCATCTCCACAACAGTGAAGCACCTACCATACACCAGCTCCCTGCTAGCCTTGTTGGTTGCCTACAGGAAGCAAGGTCCTCAGGATGTACAAACCCACCACCCTGGGGTCTGTAACCCCAGGAGCCAAGTTCAGTACATTTCATTTCCTCTGTTGGGATACTGAACTAACATAGCAAGCCTTTATTGAGCACCTCCCACAGAATTCGCATTCTACACCATGGGGGAGACAAAAATGGCAGAAGTAATGATACCTGGTTTTCAAACCTTAGCAAAGACAATTGGAGAAACGGAGAGGAGGTGCCAGTGAACGCTAAACTCGGGTGGAACCAACGAGAGTAAGAGGCATCCAGCTCCGTTCAGTCAGGTGTCAGCTGAAGCAGGCAGGACAAACACTGTGGGTGGAACCAGTGGATTTAAATGGGACTTCAGGGGTCACTACCTGTGATAATGTTATTGGTGAACTTGACTAGGCCACGAGGTCACCCAGATACGGCGTCACACACTTTCCTGGTGTATGTGTTGAGGCTGTTTCTGGATGAGACTAGCATTTGGATTGGTAGATCGCATCACGCAGACTGCCCTCTTCAATGAGCCTTATCAGCTCAGCTGAAAGGCCAAGGAAAAATTGCATCTGCCCGACTGCCTTCGGGCAAGGACATCAGTTTTTCCCTGCTTACAGGTTCACACGGAAACATCACATCATCCCTTCCCAGGTCACAAGTCTCACTCCGGACTACACCTCACACCACCAGCTGCCCCAGGTCTCAGGCCTTTGTACTCTGGCCGGAACCACCCCTCAGCCCTCCAGGGTGCTCAGCCTGCAGACAACAGATCCTGGCACTGCTCAGCCTCCAGAACCACATGAACCAACTCCACATCTGTACACATACGTACACCGTCTTGGTCCTGTCCCCCTGGAGAACCCAAACTAACACTGACTTGGCAAAGAGGAAGGGAAAAGAAAAGTTCCCAGAAGTCAAAGCAACAAAATTAAAAAGAGGCAAGAAGACAGGAGTAAATGAATAAGGTGGGCTTTGAGGGAGGGAACAAACTGAGGAATGTGGGAGGAAGAGCAGGTAATCTGAGCACGGTTGGGGGATTCTGAATGTGACCCTCCGGGTAGACAGAATGTCTGTGATCTTTTGAATCACAAAAGCAGAATTTTAGGAAAGGGAATCCTACATGGGTAAGAATAGAAAAGGCCAGAGCAAGGTGATCAGTGTATTTGTCATGTAGGAGACAGGTGGTGTGGTATGTGTGTGTGTGTGAGAGAGAGAGAGAGAGAGAGAGAGAGAGAGAGAGAGATGGGGGGTTGTTGGTTGATTGCAGCGTAGCAGCACACTGTTGGGAAACCACTTGCTTGCGAGTAGATTCTTATATTCCCTTTGACTAACTCAACAGCTGGGGGAGCAGTTCGGCACCCTGCCAGTGCCTAATAATCTGAGGTTAACACTTCCTAAGCCCCTCTGGCCCCAGTTCCCCCATCTGCAAAGTGGAGAACCACCCTGCTGTTTACCTCAGAGAAGACTGAGGATAAAATGGAAACTGGGAAAGAACATTCGTGGCCCAGGGAGAAGGCAGGGCCCACTGGAGATGGTCTTGGCATGACATCTCAAAGTCCTGAATCAGCCCGCAGTCCACTGGAAAAGCAGGCTTTTTACTGACTGAACCTGCAGAGGTTCACCTCCATAAAACACACGTGGGGCCTAATTAAACTCACTGGAAACGACTTGCTAAATCTCGGTAATGAATCACAACCCAACAGCCTTGCCTTCCACACTAAGGCCAGCTCACCTGGTTAGGGGGCAGGGAGTGCTCACTCAGCGAAGCAGAAGGAAACGCCCAGGTCTCGCCCAAGGGGTGGCGGAGGCCAAGGCTGATGGGATGGGTGGGGGGGGGGGGGGTTACCCAGAGTAGGAATCTGGAGGAGACAAGGATCTGCAAGCAAAACAGTTCCTGCAACTGGAGCTGCGAACTGCTGGGTTACAAACCCATGGGCTGGGCCGAACTCCATCCATAGCAGCACACCCGGGGCAAACCCCGGGCTCCCCTCCGTTCCAGGGAACCACACGGGCGAGCCTCCGCCCTACGTGGCTTCTGTCACGTATAACCACTGCCTTGAAGACACCAGAAATGCTCCACCCCTGATCGTGGAAGGAGATGGGAAATGTCAAACTCCAATAAAGCAGAAAACTCAAATAACTGGAGTTATTATTCTGTCCTGTACTTCAGGGAAAGCAGACAAATGACCCATGAGCAGGTTAACACCGGAGATGTCATCAGAACACCACTTAGGCTTACCAAGTGAGAGGTCCTGCTTCCTAGCGTCTTTCCCGTCAATTCTCACAGCGCTGGGAGATAGTATCACTATTTCACGGAAGCAGGCAGAGGTGACTTCAGCTGCCCAGAGTCACTAGTAAGTAGTGGGGCTGGGATTCGAACCCAGAAGGAGCATGGGCTCCACATCTATGCCCTTTAGTGAGTGCTGAGGTGCAGCCAAAGTTCTCTACCACCCATCTTCAAAGGGCAAATAGCAGGGCTACACGTGCAGAAGCTTCTGCCCAACAAGAAGGGCAGAGCAGTGGCTTTGTTTTGTTTGATTCTTCTGAGTTTTCTAAAATAACCATTGTATGCTTCTTTCGGCACCAAAACCAAACCAATTTTTTTCCAGTGGCCCCCTACCCTACGTCACATCCTCCAGGTGGCCGCCAGGAGCCAGAGCAGCCTGCATGGAATAGAACCACCCCACCAAAACCAGGCACACCATGCACCTTGGCAAGGCAGTGCACCAGCGGACTGCGGAGAGCGTGGGTCGGAAGCCGCTGTCAGCTACCCAGAGATCTGATCAAGAAATGTTGGTTAATGCCGGGATTGTGATTTAAAATGCATCAGCTTCAGCCCTGGCTGGTGGCACAGTGGATAAGGCACTGGCCTGCAAACCCAAAGGTTGCTGGTTCGATTCCCACTCAGGGCACATAACCAGGTTGCAAGCCAGGTCTCCGGCCAGGTCTGTAGCTGGAGGCAGGTGAAAGGCAACCATACATTGATGTCTCTCTCCTCCTCTCCCTTCTCTAAAAATATTAAAACCTTTTTTTAAAATTAATTAATGCATCAGCCTCATCTTAAAAACAAGATCAAAAAAACTCACCTGCGGCTTTTTCCAAGAACGTATTCAACAATGCAAAAAGCTTTGCTGGTTAATGATGAGGCAGAAGGGACCTGGACTTGTCAGGAAGTCTCTTTGGGTGAAGAAAAGCCTCCCTGGCTGCACTGTGGAATGTGATGGTGAGAGTCCACACACTGGCTCCTGCCTGAGGATGGCCCCGGTGTTTCTAGAGGAGACACTCAGGATGGACTGCCTCAGTAGCTTCTGGAATTTACCCTGGTAGGTGCACCCAGGAAGTACTGGGTTGGCCAAAAAGTTCATTTTGTTTCTTCCCTACAACAGCTCTAGTCGTGCTTCGTTGTCTTTAACGTCTTTCAAAACCATTCTGTTAGATTTTATTGTGACAGCTCTCATATCCGCATGCATTAAAAAAACTTAATCAGCAAAGTCAGAGAGGTGAGACTGAACGCAGCTTCTTTGGAGCAGTGCCTGGGGCTGATTTCCTCCAGGGGGACACGCCAACACTTGTGACTCCCTCCAGGGACAGAGGTGGACATTCCCGGCTGCAGCCCTATCCCACCCCACCCGCTTCCTTCGGAGGGCACACATGAAAATGCACGTAAGGGTAATATCAAAGGGACGACACTAAAGCTCAGATACATCCACACACAGGCAGAAAAAAAATTGTGCTCTACTAACTGTAACTGGAAAGACATTACCTGAGAGAGTCCTCATAACTGATCACAAAACATTAACACTGAAAATGAGTAGTGGCAAGTACCAACCCTCCAACTTCCTATCATTCCCAGGCTTTTGCTACCAGAAAAGAGACCACTCCCTCCATTCAAGCATACTTTTTATATCATGAACCTTTGAACATGCCAGGACTCTAGGATAGGCAGCCAAATCCCTATCAGAAATGATCTCCAACCACATTCTAAACTCAGAGTCGGTGGAAAAGGAATAGCCCTCGCTGGTGTGGCTCAGTGGATGGAGCACCAGCCTGCAAACCAAAAAAAAAGTTCACCAGTTCCATTCCTGTCAGGGCACATGCCTGGGTGCAGGCCAGGTCCTGGGTCGGGGGTGTACGAGACACAACCGATCAATGTAGCCCTCACACATCAATGTTTCTCCCTCCCTCCTTTCCCCCCTCTCTAAAAATAAATAAAATTTAAAAAAAGAAAGTAACATTAAGCCCCGAGTCCACCTGCCACCTCCTCTACACACCCACCAAGTAAACCTTTGCTCCGACACTGGCCCCAGACATTTAAAGACAGCCAGCCGCCACGGAACTTAGCACAGGACGCTGAACTCCCTCAAGACAAATTATCATAATTACCACTATTCTTTGAGAGCAAGGCAAGCTGAGGGGTGCACAGGCAATTTCAAACCATTTAGCTGGGTACTGAGATCAGTGCAAAAGCCTATTTGTCACTGCAACAGAAGGTGATAATGTGACATTTCACAAGTTCTCAAAACAGCAGGGAAAACACCTCTGCTCTATACTTTGCAGCAATGCTGGACTTTCGACTTCAAACACACTCGCTGTAGGAACTATGAATCACTAATTGTTCAGCAGGCTGACGACCAAACCGACCACAGTCAGATCTGCGCCGAACTATTGGTGAGAACATGTCCAGCTTCTGTCCCTGCCCTTTTCCCCACCAGCACCATCTCCAAACTATAATAATTTGCAGAATTCTTTACTGAAAGGGGCCCCTGCCATGAGAGTGGGCACCGGAGAAACCTCCCACATTTCCTGTTTCCTCCCCTGCTCAACATGCCAATACCTCCCCTCTTCACTTGAACAAAATCAAGGACTGAGTATTTTTCCGCAAAAATCAAGGATAGAAAACTATCCTCCAAACCACCACATTCTCTCTGCTTTGAAACCATGTCATCTGCTGTGGTGGTTTGAGGAACCTCTAGCAATTGAAGGACAGTGAACCTCAGAACATACTTGGGGGAGCAGAGTGAGTCTATGTATCAGAGGCTCAAATCCTGGTGCTGCTGCTTCCTAGCTGTGTGACCTTATCCAAGTTGCTAAACCTCTCTGGCCATTGTTTTCTTTGCTATAAAATAAAAAGAACAGAAACTTCTCTCCTTCCATAGCTGTTAAGGATTGAATAGAATAATACATGTCAGGCACTGTGATATGATTCACGTAACAGTTCAATGTCAATTAATAATGCTAATTACCAAGAGTAACTGTTTCTAGGACGAACAGGCCGGACCGATGGCAGCGGCCTGCTAAAGGCTGGGAAAGAAGATGAACGTTATATGCTAGTTTCACTGTGCCCGGTAAGGTGATCATCTCTGCCAAGACCCCGCTCTTCTCTGCCACCTCTGTTCTGGAAACTGGGGCTGCCTGCCCAGAATGTGTGTCTGGTGATGGATTATGGTGGCTGACACCGAGCAAATGACAGGGGGAAACAGGCACTGGTTTAAGCCCCAAGGTTTAAAAACAGTTAAGAAGGGATGTGACATTCAAGAACTGGAAATACCTCAGCTGAAACATGAAAGGCAAGTAATTCTATACATAAACACCTTTTGATCCCTTTAAACCATTCACATTTCTTCCCTCCATCCCTTTCTCCTAGCACCCTGATTAAATAGTCATCCACTTAAAAAACATCCCCCTAACCCCAAATGATTTAGAGGAAGACTTTTAAATACGTCTGAAGTTTTCTTTTAATAAAGGGCTCTCCTAATATCTGATAGGCAGTTATTTAAATTTCTAAATAGGCAAATAATAAAATTTAAATGTCTTAACTTATTTGGGGGAGGAGGGATATTTTCTAATTTATAGAGACCCACTGATCAGTTTTCTTTCTTTTTTTTAAGATCTTATTATTTTTAGAGAGAAGAAAGGGAGAGAAACATCAATGTATGGTTTGCCTTTCACCTGTTTCCAGCTACGGACCTGGCTGGAGACCTGGCATGCAACCTGGTTATGTGCCCTCGCTAGGAATTGAACCAGCGCAACCTTTGGGTTCACAGGCCAGCGCCTATCCCGCTGAGCCACCAGCCAGGACATATTTTCTAATAAGCCTTGAAAACGCCTCTCCAAGACCAGCCTATGTTGCTGAATCCAAGATCCTGTAAAAGCAAAAATACCAGCAAGGAAGAGTGAGTCTCAAGTCATTCATTTCTTCACGTCTCCTTAAAAGCACTTCAACATGCACCACCCCAGGCAAAGAGATTCAAGCCAGACAGAAGCCCTACCTTCCATCTTTATTCTCAAATGGAAAAAGATGACACTACAGGCCAAGTTCAAAGTTCAAAGTTCATAAGAATACTTGTTCTTTGAGTCTAACGCTGTAGTCCAAACTATTGAAAGAATTTGCAACCCAACCAGTCATCACCTCCAGGTATCTTTGAGCCGCCACCAAAAAAAGATGTGCCAGAAACCAACATAGGTTTGTAAAACTGAAATGCTGAAGGGAGAGCCCTGTCCATGGTCTGTGATTTTCATCACTTGCATTTTCAGAAATTTAAATACTTGCCTATCTGATATTAGAGAGGAGATTCCTTTCACGAAAAATTAAAGTTCAAAGTGGAAGGGGACTTCAGAGATCCTGTCCAAGTCTAACATTCAATGATGACTAAAAAGCACCATCCTTTCCCTTCATACCACCCCCCAACCAGGCCTGCCCACTCCTCACAGAAATTCTTTAAATCACAAAAGAACTATAATCTCTTATTAAGGAGAAGCAGTAATGTGATATGCCACATGAACAGAATAGGTAAAAATCACCTCAACAGATGCAGAAAAACATTTGACAAAATACAACGTTTCATGATAAAAACTCTTAAAATTGAGCCCTGGCTGGTGTGGCTCAATGGATTGGCGCCAGCCTATGAACCCAAAGGTCACTGGTTCAATTCCCAGCCAGGGCACGTAACCAGGTTGCAAGCCAGGACTCCAGCCAGGTCAGTAGCTGGAGGCAGGTGAAAGGCAACCACACGTTGATTGATACTTCTCTCCCTTTCCTCCTCCCTCCCTGACCTTCTCTCTGAAAATAATAAAAATCTTAAAAAAAAAAAGATAAAATAGCTAAGTGTGAAATGAAAAACAGTCATTGTTTTGGGGGGAAAATAACTAAAACTGGGAAGAGAGGGAACATACCTCAACATAATAAAGGCCATATATGACAAGTCTACAGCTTACATCATAGTCGATGGTAAACAGCTCTTCCTGTAAAATCAGGAACAAGACAAGGGTGCCCACTCTCACCACTCCTACTTGACATAGTATTGGATTGCCAGAGCAATCAGACCAGAAAAAGATATCCAAAATGGAAAGAAAGAAGTAAAACTATCATTGTTTGCAGATGGTATGACCTTACATATAGAAAGTCCTAAATACGCCACTAAAAAAAAAAAAAACAAAACAAAAAAAAGACTATTAGAACTAAACAATTTTAGAAAAGTTGCAGGACACAAAATCAACAGAAATGAATTGTGTTTACATGCACTAACAATGAGATTATGTGGAAAAAAACAAAGTATTTATTTTTAGAGACAGGGGAAGGCAGAGAGAGAGAAGGAAACAATCAGTTGCCTCTCACCTGCACCCCAGCCTGGAACCAAACCCACAACCCAGGCATGTGCCCTGACTGGGAATTGAAGTGGCAAACTTGGCTTTGCAGGATGACACCCCACCAGCTAAGTCACACAGGGCAAAAAATATTTTTTTAAAATCCCATTTACAACAGTGTAAGAATATGTAAAAATAAATTTAACCAACATGGTGAAAGTTCTGTACACTGAAAACCATAAGATAATGATGAAAGAGATTATAGATGACAAATAAATGAAAAAGTATCTTGTGTTCTAGGATTAGAAGTATTAAAATTGTTAAAATGTCCATACTCTCCAAAGCAATCTACAGATTCAAATGTGCAAGAGACACATCAATCAGTTGCCTCTCATGTGCTCCCAAATGAGGACCTGGCCCTCAACCCAGGCATGTGCCCTGACTGGGAATCTAATTGGTGACCTTTTTTTAAATTATTTTTAAAATTGGTGACCTTTTGATTCACAGACTACCACTCAATCCATTGAGCCACACCAGCCAGTGCCACTTACATTCACTCTTCAACAAACATTATCTCATGACCTGCTGTATGCCTACACTGTGCCAGTCCCCAGAAATCCAAAGATGACCCAGACTTAGAACTCACCCTCACAGGCCCTGGCACAGAATAAAATCACCCGAACATAAGGGGGGCAGAAAATAAGATCCTGCTCTGCCAAGTTCCACCTGGGCCTCAGTTTTCTCAGCTGGCAATGAGAAAATTAGATGATCTCTGAGGTCTATGGCAGCTGCCAATTAGTCTTAATAAATTGCCCCTGGAGACATGTGTTAAAAATGTAAATGTATGAAGATATATTTCTAAATGTAACTTAAGTGTTAAAAGGAATGTTTTCCATAGTGAAGCTGAATGACTGTCACTTTAATCCTCAGGACAAAGAAATGTCAGTATTCAGCATTCCTTTCAGCAATCTTTCCACCCAGGAAACAAATTATTTATGGCATAAAAGTTTTGAAAGGAAGGGAACATATGAAGCATCCCCCGTGGGGGAAGGGGGGCAGCAAATGGGAGTCATGCTGCTTGAAGCAAGAACAGAAACTGGAGTAAGAGTGGGGAGTTGAGAAGGCAAGATTCAAAGGTGGCACAAGAACAGAGGGTTCAACGTCTCGGTCCACTTAGAAGAAGGATACAAGGCCCAGTCCACCCTATTAGACTCTGGAAGGAACCTCATAGCTAACCACACTGAAATACTGGTTCTTTTATGGCAACTCCTAGGCCATCAAGGAAATATAGTAAAATTATGCTCAGTAGCTATTTGATGTATCTTCCGCAGATAAAGTTCACAGGGCACTCTTAGCTAACCCACAAAATGAAGAACCTACTAGCACCTTATTCCTGGGGTGGTTCAGGGGAGTTTTCCCGTATTTGTTTACTGCGTACCAGAGCCCAGCGTTCTCCCTGGGGGAGAGGAACACTCCAAGGTCCTTATGTCCATTCTGAGCAGTAAGGTCTAGGGTCTCAGGGGCAGGGGGCTGGGACTACCACCCCACGTTGGTGGGCCAGCCCCAGAAGGACCCTCGATTCTCTCTATCATCAATGAGTGCCTCTTCATTCTCTTTCCCAGGACCCTGTACCCAACCAGTAAACAAGCTAAGTTAACTCACGCTACAAAATTCCTGGCTTACCTATAACATTGAAAAGTTTAGCTACTCTGAGTAATAAAACGTTTAGCTCTGTCCAAGAACTCTCAGCAGCACTCTGGCAGGCCTGAAGTACAGGAAATGTTTAGGTCCATGGGCCTTCGGAAAGTCCTTTCTCCAAACTCCTGTATTCCTGTCCACCTTTTGCACCTTTTCAGAGGCACGGCTGGAAAAGCGGTGGGACGAGCCCAGGAATCTGTGACAGCCAGGACCCTCTCCCACCCAGCTTTGCATGGCGCAATAAGGTGACCCAGCCACACCGGAAAGGGATCTGATGCTACCTCCAGGTGTCGGTGTGTGTTTAAGGGGGTCGGGGGCAAGACGCTTACACACTGGGTGTCAAAAAGTGCGACTGTGGAGGCGGTGAGGCGAAGTAAAGGAAACCTGTGTTTCCCAGGCAACTGCCTACATGGCTGGTCTGAGTCTCCAGCCCCTCTGGGCACCGCTGCCCCAAGTCCCCACCCCAAATCCCATTGCTAATCCTTCTGGAATGGCCACACCCCACCCTAAGGTGTGGCCAAGCTCCCACCCAAAATCATATTGTTGGCCTTTCTGGAATGGCCAGTCTCCACCCTACATCGCATTGCTAGTTCCTGACAAAGGCCAGAGCTTTTTGTGGGCAACGGTAAACGGTTACCATATTCAGGAGGTAAATGACTGCAGCCAGGCATAGTGAGATCCAGTGTTGGCCTGTTAACAGAGCCAATAAATCAGGTCGGCCTCCCAGAGCTGAACCCAGCCCACCCACCTCTTCCTGCCCCCACACCAGCCTTTAAAAGGAGGTTAAGAGCAAGGCAGTATCAATGAGTCGGAAGCTCAAGAAAAAAGGTTGAGTCCACAGACCACTTCTGCTTTAACAGGATATCATCTCTCTATGGCCATGAAGTCCGTGTTTCTTCCGACCAATGGGACTGAGTTTGCACCGAGTGCACCAGGGAATTCCTCAGCGGCCTTTCTGGAAGCTACCCTAGAAGCCGGCTCACCTGCTGCATCCACCAGGTATACGGGTCCTGCTGTGGCCACGAAGCACCCCAAATCTCACTGGCACCCAACAAATAGCTGTTTCTTGCGTCCGTGTTCCTTTTGGGTTGGCTGGGAATTCTGCTCTGCATCAGCCTTATTCTGGAATTCAGGTTGATGGAGTGGCACCTACCTGGACCAGTGCTGGTGACCATGGCTGGGGGTGGCAGGTGCCATCTGAAGTGTCACAAGTTGCTTCCACTCATGTTTTCTTGGTCAAACCCAGCCCTCTGGTCATGCCCAAGTTCTACTAGATGAGTTAGTTCTGCCAGGTGGCCAGAGGAGGATGACAGCCACACCCCTGCCATATCCATTTCCCAAGCCAAGGGGCAATCTCCTGACCGCAGCTGAACAGCAGCTGAATCCCTGACAGCAGCTGAAAGGATTCTGACCACAAACTTGGGGTTTATGCTTGGTCCCTAGATATAGCGAATGATTTCCCCCAAGTTCAGAGTAAGGTGGACTAACGGCAAAACTAAGGGTTTCACTATTCACCTTGCTTGGCAGTGCCAGCGTCCAAAGTCCCTATCACAAAAGGTTAGGAGACCCTGAGCCCAGAGACCGCTCCGCCATGAAACCACACAAGCTCGAGCTGCGGCAGGAGCTTCAGGGTAACCTGCGTCTGAGCACCAGCAGCAACAAGTCACACTCAGCTTCGCCTTCATGGGCAGGCCCAAGTACGCAATGTCCGGGTGACGGCAAACCACGTCATCCCAGTCAGGAGACACGACGGTAAAGACAAATGCCAGACACACGATGGGAAAATTACTTTCCAAAGGAAAAAAGATGAATTCCAGAATCTCCTCGGATACATCTGAGACAGCATCCACAGAGGCACAGAGACCCCTAGACAACCGCATCTCCCAGCCCTCCGAGGACCAAGGTCACCTCCTTCCTCCTGCACACATGGGCTGGTTGAGCCAAAGTACAAGGTGGTTCCTGGCAGGGACTCTTCCTCCCTCTACTTCAAACCTCTGAGTGTCGAGTGTCAGGGACACTCCCTGATTGACACATACCTTCCACTGCTCCCTTTGTTGCCCTAACCAGGGGGAACTCCAGGAGAGGCCCTCCCCGGGAAGTTTCAGCCCAGAGTTTCCCCGGCTGGAGGGCTGCCGAGTGCCTGCCCTGTGCTCAGTCCTAGGCAGGTCCCCAAGGGAGCGGGAAAGGGCAGACCGTGCCAGTCACAGAAGGAAGCAGAAGCTCCTGCCGGTGGTAAAAAAAAAATAGGGTGACAACAAAGCGACCTACTTTCAGTGTCTTTAAAAGTTTTATGAGCAGCAATCCCCTCAGGGTCACCCCCCAAAGTGAGGTGTTTAAATAAAAAATGCTGATGAGAAGAACTTTAAAATTTATCACTTTATGCATCATAGAACACGTAGTTTTCCAGTCTTTTTTTTTTTTAATGTACTTTCACAACAACAAAGTCTCTAAAAAGATTATCCAACCAGCTTTACCCAAAATCTTAAGCAGTTGGAATTCAACTTAGCCCTGGTTTACAGATTCTGCAAACAAGGGAAAAGTGTCCATTGAAGGACAGGGAGGCACCTCAGGGAATTAAAGCGCAGAGGGAGGGGTGCTTTCCACCAGGGTGGTGTTTCAGAAACTGCAAAGCCCTTCTAATTAAATCTGCAAACTTGCTACAACATTGGCCTCCGCTGAGGCCTGTGACATTGATGGAAGGAACCATTTACCAAAAATTGTTCCACTTCAAAACACTTTCCACGTGGTTCTCCCCATTTTTAAAAAGCGCTTGTTTTATAAATTAAAGGAACAGTCCTTCCTCACTCATGAATTACTACACCAGGTCCGTAGAAGGTAGTACAAGTGTCGTAAGATAGTTCACTTTAATTATGGTTTCTTAAGCGCAAACTGTATAGCATGTAGTTTTTTCAATACACTTTCCTACTGTCAGTCTCATAGATGACCCAGGCATCACTAAGTATTTGTGTCAGACACAATCCTGGAGGTCCTTAGTCCCAGCCCCTCATTTTAGAGATGGGAAAAATGAAGCCCAGAGAGGTGAAGTCACCAGGGCAAGGTAACACAGCCAGTGAATAGCAGAATCTTCTCCAGCCAGTGAAGACGAGTGGATCCCAACACAAACAGCAGGTAGGAAGGAACCAGGGGGCAGGGTGTGGGCTGTGCTGCCCACCCTGCACCCACATGTGTTCAGTGAAAAAGCACAAACACTAGTAAATCATCCAGGCCTGGCTGTTTTGGATGAACACAATTTAAATTCTATGCTTCCACATTAAGGGCTGCTAAATCTAAATTAACTCCACCCTAAGAATCAACCTGTATTTTTAATGGGATCTCTTTTAAAAACTGTTTTTCTGCATGAATCAGACTCCTAGGATCGAAGGGGATGTTAATAAAAGTCAAATCCCTCTGGGTAAAAATAAAGAGCCCGCATATTTAGGCTTGGTTAGGAACACAAAACAGCTGTACGGATACAGGATGAAATTTTTATGGCAGCTACTTCTGGAGAGGGTATGAGGA
Organism: Noctilio leporinus; assembly: GCA_004026585.1. Classification (NCBI taxonomy): domain Eukaryota; kingdom Metazoa; phylum Chordata; class Mammalia; order Chiroptera; family Noctilionidae; genus Noctilio; species Noctilio leporinus. Next base: position 300,093 of record PVIW01000516.1, read on the forward strand.
AGGAAAGGGAAGAGGCAGACTTTTTACTTCATTCCAGTCTGTTTTTTTTGTTTCCCCAACAGGAGCATGTTTTATTGCCCTCCTCAATCCCTGCACCCCTCTGCTCCTTGTCCCTTGGGCATCACCACCCCACAGGGTTCCTCTGGAGGCCGCCATCTGGTCTCCTAGACCCTCAGAGGGGAGCAAGGTGTCTCCATCTCCACCTCACCCTAATGAATCCCTAGGTGCCCACGTATTTCCAGCCAGAACGCTTTCGTGGGCCCTAGAACTCAATGTCTCAAGGTTCACAGGTTGATACCACCAGCTGTCCCAGACCTGTCAACCCAACATGCCCCTAACAGAACCCCCCTTCCTCCCCTTTCCTTCCCCACAATGCATTTCTCCCATGATGTGTCCAAGTCAGAGCCCTGGGAGTCCTCCTCAGTCCCTAGACTCACCTGCCACGTGCTTCCTGGAACCTCTCTCAAAGCAAGTTTCTCCTCTCATCACCATGATCACCTTTCTCCTGAGTCACCTGCATTACCATGGTGACTTTCAGATGAGCAGCCCTGTTTCTAGTACCAGTACCTCCAATCCACTGGCCACATGGCACATTCATTCATTCGTTTACTCATCTTCGCTTACAACTGTCAGGCAAGCATACACTGTTGCTTCTCTCCCTTTCTTCCTCCCTCCCTGCCCTTCTCTCCGAAAATAATGGATTTTAAAAATAAAAACTAACTAACACTTAAAAAGATAATTAAGGATCTGCTTCCTAAGGGACTCCCTAACTAGGCTGCCAAGCCCTAGGATCCCGTGAGGTGGCTGAGAGGCAGGAAAGGTGACAGATGTGAGAAACAGGCAGAAGCCACAGCGCAGAGGCAAAGATAAAGATAGACACCTCTATACCCACCGGCCCCCCACACCCCTCTCCTTCGCCCCCCACACCCCTCTCCTTCGGGAGCTTTCTGGTATGCTGAACACGCAGGGCTCAGCCTGAGCCCATATGCAGCTGTCATTAGCAAACATATGCATCCGAGTTTAGTGACACTTCCCAGTCCCGCCTTCTCAAGTCCTGTCCCTGTCTCCCTGGACGCCTGCCTTAGATGCTGTTGCATAGGAACCAGCTTCTGGTCTTTGGATGTGGTTCCCAGAGACCTTGGCTTCCTTTTTACTCCAGAGGTCAGTTTTGGTTTTGCCTTATTGTTCTTTCTAATCCTCTGGCCTCTCAACCACCGCAGTACACAGTACTAACAACTCCAAGGCGTCCTAATTCAAGACATCCTCCCATCAGCATGTGAGGGTGATATTGCGGATAAAGAATTTTAATCGCCCTTGAACCACTATGAACTCTTCCTGGGAGCGGTGGGTTCTTTCCAAACTGTGTGACCTAGTAGACGGTACCACGTTGAAGCAGCTCCTCAGTTGCTCTGGGCCCCAGCCCTCCCGGGAAAAGGGTCTCAATTCCAAGGACCACGATTCAAAGGATATGAACCTCGTACCAAGCCTCCCTGGATATTATTGCTGGGTTTTGACATCAGGCAGCTCTGGTTTTAAACACAAGCTCCATGCCTGAGCGGCCTTAACCCTGTCATTTCATGCACAAATCACATTCGACCTCCAACACGCTGCCGTACCAAGTAAGGAAGACTTCAGAAAAAATGCTTGGTTCTGGTTAAAAAAACAAACTGAATATATGTTAGTACAGAGCTCAGACCGCACTGTACCAGAGAACTTTGTTTTGAGCATCTGGAGCATGTAATTTTCAAGGGAAGAAATCAGCTCTCTGACCCCAGTCACTTGAAATCTCAGTGATCTACCCAGTTTCAGCCCCGCTTCCTGATGGAAGGTCCATCCTAAATCCTTCCAACCCCTGGGGACCTGCTGCTCCTGCTAACCTTCCAGCTCCAAGGCTGCACAAAACCAGCAACCCGAAGAGCCTGTGTCCCAGGGACCCACCCACCCAGTTTGGAGCCTCCCCAGCCTGAAATCTAGAACAACTGGGGGCATGGTGAGAGTGGTCATCAGGATAAAAAATCACATAAGCAAGAGTGCTGGGTCATCACAAGGAGGAAGCCCTTTCCAGCCAAAACCCAACCCACAGCAGTTCGATTTTCAGGCCTTCCTGGAGAGCCCAGCCCCCCAGCGCCTGGCCTGGCGGGGCACACATGTGCCTGCTGAGGGGCAGACAGTTCTTTAAAGCCACCTGGCCCAGCTGAACGGCATAAGCTGCTTCCCAGAATGCCCAAGGCTTCCTTGGGTGTCTTGACCTTGACCCACAGAGGTAGCACCAAGCCACTCCCTGATCGAATCTGGGCAGACTATCCAGGGACAGGCTTGGATTAAGAAACTGAAACCATCCCCCCACATTAAGACAAATGAAAGATGAGAGATATTCTCATAAGGGAGGTTGGAAAGGTGCCTCTGCTTTCAACAGGATTCCAAAGGACTCCCCCTTTTTGGCGACTTATTTCAGAATGTACTGAAACCTCTAAGCGCCAGGACCATGAGGGAGTTTAAAAATTAAAAAACATACTCCGAAAAAAAACACAAAAAAAAGCAGCACACTCTACAAGACAGCCCACAGGCCTCACCAGCACAAGCTTCCCCGGGTGAGAACGGCAACAGAGAGCAGGTGTTTTCTGCACAACCACCCCCAGGCCCAAGTGACTGGAGAAACCGAAGGAAGAGGTTTCATTGAGGCTGATTTATATTTTGATTTTAAAACTAAAAAGCTAAACTATTTCCTACATTCTGATACATGGGCTCTTGAAGCCTATCTAAAACGAGTTATAGAACTTCTATTGTATACTAACTGCTGTTCATCAAAAGAACTATTCTGCAAAACTAAAGAACAATCAAATAATATCACACTGGAAAGAAATCATATCCCTGTTCATACACTGGTGAGCTCTGAACTCCACCCTTGGACGGGTAGCAGCTAGAGTTTCTTTTCCTCATGAAAGATGCAGGAAACCAAAGTTCCTACAAATGGCATATTAATGCAGATTTGAAGTGGGTCTCTCACTGTCATTGTTGCAAAGCAGTCATTCGAGCTGCTGATTAGAGCTTTCACAAGAGTATCCATTTCCTGTGGTATAAATTAATCACCTGAGTTCAATTCCAGCCTTCCCAAAAGGGAAACACGGCACACTTGTACCTGATACGCTCATTTTAGGCAGAGTTACGCTCACGGTGAATGTTTGGAAGATGAATATTAGCATGCCTTGTGTTAGGCACAAGAATATAGCGCTCCAGGGACTCACTTCAAAACAGCCACTCTCAGGGTAGGAGGGGTCCTGTGTACAATGAGAGATGTCATCCCGACAGGAAGGCAGGACTCAGAATGAGACACTCCTAGTCGATGGAGTGAGTATATTCTGGCAACTTACGAGCTCAGCAACACGAGACCTGGGAGAAATACATCCTTTTATTTCTATAGCGGGGACTTGAGCAAAGCCTGTGTGCAAGGCTGCAGTGTTCTTGCCCACAAATCCCTGGGACCCCAGAGCACGTCTCCATCACCATCCATAGCTGCCATCATCAAGACGCACCTGCTCAGCTGGTAAAGCAAGATGTCAATGAGGCACAGGCCTGTCCGAACCTCCACAGGGGCAGCTAGCCGTCTTCGGCTCTGTAGACGCGCAGGGCCCACCTGAGTCACAGCCAAGGGACCACAGGGGTGGGCCCACCTCTCAAAGCCTTCCCCACTTACGGAAAAACAAACACCATCCTTACATTTTCCTGGATGGTACATACCTACCTATGAGAAAAGAATTGAGAGAGGAGGGATAACTTTGCACAGAAACAGATGGTTCCTAATCTTAGTGTGGCAATCACATAAGGTATATAAACGTCGAAACACTATTATACATCCGAAACTAATATAATACTGTATGCCAACTATAGTGAAAGAAAAAAAGGATGGATGGATAAGGGAATGGGGACTTTCATTTATTTTAGAGATCTCCTTATTGTTTGAATTTTCACAAGGCCATATCAATTCTCTGAAATTTTTTCAAGCTTCACAAAAAAAAAAACAAAAAACCCGCCAGAAGAAACATCTGGCAATCCATAAACACTGAGGTCCAGTCACCTCTTTGTGCACTAAATTTGGCTCCTTTGTTTTTGAAAATTCAAACAGTTAACACTCCACAGGCCCTCCCTCGCTGGTAAAGGTACTTCTAAAGCCGACTGGCATACGGGGTGGGGGACAGGGGAGGAGAGGTCGAGTTTAAGGGGTAGTATCACCCTGGGGACCAATGAGCTAGGGCAGAGTTCTCAGCCACCTGTACCTTGTTCCTAGTCTACAGAAGCACGCAAGTTTGAGTTCACATCTGTCCCCATGCGAGTATTTAATACAATATGCCTGACAGGTAAAAATGCAGATTAATAATCCCTCGCTTATTCAACAAGCACCGACTACTGGGACAGGCCACTTGGAGTGGCGGGAATTAGCTGGAAGGCTCTCCCAACCCCAGGGCTGTTTCGAAAGCCCTGGAACGAATGGTCATAGGCAGGTGGCTGAAGCTTCCTGCTGGGAAATCCCTTTGAAATCAGGTGGTGCCTCACCTGGCCAAGGCAGTTCTGCTGAGTCCTGCCTAGCATTGGCCGCAATGCCTCGCACTTAGGTTTACAAGTCCAGCACTCAAAAAGTTGAGGTGCCTTCCCTGAACGCTTCCTGAAGCCCAGCAGATCGAAGGGGTTGGCTGTGGAGCAGACAGACCCTAACCCCAACCACAACTCTTGTCCTAGTGGTTTTAACGCAAAACCAACCTGAGAAATAGAAGTTAAAAAAACAACAACTTGTTTTCTAAGTGTATATGAATTCATCTATACAGCGAGTTTAGGAGATGCTCCATAAATAGCTACAATCACCCCAGATAGAAAATAACCATGTGGCACAATCAGACTTCATTTCATGGTAGTGGGATGAACTGAGTCACCTCTTCCGTTACCTTATGCCTTTAACTAAAATGCAGCTCTTCATTAGAAGAGCTTAACATACCTTGAACCAGTATTCTTAGCATTGTCTTTTAAAATAGGACCCATACTAGGGAAAGGTTTAAAAGAACTGTTAGTGCTTCTATTCGACCCGTTTTATATCTTAGTAACCCAAGAATAAAAGATTTCTTTTGTCTTACCCTCAATGTTTTCAGTTAAGATATTCCTAATGTTTGTACATCCATCACTGCTTCTAACCACCTTCCAACAGTTTACTAACATGCTAATGTGACACTTGGCTGCTCCCGAATTAATCACTAAGTTGCTCTGCCCAGTTCTAATAAGCACAGTGAGCTGGGTCGTTCTATTTCCTGTATCAGAACAGATGCAAAAGGGAATAGGAAAAAGCTAAGTGCGTTTGCCTAAGACGTGGCAATTATTTTTTCTCACCAACCACAAAAGTAATCTCTGAGAAGGCTATGAGAACTGGGAACGTCTGGGTACAAAGGAGAACCTCAGAAACCACTACAAACTAAGATCCAAAAATGCTTTATGAAATATAAAAGGTGGCAGTGTGATCAAAGCTGTCTTCAAGTTTAATGTCTTTTCAAAAGTAACCAAGTCCTTGAAAGGTCAAGAGGGTGAACTAGAAGAGCTCTCAACTTCTTCCCATCTTAGGATCAAGAGGGAAAAAATGGCATCACTGTGGTCCAGCGCAATGAGGTCCCAGTGAGGTCCCATGCCTTTTCTGGAACCACAGGCTTCAGATGGTCCCAATTTAAAGTAAACTCTCAATTAACCATAACCCAACTACCCAGAACCAGTCCACTGGACTTCCAGAAGAAATATGGATTGAAAAGGAAACATTTGTTTTTAAAATCAACTTCTGGGGACATCTACTCTCGGCATGCACTCAGCACAATCTCCTGCACCTGTTTCTTCCCTGTTAAGCACACTATTTTTGGAGTTTTAGGTTCACAGAGAAATTGCGCAGAGTCGGGGGGTACTACCCTTAACAAGAATCACGCTATAAATGGCTAACCACTTTGTTGTGCACTTGAAACAAATATTGAGTGGCAATTGTAATTGGAAAAAATATAATAAAATTAAAAATAAATTGAGCACAGAGTCCCCATATGTCCCCTGTCCCCATATATGTGTAGAGTGGTACATTTTATAATATGCCAGTGGAGGTTCATTGATTGTAGCATCACTCAACATCCATAGTTTACATAATGTAAACTTGGTGTTTGACATTTCATGGTTCTGACAAATGTACAATCCATCATGGCTCCACCTAGCATAGCTCCCAGCCCTAAAAATCCCTCACTCCTTCTATTTATTCTTCCCTCCTTACTAATCCCAACAAACACTGACCTTTTCAGTATCTTTATACTTCTGCATTTTCACAATGTCATATGATTACAATCACACAGTATGTTGCCTTTTCAGGTTGGCTTCTTCCACTCAATAATGTGCACTTGTTTCCTCCAAGTTTTTTTATGGCTTTATAGTTCATTACATTTCAGTAGTGAATAATACTCCACTGTCTGGATATACCACAGTTTCTTTATCCATTCACCTACCAAAAGATATCTTGGTTGCTTCCAAGTTTGGGCAATTATGAATGAAGCTGCACTCATGTGCAGACTTTTGTGGGTATGTTTTCAACTCACCTGGGTACATACCAAGAAGCACAATTGCTGGGCAGTATTGGGAAAGACTACGTTTAGTTTCATAAGAAAAAAAAATACTTATATTGTTTTCAATTACAGAACAAACATGATAAATTTTGCTATTTCATATGCTAAGACCCACATTCTAACAAAAAAGTTGTCTTTAGTTCTACTTACTCAGGTATAGAAGACCAATACATTCTAGAAAACAGTTTCAACAGTGCATCTTGCTATATAGCATTTGCATTTTGATGATAGTCAAAAGCTAGGAATCACTGACACCTCTCCCACCCCAGCCACCACCAAGTCTTGTGGCTTCTAACCAAGTCCAAGTCTGTGTCATCATTCACCTAAGCCACAATGATCTCTTACAACTCATCTCAATTCCTGCCCTTCAAATCTTTCTCCACAACATAGGCAGAAAGATTAATTAAATCTATATAGAACTATGTCACTCCCCTCTTTAAAATTCAACTATTGATTTCCTTTGAATCGAGGATAAAATCCAAAATTCCCATCTCCCCAGAAGTCCCTCTGGGGCCCTGGCCTATTGCCTTAACCGCCTCTCTCAAGTTCCCCCCTGCCCCCATTATTTACAACATGCTGCCCCTTAGACCTTTCCCTCCAGCTCTTCCAACCCTGCAGGCTCTTTCCTGACTCTGGAACTTGTCACTGGCTTCTCCCTCTGCTGAAGTAGGCTTTTCTCCCCAGCTTCTTATCAACTCCCGCTCTGAGATGTCACCCCTGACCACAAATCTAAAATAGATGCCCATTGTTGTTCCTGTGCCAACCTGTCACTACAGTGCCCATCCAATTGGTGCTACATTTACCTATATCGACTCAGTGTCTGTCCTTCCCAATAGACCAAAAGCTACTTGAGGGCAGAAATCATGTCGGTTTTGTTTGCAAATGCATATCCAGTGCCTGGTATCAACACTTAAGTGATGCGGGAATTAACTAATTAAGCAAACATGGTACTTGGGATTTTTCCCAACTCAGTCTGAATTCACTAAGACTTTACATTAAAACTTTGAAGGCTTTACTATATCTAACAGTGGCACAGAACTAAATGTTGTATTTTCATAGGTGGGAGAATAGCAGGAACGCATCTAACATGGAAAGGGGCATGCACAGCCATTGCCCTGAGAACACACGGTAGGAATAAGGACCAAAAGAAATGAGGTCAAAGTCATGAATAAGCCAAGTTGTGTCAGTTTTAGCTGGGACGTGTCTAAAGCAGAAACGGTGCTGGTGTATCAGAAATACTCAGATACATATGGCACAAGCAAGAGGTGAGGGAGAAGGATCCCGGGGTCTCCCAACATGGGTACTGCCAAGAACTTCCAGACCCTAAGCCAGTTTTGCCCTTTCCTACCCTCAACACCTCAAGCGGGCAGGTGACCTTCTGCTCTCTAGTTTTATGCAGGTACTTTTCACCACCCTTGCTATCTCCTTGGCAAAGCCATTTCTGAAAATCAGGATGTACAATTACATCTTCCCTTGCATGAATTTCTAACTCTTACTATCGGTGCTTTGATGTTCACGTAGTAACAGTCATCACGCAACGCCTTTGTGCATGGACAACCAGAATCCTGCAATAAGGAAAGTGCCACAGAAAACCCCCTCAAGACCATCTGATCCAAAACCCTAACTTTCAACACAAAGTTCCCAGGCCCAGAGAGGTGACGCACTTGTCCAAGGTCAGAGTCCATGGCTGAGGCCACTAAAATGGGAACGCCGGCTGTTCGGTGCGCACTCTGCAGCCTGCCTGGCCATTGTCCCCGCAAGGAGTGGACGTCCTGAGCAAAGAGCTGTGCTTATCCACCTCTAGGCACATGTAGGAGCCTGTTTAGTTTATACACGAGGCCTGGGTAACAACGACAATGTGTGAGAGTCACTGTGATCTCTCCCACCCCCGGTACTACCACTGCTCCATGATGTTTGCTGCTACGACTAATGGACATTTCCAAAGGAGAGCTAGCTGCACAAAGCACTGAAAATTCTACAGCTCCTCTCATGCATGAAGTCTAACAACTGCGGGGGACTGATATAAACTTGTCACCCAGAGGAGACTCCCAAAGAAGTCAGACAGGTTTGTCCACAGCTGCCAATCACTTGTGGAAAAAAAAAAAAAAAGAGAGAGACCCAACGTGAGAAAGTGCATGGTCAGCCTCCAAGTCAGGTTCACTGAACCCGTGGTTACCCCCAGGTAAGTCTCCCCTGGCCTCTGAAAGGAAATCCAGCACAGGTTTTGGTGCAATACATGTTCCACTTCCCCCTACTGTCGAAGAAAAATGCTTCCCTTCCCTTTCTGACTCGGGTCATTTCAATCCTGGCAAATACACGCAACCCAGGAAGTTCAAGCTGAAAGAGGTTAAGTGACATCCGAAGCCGCCTCACTGGACAGCGCAGGGCCCGGGCCTCCTGTCCCTGGCTGCCCTCTCCGCAGCGCCCTTCACCACACCTGGCTTCCTCCGCCTGCCCGGCACACACTGGCCTCCCAACTGGCCCAATGGGAACAAACCTCTGCTCCAAGGAAAGTCCCTCCCTGCCCTGCATACTTTCTGTTGCTCTCCACCTCCTAAACCATCGCCCTTCTCCCACTGTCCCATTGCAAGGTCTTCTAAGAACAGGCCAAGGTCAACACTTCCTAGATAAGGATGCAACGTCAGGCAAAAATATCTTATGTATGCCTGGAAGCAGAAGTAGAAATAGGAGCTGTGAGCCTAAATCTGCATCCTTAACTTAGGATCAAGCCAGAGCAACTGCTGCCCTGATAATTCTGCTTCATGTGAGTTTTTTTTTTTTTCCTTTTTTTAATGATTAGCAGCCATCTAAACAGCGTTAAGAGTTACCTGCTCAGGGGCCACATTCCCAGGCCCCCAGAACTGAGAGGCACCTTCCTGCCTGGAAGTACAATCTTGTTCTCTGTAAGAGGCTGATGGGAAACAGAGTCCCTGACATGTGGATTCTCTGGACCAATTAATATTTACTTAATTTCAGAGAGCATCACCACCATTCTCCAAAAGGGCAGACATGGTAATCCCCCCCATCAGAAGGACTACCTCAGAGGGGCACAGTCCTGTAACTGAATACAGCCCTGTGGACACTAGAGCAGGCATGTGCCCCATGGAAGGCCAGCCAGCCCCTGTTCAAATGCCTCCAGCGACAGACAGTCCTGGGGCAGCTTGGCGGGCCGCTCCAGTCACCTGAAAGTTGTGTCCTTAGATTGGGCTTTCATCCCTCTGAGACTTTCGCCCACTGATCACAGCTGTGACCTCAGAGGGAGGACGCAGAAGACAGTGTAAATCCTCAGTCGTAACACGACCTCTCCCTGTCCCGCCCCACCCCCGATGCCACATCACGCTGAGAACTACGGGAAGGTGTTTGCACCCAATGCCCGTGCCCTCCTTCCAACACCAACCCATCCCGCCCGCATGTTCTCTAGAAAAGCCCTGAAATGCCTCCTTTGGCACCCTGGCCTTTCTCCCCAAGTATTCTTGTGTTCCTCTTAGGGCACAGGGCTCACTGCTAGGGGTTCTGGCACAAATCCCCCCAATGGAGCTCAGTCTGGCTGAGGGAAAAAAAAAAAAAGATTAATCCATTAAATGAAGAACTACCCTCTTCCACCATGTCCCCTCTCCAAAAGCACGCACCTGGAAACACTAAGCTGAGTGACCAGGGCTGACAGGAAAGCGCTGTTAACAAGGAGCCTAAGAGCCACAGTTCTTACCATATCCCACGTCCCCCCTCAACAACGCCACTTGCACAACAAACAGCCTGGACCCTGATACCTCAGTTTCCCCCAGACGTTAATGTAGAAGTGAGCTTAGAGAGACTCAAGTTCTAGACAGAATTCCCAATGATGGACAACCGGGTGGCCAAGGCCAAGTGCTCCAGGGTCCTCAACACTGTGAAGCTCAGTTCACGGGGCAGGAGCCCCTCCCCGCTGCCAACCAAAGGCAGAGGGAGAAAGTTGCCGGAGAAAAAAATGATATGGGGTGTTTGTTTTTAGAATTCAGGCCCTGGTTGGTAGCACAGTGGGTAAGGCGCCAGCCTGCGAACCCAAAGGTCGCAGGTTCGATTCCCCAGCCAGGGCACATAACCAGGTTGCAAGCCAGGTCTCCAGTCAGATCTGTGGCTGGAGGCAGGTGAAAAGCAACCATACATTGATGTAAAAAAAAAAAAAAAAAAAAAAAAAAAAGAATTCAAAGATGCTCCCAAATTCAGGAAGCTGGGAGGCGAGGAACCCAGCCAAGGGTAGGGCCACCAGCTTTTTGCTAAACTGGTTCAGCACCTTTTATCTCTTTCTTGTTTGGAAATGACGGCCCGCTCTGTAGCCGGCCTACAACGCACAGGGCTGACGCCACTCTCAGGGGTGGTATTTCCCTGCAGAGGGCAGAGAGCCCACTCCACTTAAAGAGGCTCCACGACATTCTCATCTGCCTCCGGGCTTCGCTCTCGCAGGCAAAGGGACGTTCCTAGCACTGAGCTGCTTGGCCCGAACTCTTCCTCTGAAGTCCGGTTCTAAAATTCCTTTCTGCATGTTCGCCTTCTCTAACAGCAACAGCATGAAGAAAACGATCTGCGGAACACTCTCCTCCCCTCCCCCCACCCCCAAGCAAGCTCCTGCCAAAAGCTGGCCCTTGGTTGGAATGTCATTACTGCTCAAACCAGGCATCTCTGCACTCGGTTTTTAACACCGCCAGCTAAGGACAGCAGAAGTCTACTGTGTGGTTAAACAACCTGGGAAGATGATACCCAGCGACAACACACTAGCGAGACTAGCCTGCCCACACTGGACACTTTGCCATGCGACGGCCAACCCTGCTCAACCGCAGCCTCGCGGAGCTGATGAGAGCAGGCAGATGCTGGATGTCAGGTGGCCAGGAAACCGGCGATCTGGTCCAGAAGCCAACTTGGGGCCCCTGAGCCCTCGACCGCAGTACATCAGCTTCTTAAGCACACCCCCTTCAGCGGGATGATACTCTAGGGCTTCCTATCGGGTTATGATATGTCCACAGCCTAAGTCCTGTGCTGTGCAACCTTTCTGGGGCATCACCGGCAACCCAGAGGTCGGACTAGCAGCGCCCAGGTCATTGGAAAGCGTTTTTTGGTTGTACAGCATCTCACAGCGGACCCCACTCATCCATTCCTGCCCTGTCCAGGGTCTCTATCACCTTCCCGGGTACTAAGAGCAACCTCCTGGGGCAAAGCAAAGTGCCCTTGGTGGAGACCTCCTTTTACAAACCGGATGAAGTGAACGCATTTTACATTTCAATGAATTTTTGCTTGGTGTTCAGGCAACTGTAGCTAATAACAAAAATGACTTCATGGAATGCAGTGCAATCAGCAGATCTTCTGAAATGAATTGCTACCCAAGTTGTCAGCTTTCCAAGACACAAGATGATTAAAGACCTCGTGTACACAGACCTCCAGCGCATGAGAAGTCCAACCCAGACCGCTTAGATATATTTATGCCTTTTCTCCCTGTACCACCTATGGCTCTTCCCAGAAGGCGCGTCCTGCACAGGAACTGATCCACCAGAGGTAGAGCTCAGAACTCACCTCTCAGGGTGGAGATTTCCTCTGGGTGCCTTGTGCTCCCCAAGGGGACTGCCAGACAGGGGCCCCATTCAGGTTCCAGCTTTCCTCTCCACCACAATGTCAGCCTGGCCCTGGGGACTTCATTCCCAAGGCCATTTTACTTTTTCATGCTGTCACCTACCCACGTTGAGAGAGCAAGGGAACCTGGCAGCAGCTCTGGGCAGACGCAGAGCCGGCTCTCCTGGGGCACCTAATCTTCGTTCCTCCTGCTATCTTCTTCCATTACCTCGGGCACCGCCAGCAGCCCGGTGCCTGATACTGTGGGAAACTTGCTACACTGCACTTCTGATAGGGCTGTGGGCACCTCTCCTAACAAAACCACCCGCCTCACCCATCTAGTTGGCCTCTCCTTCTAAAAGCTAGTTGGGCAAAAACAGCTTTATTCAGCAGAGACCAGGACCTCACCAACCAGGAATATTGCAGCTGCCACAGGACCAAGGAAACCGTGGGGCTGGCCCTCCCACGTCAACCTTGATGCTTAGTGACCTCTGCTTGCATCAGTATCAAATCCTGATTTGCTCTGAGATCCCAAAAGACAGGTGAGCTGACCTCTAATACCCCTTCCATGTCCAAAATTGTATATGTCATATCATTGCCATGTAGGCAGGAACAGGTTCGTAGTATCTTTGGCAAAAATGGCATTGCAAACACTTCAAGCTACTGGTGGGCAATGTAACATCCCAAGTGAAAAAATATTCAAAGAAATGAAATGTGTCTCCTCTACCTGAACCCACAAGATGGCCCCCGGTGACAGTTTTAGGGTGTAGACCAGATAGCCAGCAGATCCTACTGCGGGACCCGGCCCCAGCAGCTGGGCCACACCAACCTTTGAGTTTCCACAGTCGGGTGACTCACTACCCCGGACCCTGGACAGCTTCCACGTTGTTATCTGTACTTCCATAACCTTTACGTAGTAGTCACTTAGGTCTCACTTTCACTATTTCTCTACTTCAGGCCTCAAACGTGCCTCCAAAGTTACATATAACTACAGGTGGCATTCTCTTCAAATAAAGCATTAACACCCCCGCCTGGCCAATGGCACAATTGTCACAGCCACTAAGTACATCCCACCTGCTATCAATAAGTCTATTGAGAAGAATAGGACATGCACCTCTGCCAACAACTGTGAGACCCTTCCTACCCCCCTGCTTAACAATTCTTTCATTTAAGGAAACATACCCTTAACAAGATATCCATTTACATTAGACACAAAACCCATGTCTCAATGTCTCTTCCTATGAAATAAGAGCTGTTTAATAAGAATCAACCAGGTTTTCAAATCAAGGTGATTTTTTAAATTTTGAGTTTCTACCAAGAGAGGCAAATAGAAAATTTTCCTTTTTTCCGGAGCTAAATAAAGCTGGGTTGACAAATGGTAAGACCGCAAGTCAACTCCGTGTTGACAAATCTTCATGAACTACCGATCGCATTCTGGAAGCTCCCCGCCCGTTGGGAGGGTGTGCGGGTCCTCGGGTGTCTGGCAGGTTTTCCCTGTGTCTCTGCAGTGAAGAGGGATCACCAGAGAATCGAAGGTTGGTTTTGGGCTTGCAGATTTGGAAAGCTACCTGGTGACCAACTCAGGAGACAGGTGCATTTACTGATTGATGTTTAGAACAAACAGGCTGGGAAGCGAAGGACAACCAGATTCTCCCCAGGGGTTTGTTCACTCAGAGGCACCAGACTGCTCCATGGAGGGTGTTAGCCGATTCCCTCATGCTTTAAGGCTGGTGCCTGGCTCTCCTACCCAAAATGTGACAGCTTGTCAACAATCAAGCATTCTCCCCCAAAGCGACAGTTGAAAATAGCAGGACAGGGACAAGCTGAGTTCATCAATTGGAGAAGTCATTCCACCTGGTGCCAGGTGTTAGGTAGCATGCCATTCTGTTGCTACCTCCCCGAGATGACACACTGCCCCTAGGACTGGAGTGGCCTCACATTGAGTGATTCCTGAGGTGGGTTCACATGGCCAACGAGTGATTGCAGCCTTTACACGTGAGCTGAGGTCCCTTACGTCCTGCCTGACCTTGTCCTCAAGTTGTCTGAAACCATAAGCATTTTAGACCCTGAATATTGGAACAGAAGCCCAACTTATAAACACACTAATCTGATACATCTTGATTATAGGCTATTATAGTAGCCCTTAAATCACTTGCTCTAATTAGTACTTTAAAAGTTACAAGCTTGTTGCAAAAAATAATTTTATAGTTGTGCACAAAATAAATAATAAAACTTCCCTCCCTACTCCCACTTCCCACTCCACCTACCTAGAGAAACCACTCTTAAGTTCCGAGTTTTGATTTCATAAAATTCGTCAGAAGATCAAGCCGAGTCAAAGGTCTCGTATAAAACAAACACCACTGGCAGGGGCTCAGTGCAGGCCTTTGTGGGGAGAAACGGTGAAGTGAGAGCTTCCACCCCCGGCTCTAACCTGCTACGTCTCTATCTTCAGTGAAACCAAGTACGAGTACACAACATTTTACTTAATGAAGGTCACAATCTTGGGTATCAATTTTTGTTTCATCTGGGAAGAGCTGCAGTCTTGAATGCATCTATGGAATCAATGGTTTCAATCTTTTAAATGACCGTGAAAGATGCCAAGAAAACGTGAACAAAGAGCTCCCTGGAAAGGCTGTAAAAGGCCCACAAAGTTAACCAACTTTCCGAAGTGCTTTCAGGGACTGAGGTCCTGACAGCCCAGCCCAGCCGGACCGTGAACCAAGATGGAAGACCTGCCCGTGTTTCCTTAGGAAAATCCTGACTGCGGTTTCCTCTCCTTACACCTCCTTGTACGAATTCACAATTTGAAATGTCAAAGACCGTTACACCAAGCTCCTCGAGTATATGAGGCCATGTGTTGAGTGCTTTCACTGGCCTTACCACCTGTCTCCAGGTGCTGAGATGGTTGAGGTATGACAGATGGGACTGAGCATTATCACAGCCCATGAAAGAGGGCAGCTTCTGTGACACAGTGGTGGGTGTAAAGAACTCCTGGCATCTGCTTCATTCATCCTTCCTCAGTTCCACATTCTGATCCAAACCATTAGACACCATCCCCCAACCCCTTCACTGCAGACATCATTTATCAAGTGTCCCAATTTGGAGAAGCAATTCACAACAGATGAGAAAAAGTTGTAGTATGCAAATAGCTGTAAAAATCAGAATTGGTTCACCCCATGAAAGGTTATTATAAAAAGTGCTGTCCCTCCTTGCTGTCCTTGGCCCAAATCCAATTGGCTCTTTAAGATCTGTTTTAAGACCCATCACCCTCCATGAAGCCCTCTCCTTCCCACCACTTCCCCAGCTGAGAGAGAGACAATGATCCACAGTCAAGAGATCATGTCCAATGCCTGGGGCTCCTTTCATCCTTTTTTAAAGGCCATGTACAGGAATACCTTGTTTTGCTGTGCTTCAGTTTATTGTACTTCCAATATATTAGTTATGTGCGTGTGTTTTCACCAAGTGAACGTTTATGGCAACCCTGCACTGACCAAGTCTATCAATGCCGTTTTCCCAACCAGCTCAGGGGATGGTTAGCATTTTTTGTAATAAAATATGTATAAATTGATGCACATTGTTTTTTTTCCAGCCATAATGCCACTGCACACTTACTGGTCTACAGTAGTATAAACATAACTTTTATATACACTAGAAAACCAGGAAGTTCACGTGGCTCACCTGACTACTGTGGTTATCCAGAACTAAACTCACAGTATCTCTGAGATCTTCCTGTATACAGCTTGAATGTTCAAGTCTCCAAAATAATTAAAGCCAAGCCCATCCGCCACCTGGCCCCACATGTGAGGCAAAAACCCTGCGATCATTTGTGGAAACCTTTGTATTCAACACAAAGACTCCTGCTGCCCTAAGGACCCACAGCCTAGCTTAAACAACAGGTCAGAAGTATAATAGACCATTAGAGAAAGCTGCACAATTTCACAGAGGGCAAGGCTCTATGGTATTTATAGTGCACTTAAATGAAGCACCACATGGGGCCTTGGCTGGCCTTTTGGCAATTCTAAATTATTCAGTACTACACGGATGTATTGCTAATAAAGACACTAACCCTATGGCACGGACAGCTCAGAAGGATCCTCCTGGCTCCAATACTGCTTCTAATAGCCTCAGAGACAGGCCTCTGTCACCTGTGTCCCCCTCCCCTTGCACTGCCACAGCTCAGAGGGGCCTTCATCCTCCAAGTCAAACAACATCCACAGCTAAGGAAAGAAAGTGAATAACCTGGTGACAAGGGGACTCACTGCGGTCCTTTCAGAGGCCTGCGTTCCAGAAGAGATGGGAAAGGAGGACCGTTCCAATACCTGGCATTGCAGAGCATGGGCTGTCTCTTCCCTGGAGACCCCTGAACCCCCTGGATGCTCACGCTGGATGGGAGCTGCCTGCACTGGGGGCCGTGTCTGGTCATCCTTGCCCTGAGTCACCATGACAACCCAGGGCTCTCCTCATTCCCTGCTCTGGGCTACACCAGCACTGTCCGGGGGAACAGATAAAAACTAAAGAAGTAGAAATCAAGTACAGACCTTAGTAATAACGTACTAATATCAGTTTATTAATTGTAATAAGCGTAGCCTACTAGTGTGAGAGGTTAACAGGGAACGCTGGGCATGGGGTATAATATGGCAGCTCTCCACTATATCGGCAGCTTTTCTGTAAATCTAAGACTTCTAAAATTAAATATTTTTTAAAATAACGACAACTCAAAATGCTGAGGAAGATGTGGAAAAATTGGATCACTCAGGTATTTCACAGTTTCTTTAAAAAAAACATGAACTACCATAAAACCTAGCATCTGTACTTCTAGGATTTATCCCAGAAATTGAAACTTAGCCCTGGCTGGTAGTACAGTGGATAAGGTGCCAGTCTGCGAACCCAAAGGTCGCAGGTTTGATTCCCCAGCCAGGGCACATAACCAGGTTGCAAACCAGGTCTCCAGTCAGGTCTGTGGCTGGAGGCAGGTGAAAAGCAACCATACATTGATGTCTCTCTCCCTCTCTGCCTCTCTCCCTTCCCCTCTTTCTGAAAATAATGAAATAAAATCTTAAAAAAAAAAACTTAATGTTCACCCAGCCAGCTGGGAGACTGGCCCCACAAGGAGGGGTGGGGTCAGGGGTTCAGATAATGGAAGCCAGGTGCTCAAAGAAGGGGGTCCAAATATGGAGAAGTGAGGTCGGCCTGAATGTGAAGGTATTGGTGAGAACTTTGTTTCTTTATATTAAAGGGAGTAGGTATATGCGTACAAGTGCATATTTACACACGTATACACAATCATCCCCAAGCTCTGTCCACACCAACGGCCTGATGGCAGCAACACTCCAGGTGTGACTACTAATTAATGCCCAGAGCTTGGTTTCCAAGCACCACTCTCTGCTACGAAGGACCAGGGCTCCCTAGAGAAACAGTTAATTCTGGGATGAGGCAGAGAACACAAGATGAGTCAGGAGCATGGTGCAGCAGTGAAAATGATGCCATCAGGTCAAGAGGGCTTGCAAGTCAGTGTCATGGTGTGCTCTGACCTGGGGCGCTCTGAACACCAAAAAAGTGGCAGTCGCCTATCATGACCCATTCAACAAAGTACAAAATTATGGACCCACACATTGGAGTAAAGGGCCATGCATTGGGGAAAGTGAAAACACCTCTGTACAACACAGCCCACACATCAACAGAGCAGGGAATGATGGTGACAAATCACCATTCAGCAATGATGGTGACAAATCACCATTCAGCAATCAGCACATTAAAAATAAGTCCCCATTTATGCCCTGGCTGGTGTGGCTCAATGGATTGCATGCTGGCCTGGGAACTAAAGGGTTGTCAGTTTGATTCCCAGTCAGGGCACATCTCTGGGTTGCTGGCCAGGTCCCCAGCTGGCGGCATATGAGAGGTAACCATGCACTGTTATTTCTCTCCCTCTCCTTTCTTCCTCCCTTCATCTCTCTCTAAAATATGTTTGTTTGTTTTTTTTAATGGGGACTTATTTTTAAAATCAAGGATACTCAATTTAGATTCAAGTCAGGTGAGAAAAGAAATTCACATGACCTCAAAATATGTCCCCACAAAACATTCATGACCAAGGGGAGAGAAAAGCTACCTCACTGTGGAGAAACCCGACAGACACCACCGGAAACAAGTGGTCCAAGTTAACGCTGTAACAGAACAACGCAGTAGTGTGTGCCACTCCAGAGGTTGCAGTACCATCCCAGTAACCCAAATGGTGACTTGGCTACAAGTCTAAAGATATTTAAGTTGGGAAGACCTTGAGGAGATGGTCCAGGCCGAAGGAAACCACAGACAAGACAAGCAGGTGGACTGTTAACCTTGGACTGACTGGATCTTTTACTATAAAGGGTAACGCTAGGGTCAAACCTGAAAAACCCAATTTAAAGTACATGGCAATTCCTTGAATTATTTTGCAACTTTTCCATAAGTTTGAAGCAATTCCACAATGAAATGTATTTTAAAAAAAACATGCTTTTGCTCTTCAACCTTTCCCCTTTTCACCTGGAACACAGGTGTGCTGGCATGGACCAAGTTCCAAGGTAAGAATGGATTGAGAATGGGACAATAGGGGAGGGACTGCCCTCCCCAATCCTGTGATGTGCAGGAAAATAAACCCTTTGACAGTTCGTCACGGCAAGCAGGGTGTTCCGTCACCCTCCACCAAAGTCACCACAACTAACATATCTAATAGGAAGAAGACTACTACTCCCATCCTATTTTCCCGCTAATTGGAAAGCCTACCAAAAAAGGAGAAGAGCTAGGACCTGCTCCAGAGACAAGGCTGAGATGCGTGTCTGAGGCAGCAAGTCACATTTAAGGAAACATGGCCTAGACAGGAACACCAGCAGCATGTCCACCTCCGAGGAGAATCCAGTCAGCTACCATTGTAGCCACGGGCAGAGAAGGGGTTGGGGCAGGGTTAGAGGCAGGACTCCAGTGGCCCGTTTAGGAAAGAGGGACAGAAGACATCTTCAGAGGCACTGCCCAGACACCCCGTTCTGTGGACAAACTAACCCAGCAGCACCCGCTTCAGGTACAGAATTTAGCTGGCTTTCAGATGCTTTTCAATTGATCAGCACTTACAACAATCTCTCTCAGAAAGAGTCATAGGAGCTGAATGTTGGTGTCCCTCCAAATTCATGTGTTGAAATCCTAACCCCTCCAAGTGACGGTATCAAGGGTTGGGGCCTTTGGGAGGTAGTTACAATCTGAGAGGAAAGAACTCTTGAATGGAGTTAGTGCCTTATTAAGAAGGACCCCGGAGTGCTCTCACCCTCCTCCTGCTGTGAGGGCACAAAGGGAAGAGAGCCATCTACCTGACCCTGCTGGGCACCCTCACCTGAGTTCTGGCCTCTCGAGCAGTGACAAATCTGCTGATAAACCACCCAGTCTCTGGTAGTTTGTCGTAGCAGCCCAAATGGACTAATGCTAAAATAGCTTTTAGAATATAACCTGTCAATAAACTGGGGACTTCTCTAAACAGCTGTTTCATTCACAATACACCTCTGTCTCTTACGCATCTATGTTTTATTTTTCTAATCATGACTTCCTTTATCATCTCATCTCACGCTGGGTGACATGGCACTGCAATGAGGAAACTCCAGTGTGGCACTCCACTTCCACCTTTCTCCCTGATCGGCTTCCTATTGCCCTCCCGAGCTTACGATGTTCCCGGACAATCGATCATCTGGCTAAGTTTCATCCTAGCTCAGCCCTGGGGCCTCTGCTCCCAGAATGCCATGCGCAGGGCCTCCCGCCCCACGCACTCCACCCTGGCGCAGAACTTACCAACTGGCTACCAAAAACCTAATGCTTGTAAGCAGCCTTACCAGAAACAGCACCTGGAACAAGGTGAATTATGACCTTCTAACTCCAAACCTCTATTCCTATGACTCATGAACATTTTTATGGCTCAAGGTTAGATAACACATAAATCTCAACATTATATTCTGATTGCTAGTCCAAGGATCAACAGTGAATAAAGTGCATACCATAAACAAAAACAAAAAAACAAAAAACCCTAACCACCAAAGTATCATGTTGGGCCAGTATCCCTTCCTTAATCGTTCAAGTTTCCTTTGTACCATTATTTTCATTTCATTTTCCCGCTGAACAAGGCTTGGGCAAATCCAACTGTATTCATTTAACACATAAACGGGTGCGTTGGCTGGTGTGACTCAGTGGATCGAGCGCTGACCTGTGAACCAAAAGGTCGCCTGTTCAACTCCCAGTCAGGGCTCCTGCCTGGGTGGCAGGTGAGGTAGGTACTTAGTTTGGGGCAGGCGAGAGGCAACGACATATTGATGTTTCTCTCCTTTTCTCCCTTCCCCACACTCTAAAAAATATTTTTTTTTAAGAGTTTATTATTTCCAGAAAAAGAGGAAGGGAGAGAGGCAGGGAGGGAGAGAAACAGAGAAACATCAATGTATGGTTGCCTTTCACCTACCTCCAGCCATGGATCTGGCTGGAGACCTGGCTTGCAACCTGGTTATGTGCCCTGACTGGGGAATCGAACCAGCGACCTTTGGGTTCGCAGGCCGGCACCTTATCCATTGTGCTACCAGCCAGGGCCTAAAAAATATTTTTTTTAAAGAAAACAAAATAAAAGTCAATAAACCCTCAGATGAGGAACTAAAAAAAGAAAAAGTCGAGAGAGATGAAGCCGCTTGCCCAAGTTTTCACAACAAGGAAACAGCCTCACTGGGAGAATTTGGAGCGGTGGACTCCCACCCCAGTGTTCTGCCTGCATCACATGACATACCATTCATAGCACTGTCCACTTATACCCTTTTCTCCCTTGCTTACTTAAGATTGGAGATTATAAACGGTTGGAACAGAAGGTCAGAAAACAGCAAGTGGGAGGAAATGCATGCACGTTATCCTTCGGGGAAAGAACAGGCAGGAAATTCAGCATTCCTCCCTCTTTCTCTGCTTGTTCACATTTGTTTCAGAAGTGAAGAGGTGTGAAACAGCTCAGCACTATTCCGTGTGGGGAGCCCACACCTGCCCCTGAGACCATCCTTCAGTTAGCATCCCCCTCAGCTAGGATTTGTTTGGCCCTTAAAAACAAAACCAACCTTCACAGAAATATCACAATCTCACATGCTTGGCTGGCAGTCCCCAGGCAGCCCTGCTCTGCCCATCAGCCACTACTGAGTGCCTGCTACGTAAGACACTGAGCTCAGCCCTTGGTGTGGCCTCTGCCCTCCTGGATCAGTTGCAGAGGTAAGTATGCAGAAAGTTACGCAATCACCCAAGAAATAACAGTGCAGACCAATGACCGAGTAGAGACCGAAGAGGAGGATCTGAGCAAATGCTAAGACCAAGTAATGAATGGACATTACAGTAACTGCTTCAGGGGAGAGAAAATTGATTTCCTTAGGCTTAGTGAGGAAGGGTCTACAGGAAAAGCTCAAGTTTGACTTTGGTCTCGAGAGACAGAGTGAAGGTAGAAACAAAGGAAAGAGAACTCCAGGCAGATACAGCATGGATGCAGAAGAGTTCAAGATACTGTCACAAGAGGCTGAAGGGACTAATTCTGTCTCTGGGAAAGGCAACCATCAACGGACAGTCTATTAGTCACACTGTTCTGGATACAAGAAAGGCTCCAACTGGCTTCATCACAGGATACTTCCTTGTCGTGTGACACGAAGTCCAGAGTTCTGGTGCGTTCTAGTGTTACGTCAGCCTGAGACACATGGCCTCACAGGGGGAGGTTTTGTCAAGTTCAAACTTCTGTCACGCAGTCAAAATGAGGGAGTAGATGACCCTGAAGAGGCACGCACCACCGCCAATGATTTCTCCTCAGTGAGTGCTGAGTGCTGTCCAGAGAGCCCACCCTTAAAACCAGCCTGGGAGAGGAAATTACAGAGGAAGCCAAACAAGGCTCCCCATCTAACAGCCAGATCCAAAACCAGATTTGGAAATACAGCAAGAGCGCTTCTTCCTGTACCTATTTAAAATGCAAATGAGTTCTTAGAAGGAATCTACCCAGTACATAGAATCCACAAAAACCTCCATTTTAGGGACCACAGGCGGCCTGTGTCCATTAAAGCAAAATTACGCTAGGCCATTCCTTAACAGGGAAGGATGTGGGTGAATGACCAACTGCAAAGAGACTGGCCAAACCATCTCATCGCTTGTAGGATGGCCCAGAAGAGACAGGAAACTCATGTCCAGGCCTAGGGAACTGTCATCCCCAATATACTCCTGACATAGCGATTTCTGGTGGAATCTGACACTCTACAACATTGGTCCCCAACCTTTTTGGCATCAGGGACCAGTTTCATGGGAGAGAATTTTTCCACAGGCTGGTGGGGTGGGGGAGGGGTGGTGATGTTCCCGGATGACTCAAGCACTTTACCTTCAAGGTCACCTCCTGTAGTGCAGCCCAGTTCCTTACAGGCCCAGACTGGTACCCCAGTCCCTGGCCGGGAAGTTGGGGACTCCTGCTCTACAAGACTCATCTGGTTCCAGTGTGGAGAACGGACTGTCAGGGGCCAAGGAGAAAGCAGTTAAGCCAACCAGGAGGCTGCAGCAGGTTGGATGGGTCACCGTGGTGAGTGGGTGAGAAGTGAGGACCAGGGTCCCGGCTAGAAGGCCAGGCAGAGGGACCGAGTATTGAGGGAGGTGCCTGGATTTTCAGGTGGAGGACTGACTGGATGGTGCCACTGACTGAAACGGGGAAGCCTGGGGAGAAACAGGAGGAGCAATAAAGTTTGCTCCTAAGCATCTTTCATTGTGAGGTAGCAACTTTGGGAAATGTACCTACTTTCAGAGGGAACCATTTCCCTCTCCACGGTGAGTCAGGGAAAAAGGCAACACGGCTGTTTTTCAGGCTTACTAATTCTGACTCAGATTTAGTGACTTTCACAGAAGCTTAGAGATAGAGAGGACCCAGGAGAGCTAGCGGGTCCCACTCCCTTCATTCAGCAAGTGAGGAAAGTGAGGCCCTGGGCAATACAACTTACCGGAGTTACTGTCACACAAGCATCACTGTGTTTGTGTCAAATTAGTGTCATGTAAGACATTACAATCCACATCTCCAAGCAGAGAGCTCGGGGCTCCTTCAACCGCATTCACCTGTCTCTATGCTACTTACAATACACACGGCAAACTGGCGCTCATTTCTGGTGCACAGCCTGCAGAGACTGGAAACTAGAAAAATAAACACTAATGCAACTGGTGACCAGAGACTTAAACCCTTTTGATACAGCTAGCGACTGAGCATCTGGGAAAACACACCCCCACACACACTGCAAGGACTCAGGAGATGACCCTCCCCCCTCTCATCAGCCCGTGTTCTTAACCCCACCTGCCACCAGGATGCCACCAAGTAAATCTGAGTATGTCCCTCAGCAGCTCAGTGTCAGCTCCTTTATCTTCCCTGCTCTAGGGGGCTCTTGTGAACAAGAAAAATGACAACTAAATGGGAGCACAACTCAAAGCAAAGAGTGCATATAAAAAAATAAAGAGCTGATATTTTTTGAAGGGAAAAAAAGCAGAAGCTAACCCACCATGGGTTCCCTCAAGGCTGCCTCTCCCTTTGCAAGTGGCCAAAATGAGGGGACCAGGACACAGACATACGCGTGAAGAGGAAAATACCTTTCATTTGACTGTACAAATGCTTTACACAGGGTGCCAGCAACTTTCCTAACCGAAGACAAGCTACGACTTCACCAGGGGTCTGACCTTGGTCGCCAGGACCTGCCCCTGGAAGGACACACCCTACGCGTGTCAGGGCTCCCCATCAAGTGACAAGCAGGGTGATGGCCTGGCAGGGGAGTCAGAAAACAGACAGCCTTGAGAGGCCATAAGCACCTCCTGGACCCATCACTGATTAAGGCTGAATCTAAAACTAAATCGTTAGCTCCCTACATGGAACCTGCATCTGAAAGGCAACCAGGCCCTAGCCAGGCTGAGCAGAGCACCAACCCAGCCCTGGGGTGGGGGTGGAGGGGCGCGAGCCCGCCCACCTCTTTCCCACTCCTTCTCCACCTGGATCACCCTTCCTCTTGCTAATCTCCTTCACTCATTCCTTTCCAGTGTGCACCCAAAGAGCAATGTACAAGAGGCTTGAGAGCTGCCATGACAGACTGGGCACCTCACCCCTTCCCACGTCATGGGGCCATGGCGTACCACGCCTCCCATCTTGGTAACATGTCCCACGGATCCACTCCCCCTGCACACACTTACCACTGAATATAACGGAGTTCCTTAGCGAGGAGGATGGCTTGTGCCCCTTTCATGAACAGCACTAAGCCTGACATCAAGAAGGTTTTCACCTATGTGTCTGTTACACGACACTGCGCACCCCATGGAGACTAAGACGTGAAGGCACTTGGGTGGCGGGCGAGGGCGCTCCTGGCACACACCGTCAGCTGCAGGCACAGCTTCCGACTGACTCACGGTGGAGTTCACGGCCCGACTGGCAGGAAGCAGATCGGTGCTACTTCCCACCTGCGTAACACTTAAATCACAAGATGCATCGATCGCTGGAAACTACTGAATTTCCCCACCTGGGTGCCTTAAACTAGCTCCTAGGTGAGCCACCATTTTACCACTGCATGTGAAACATGACAATTTCTTAGGGTGACCCGCCTGGCACAGTAACTTAACAGGAAAAAACTTGAGCTGTAGAAACACAGCTCCGCAGGGAAGAAGAGCCAATGACCCCCCAGCCAAGCCTAAGACGCCTAAGGTGAGATTTTCAATTTCAGCATGAAGAGTTGACTTCTTGAACAGAATCAAGTGGAAGACAATTGTGGCCTAACGTGGCTGCATTTCCCTGGGTCGCCTCACATTGTTTCAGACACAGGCTGCTGCACCAGGGTGTCACTTACAGCCCTGACGCTTCGTTGCTCTTTAGCCGCCACTTAGTGAGGCAGGTTCTGATTTCTGAGATGGTTCACGTTACCACGTGAGCACAGCTCAGAGCAACACCCTCAGCATCTGTCCCGCTCAGTAGGAACTCTACATGGCTGAGTGTCGTGTAACCCCGGCGGCTCACCGGCTCACCGAGTGGAGTCTGGTTTCACACTGCCAGTCAGATTGCAGGGATGTTAACAGCAGGTGATCCCTAGAGCCTTTATTAAGGATGGATTCCAGAAGGTTAAAGAATGTGGGGGGAGGGAAGAAATGGAGAAAGCAACTAGAGAAAAAGGAGAGGACCCAGAACACTTCAGCAGTGGAAGGAAAAGTTTATTACTGGATAATTTGTGATAGCAGATACAACGGCCCACATCCCAGCACTGTTTTTAGGATGGGAGAGCAAGGCAGATGTGGAAACCACTACCAGAATCCAAGGCAGAACTGATCGTGGGCAAAGCCAGGTTAGAAACTCAGGCAGAAGAACGCACCTACCAAAAGTAACCAGGGTCTAGCATGAAATGAAACCAGGTCCCTCGCCAGCCTCCCTACTCCTACACAACAGGGGTGAAGTGAATGCAGCATCTATAGTTTCCACACTCTCCGGATCATGCTGAGCTACCCCAACATGGGAAAACCAGGGCTCTGGTGCCTGCAACACCCAGGTTCCGCTGAGGAAACCAGAGCTCCCAGTGACGGAGCATCTTGGGAAGTTCCTTGAGGCTAGGTGGCGTACCTGCCCTTCACAAAAGCTTTAGAACGCTTCTCAGTGACATGGGAGCAAATGATGGAGCATAGAGCTGATCTAACCCGGAACTGGAGGTTCTGAAAGGCTTGGTGAGAAGACAGGAAAAAGGGCAGAGCCAAGAGTGATTGTGTGACGTTGACGGCATTGGCATGGAAGGAAATGCATCTCTGCTGTTGATGGGATAACCCAGTCCCTCAAGTCTCAGAGGTCTTAAGCATCTTTCTGGTCCTCTACCACTGTACTGGCCTGTGTAGCCAGATTCTTCAGACAGACCAGCCTCACCTGGCTCCTGAGAGAGTATGTTAGGAAACAGCTCGCATCTTCAAACACCCTTGCAACCAAAATAGCCAAGTACACTAAGTGCCAGGGTGTCACCCATCCACTCCTGATGTCAAAGTGGGCCACTCCTCTTCCCAGTATGAAGTGGGGGCAGTCCCACAGTTGTAAGCTATGGGTCACAGTTAGGTCTGAAGCTCTGGGAATCAAGATTTACAATGATGGGTGGTCCTCAAAACCAGGACCTTAATACGCCTTTTGTTCCGTTCTTCCCTGCACCTCAAAGAGGAAGAACACATGCACAGCCCTAGAGCTCTTCCACCCATGCTGGTGCTGCCCTAGGTAAGAGGAGCCAGGCTGCCCACATGGAGAAGCTGCAACTGGTGAGTCCCAGTACCTACAGCATTTTTCCTGGCCCCTCAGGCCCCGAGCCAGATGAAGGACAAGACCTCCTAGCAACAGGATCCCTCAGCAACAGTCAGTACAGTTCACAAGTTCTCCTCTTATCTCATCAGCATGCACCAGGGTTGCACTAGCTTCTTATTCCAGTTCTAGAGATAAGGAAGCCTAGAGGTTAAGCAGTTGCCTAAGGTCACACAGCTAACTAAAAGGGAAACCAGTCTAACCAGTCCATAGGTTATGCTTTTAACCTGTTTTCCCTGCCCCCTTCCTCCCAGAGCTTTTTAGGTTTTGTGTTTTAAGCTTTTATTATTTTTAGAGAGAGGGGAAGGAAGAGAGACAGAGAGGGAGAGAGACATCAGTGTATGGTTGCCTTTCACCTGCCTCCAACTGGGGACCTGACTGGAGACCCGGCTTGCAACCTGGTTATGTGCCCTGGCTGGGAATCGAACCAGCGACTTTTGGATTCACAAGCCGATGCCTTATCCACTGTGCCACCAGTCAGGGCCCAGTTTGTTTTTAATTTTGGTATAATGTACAATCTAAAATTTATCATTGTGTTCAGTGGCATTAAGCACATTCATAGTATCGTGTAAACTATCACCACCATCAGTTCCAGAACTTTTCATCTTGCAAAACTGAAATTCTGTATCCATTAAATGACAGTGCCCACCGCCCCCTCTCCTCCCACGACCCCATGCTACTTTCTATCTCTATGACTTTTACATCTCAAGGTACCTCACCTAAGTGCAATCACACACACGACACACGTGTCCTTGGGTGACTTTTATTTCTCTTAGCCTAATGTCCTTATGGTTCATCCACGATGTAGCATGGGCCAGAATTTCCATCTTTTTAAAGCTCAATAACATTCCATTGCAAGAGCTGACCACATCTTCCCCGCACATTCATCAACGATGCATGCTGGGTGCTATTTCACCACCCCCACCCCAATCCCATCTTCTGTCCAATCGCTATCATTACAGGTGGGAAGAACTAACAAAGAGCATCCTTCCATCTGCTTTCAATGAGCAATTTAGGAAATTAAGTGGAATAAACTCGCCATCTGATTGTCTAATCAATAGATCTTTATTAATGCTATTAAACCTGTCATGACAGGCAATTATAGACCCATGTACTAAGTTAATTATACTAACACACACATATAAGTATATTTAAGTGGGACTGTAAATCAGCATGACTATAAGATTACGTGAGCCTTTATGTTTTTAAGCAAACGGACCAGAACTGCTACATTCAAACGAGTATTTCCCTGGAAGCCTGCAAGCTCTACACTGATTGGTCAGAGTATTCTGGCCCTGACTGCAACCTCCCACCCGGGGGGATGACGGCTAGTAAGAGGACACACAAACCTAGGGTTTGTATCCGCCAGTCACACTTGGTCTGTAACAGAAATGTGTCACTGAATCCCTACCAACCTCAAGTAGCTTAGTACTTTGAACAGAAAGCCTACCTGCCAGGCATGAAGTATTGCCATCATACAAAGGAAACATGGAATTCAAGGATTGGAAGGCAATTTTAGAAGAGGGTAGTAGTGATGGCCAGTGTCCTCACCCCTCTACCACAGGGGACCCCTGATGGAAAAAGCCGTCGTTCAGATGGACGGAGTCTAGCATGTTCGCTACACAGTCAAATCTCGGTTCTCAACCAAGCTGCTCACAGAAAACACGTCTTGGTGTCTAACAAAATCCCAGGTCTTGTTTCTCTACCTGACAACACACTAATACATGAATGCTCAGTCATGTGCCTCGGGGGTGACAAAGGGAGAGTCCTTTTGAACAAATTGCTTCTTGAGCAGTTTTCCAGAACAAATTTAAGTTCAAGAACCGAGGTTCCACTGTAACCACATTTTAAGGGCATCCTTGTCATTTCAGTGCACACAGTTGCTACACACACACACACACACACACACACGTGCGTGCCCAGTAAGAAGACAACTAAATTGAGCAAGCAGCCTGACAGCAGAGAAACACTGGTCTCTGGCTGAGGAGACATTCCATTTCCTTTTTACAAATTAACATTAGCCCTTGTTAGTGAATGGAGGCATATTAAGAATGTGATTAAATCTGATGAGATGAGATAAAGCAATTTACCTCCTTTTAATGTACTAATACCTCCCTAATGCTTATTTATCTCTCAAATGAACCACTGTGCCGGAAGAACTCAAGGTCAGAGGCCTCCCCTGAAGAGATGGGCTTTCCCTTCTCCCACATGGGCTGCGATGCGCACCCCAGACAGGAGGAAGTGCCTGGGCCTTTGCTGGCAGAGACACAAATATGAAAGAGGGCCCGAATCTTCAGGGAAAGTTAGAAGGAGTATTATCATCGTCCCTGTGGAGGGAAGACAACCGGGATAGACTGGACCTTTTTTTCCCTTCCAGGTTCAATGTTGTCTTCTGAAAGCCCCCTGCTCTGACCTCAGGGGAATTGTGAGCTGTATTTGCTCCCCTCCCCCCTCACTCAAGTATCTAGGAGTCCCCATGAGATTGTCAACACCTTGTGAGTTAACTGGGTAAAAATAGAAAAGATTATGCTTTTCATGTAAATGATAACCTTGGGAAGATAAGTGCAAAAAAAAAAAATGTGTTATGTGTATTCAAAATTATTTGTAAAATTCGGTTATTCAGAAAAAGAAGGCAATTATGATAGTTCTCGCATCTTCCCCATTCAAACCTGTGCTAAGCCTTTGGGCACAGAAATGAAAATGGAAACATTTCATTATCTCCTGACAGAGGCTTCCCAGGCACAGATTTAGGCAAGTGCCAGAGGGAACAGACGGACCTTCCACGGGGTGTTCTAAGCCAAAAACTGAGCCAAAATGGCAGGAAAAGGTAATGTTACAGTAAAGGTGGCTCCCTGATGGAGAGAAAAAAGATTTTCCTCGAAGCGCCAGGGCCCAGGAACAGGAGGAGAGCATAGGCGACCTTTACCGAGTTTCTATGACAGGCAAAACTGTTATCTTGAGAACTGGGAGGGTAAGAATGTTAAGGTTCAGCCTACATCTTTGATGGGAGTTTTGCAAATCTATATGTTCAACTGTCAATCACATACACTTATAAAGTAAAACGGAGAATCAGGAAACCTCAACGCTTTTCAAAAATTGGCCTGTAGCTCCTGTTCTCAGCAGCATCACCTTCTTGGATCCGCAAGTAACCGATGAAGCCCAGTAATGAAATTCCCGTGACCTCCGCGTGCGGTCCGGGGGACTGCCAGCAGTGCTGCGCCCGGCCCGCCCCTCACACCCTCTCTGAGAACCACTATCCCTGCCTCCTTTGCCCTCGGCCCTGGTTTTCCTCTCCTAGGGTTAGCACCTGTCTATCCCTATACAGCACGGGTTATTCTGACAATGTCAAATTCTTAAAAAGTAGTATTCTGTACATATTCTCCAGGGCACCTAAACTGACACTGGCATCACATCAAGTCAGGTAACAGATTCTCAGTGTGTATCATCGGTGGGACTGCCCTGGTTCAAATGCAAAACTAAGTGGAACCAGCCCTGGTCAGGTGGCTAGGTTGACGGAAGCATCGTCCTGTCCCGTTCACCAAAAGGTGGCAAGTTCTCTGGTTCTATCCCCCCTCTACCCCACCCTCTCACCTTCTCTCGCTCTTTCTCAGCTCATGCCTGTGGGGCAGCCTCGTCAGGTCCCACCCCACCCCACCCCCACTGGACTAGAGACCACACAGAAGCAGTTAACAGTAGCTGTTTCTGGAAGGGGGATTACAGAGCCTTTGCCTTTCCTGCACTATACGAGATGTTTCTGTAATCACTTGTATTAACAGGGGGGAAAAAAGCATTGTGAAAAATGCTTTTTCATTTGCCTTTAAAGCTAGAAAAGACAAATCATAAACATTTAAACCTTTCAAACTGCTTTTGCTCCTTCCCCCAGGGGCTGGTGGGGGATTGGGAACCTTTTTCCCCCCAGACCTTGGTTGTCTACTGCTTGGGCAGTTAGATACTTACAGCAATTCCTCCCTCTGTCACCAAGTACCCTGTGACACTTACCCCTGCAGGACAGCAGGGGAGGGTTAGGAGAAAAGGCCAGCACCCAGCTCAGGGACTGAAGAGGAAACAAGTGGATGGGCAACTGCTAAGCACATGCGTGCAGCATGCCAGACATGGTGGCAGGCAGGCACTTTTCTACAAGCCAGTGTACAGTCCTTCTATAACCCAATGACACGGGTACCATCCTATCCCAGTTCTTCAGAGCAACAAGTCAAGGCCTGGAAAGCGTCTGCTCTAAGATGTCGGTGCTGAGACCATTGAAGTGTAATACACAGGGTGGTCCGTACAAGATCATGACCACCGGGGCCAGGCCTGCCCATACCAAGGTCCTGACCCAATGTTTATTAATAATCATGCTATAAGACAATTACTTCTTCATTAGAGAAAATCAAACACCACACATCTTTTATTTGTAAGAAACCCAGATCCTGACATTTCTCCTTTAAGCTCCTTCTTATAGCGTCAAATATAACTATTTTCACTTGAAGACAAATCATTCTCACCTCAAACTCATGTGAAAAATCAAGCATTATTCTTGCCCCATCTGACTTTTTCTATCCACCCTCAAGCTGGAAACTTCAAGGTTATATTTAACTCTTCCCCTTCCCTCACCCACAAAAATCACACTTTCAGTTCTAGGCTCAATACACCTAAATGACTATGAAAATGAGCAGCAGCCCTGGCTGGTGTGGCTCAATGAATTGAGTGCCAACCTATAAACCAGAGGGTCACCAGTTCTATTCCCAGTCAGGGCACATTCCTGGGTTGCAGGCCGGGTCTCCAGTTGAGGGCATGCAAGGGGCAAGCACACATTGATGTTTCACTCCCTCTTCTCTGTCCCGTCTGCTCTCTAAAAATGTATTTTTAATATTTTAAATTATTACAATGGTTACTATCCCCCAAGACGTCTAGCTCACTGTTACCATGCTTAAAACCATTATATCTGATAGTGACTTCTTCCCAGTGTCCATGTGTATTTAAATCTTAGTCATTCATCAAGCCCCAGTCATGTCCTGCTGCTGCTAAAGAAAGTCTTCCATGACCAATGCAGCCCATGTGGCCAATTCTTCTCCAAAATGCCTTTAAGAGTGTGTGCCCTCCTCTCATGGCACATGGGTGATGCTGTATTGTTAACTGTGTATTTAGGTTCTGTTGCCCAATGACAAAGTAAAACGTGTTTGTACTCACTTTAGAGTGGGCTGTTTTTTCATGGGGTTTTGGAAACCTACTGAATTACAAAAGAGGCCAAAGACTATTTCAAACCCGTACTGGCTTACCTTGACAATTCTGTATTATGATAAAACACACTCACTTAGGGAAGGCAGTATTTGGACTTGTATATTGTAGGTCTAGTCTACAGCTGAACCTTACCACAGAAAATGTATTTTTTTAAATCTTGCCAGAATGTAGTAGTTTCCACTCTGAGGTGCCTAGACTCTGACAGAAATGTGACAATGCCATCTCTGTCAAACAAAGCTAAGGCCTGGAGCTGTCACAAAGCCTTCTGATGGGTGATTACCCTGTAGCTAATGAAATGCAGTGTTAGGAACACGTTAACCAAGAGAAAATGGGAAGAAACTAATAGCCAAAATGCAAGCCTCTTTCAGAGGCTGCGTGGGGAGACCTGGTGTGAGCAGGTGACTACAAAGAAGTTCCAACAGGACTTGAGGAGGGCTCGGGGTACCTAGGGGACAATCTCCCAAATAAGTAGCTACTAAGGCAGCTCAACATACATACTGGGGCTCCCGGAGGTGTTCGATGCAGCCTCTGCTCTCTAGATCTCGGCCTAAATGGGGGAGATGTGACATGATAAAAACTATCAAGAGGGGACGGGATGCACTTGTGCAGTATGGTAACAGGCAGGCAGAAAATAGGCCCTGGGAGCTGAGTAACAACTTGCAAGCAAACTTTAAAACCTGCTGGTAACGATCAGACTTACAAAGGCCCATCTGAGAAAGGGGAGGGGCAGAGAGGAAAGGGGGTTGGGGCTACCTACGGGGAAAGGACTGATACTCCGAGAAACCTGCATTACCTGGTCAGGGATAGTTAGGGGACACCAGCCCAAAAGTACATGAGTTCAGTTTTCCAGAAGACTAGCCCCAAACTAGAGAGCTCTGAGTAAAAAGCTTTTGTGCTCAAAGCCACCCTGGCCTACACAGGGTTGCGTCCATCAGTAAAGTTACCTCCTAGTAGGACCCAAAAATCCACCGCTCAGAAAGCACCTAGCAATTCAAAACCAGGCCGGAGAGGATTAAAGGTAGCGATTTCAGTCTGGTGATTTCCCAGTCACTCTGCTGGCTAGAATCATACTGAAAATCCTATTACCTAAAAGAGCAATGTTTAAAATTTTATCCAGAATAATCCTTCTGTATGGAAGATTTGCATTATTCGGCCTGAGAGGTTATGTATTTTATACTTTGAAAGTCAGACTATTTTCGGCACTTATCATAATTAAGTCATGCTCACCATCCTTGCTCATGTTTGGGCGTCTTCCTGGTACCTGTAGAAATCAAATTAGCCCCGACTGGCCTTTCCTGTGGCTTGCAAGCTGAGTACTAACACTTGCCCCATACGTACCTGTCATGATGAGCGCCCCTGGTCAGCCCCACCTTTCTATAAAATAATTGTGGAGGAGAGGACTCACTGGCATTGCCCTCCAGGGGTGCAGCCTACAGGCTGATTTTCTTTTCCCACCCCAAAAAATCTCAATGCAAAGAAAGCAATTTCTCAAAGGTGAGGAAGTGTTGGTTTTCCCAAAAGCAGAAGTATCTTTGTTCATGGGAAGCACCCTTTTGCCAATGACTAAGTTCAACTCCCCCAAAAATATTTCACAGCTCACGAGCTGCCAGTTGAACAGAGGTGACAGGCAAAGAACAAGAGGACAGGGACTTGCAGGGAAGGAAAAGGAAGAAGCCTTGGATAACTAGAAGTAGACGAATACACGAAGCTCTTGCCTGAAACTGTGTATACTTACAGCTAACACACACCGAAATAAACATCTCACTTCAAGAATAACATCTTCCAACTATGTCGATGTTGCTAAAGCAACAGGTACAATCAATAAAGGGCCTTAAAATTTCCATCCTACTTAAGTAGGATCCTACTTAAGTACTGTTGTTATTATGAATAAGTTCCATCATGCACAATGCAATGAAGTGTATGCTTGGATGCAGTGTTCAATCTCATAAGTCAAGCCCACCAGCAGGTTAAAAATAAAAAGACACATTAGCTACTTTGATAACACTGAAATGAACAAGTCATCTCCCCAGAAACAAAGTGAATTTGAATAGGCAGCCCAACTCCTCTGTCTGCTTGATGATTTATGTGCATACCAAGAATCCAGCCTAGCAAGTGAGATAATAGTTAGGAAACAAACACACTTGACTGAGAGAAGGCGTTGCATTAACTCTGCCAGAAAGAAAAAACAACTGCCCAAAACACAATCTGGAAGCTACTGCATGGGCCACAGAAAAATCTCAATTTCAGGCTCGTAAATCTTAAAATAATTAAAAACTAAAAACCCATTCACAGAGCAAGGCACAGCGCCCCACAGCCCTGGGGGAAAATTCTAATAACTTTTTGGATTAAGCCCTCAAACAAAAGAAGCCGCATTCTGTTTTTCCAAAGTATTTTGTGTGTCCTCCCAAGACCCTTTCCTTGTGAAAGCTTTGTCCGGCTCAAGTCCCGAAAAGTACACTAGAACTTTACTCAGACGAATTATTCCTAAGTTAGCCTGCAGTGGACTCATTTCTAACCAGAAAAGTGTGTTTCCCTCTGAAAGTGGTGTCTGTAAAAGCAAGCTAATCTTATTTCTCAAAATCAGGGCTCCAAAAATTAAGGGCTTATTTGGTTGTCCAGTAGCTTTACATTCTACAGCGGTTAATGACTATCTAATAAAGAACTTTATGATCTGCTGCAGGTATAGTCACCTGAGTCACTCTTTTAATTGGATACAAGTGGTGTTTTCGTGCACTTTGCTGTGACAAAATTCAGTGCTTCACACCAGTACAGATTTTTTCCCCACGTCTCTGGTTTCCAGCCTCCAACCAAGTTTTTGATAACTGGCTTCAAGGGAAAGAACTGAAAGGGTAGCCTGAGAGCTCCTCCCACTGGTAACTGGGGTGGGTGCTTTCCCAAAGCCCGAAGCCCCAGAGATTTCACCTCCGGGCTAGAACGTCACACCCTTTCCTCGCTGGGAAGCTTTCTCCCATCTGCGATCTCTGTCAGGGGGTCCTGGTGGCGATGGAGTGAGTACCCGAGTCTGCTGTGACCCCAGCCAGGTTACACCGTCTGTGGCTACCTCCTGGCATCCCAGTTGGCCCCTGTCCCCCTCGGAAAGGAAGAGGGATTTAGAGAAATTCACCCACTCTGCTGAGGTCTCGCCCACGCTCCGGCGCAGCTGCAAGAACCTGCCAGGTGATGATGCGGAAGCACCTCTTCCTCCTCTGCCCAGACCTGTCCGCCGGGCCCGGACCCTGGGAATCGCATCCCCAACCCCTACTAATCCCCCCACCCCCACATACCCGCCCCTCTCTGCACCAAGAGGTGCGCAGGAGGCACTGCCAAACGTTTCCGGCTACAGAGAAGATGAACATGCAGGCGAAGTGCCTCAGAACATCCAAAACTTAACTGAGTGGGGGGCTGGGGGGGCGTACTTCAAGGCCCCTGCCCCCCTTCACTCTCCGCGCCAAGCCGAAACCCAAGGGGCTCCCCAGGGGCTCAGAGCTGCAGGCGCTCAGGAGTGGCGGCTAGTCCCCAACTTGAACCACAGCAGGTGCCATGGAAGCGGGGCGTGTTCACCCTACTGCACCTGTTCCCGACTCTTGAGGAAGGAGCCCCGCGCATCTATTCCAACCTTGTACGTACCCCGGAATCCACCCTCAACCCCTAGCTCAGGGGTGCTCCGACCCTTCCCGCAGGAGCTGAGGTCCTTTGGGTGGCCGGCCGGGCGGGTGGCCTCAGGACGCCCCTCCCCCGCCGGCGGTGGACGCGCTCCCCTCCTGCTCCAGCCGCTGCGCCCACACCTGGTTGGGATCCCGCCCTTCTCCACTCTAGAGGGAAAATGCCCCCCCTCCCCCAGCTCAGGGACCCTTCTCGCTGGTCTGCGGGAGAAAAGAAAGCCTTAGAAACATTAAACGGTCACTCCTTGGGAGTCCACGCTGCAGAGCACCTGGGGAGGGATCGTGGCCACACGAGCGGGGCTCGGAGGTGGCGGGGACTCAGCCAAAGCCGAGTCCGGGCAAAGCTAGCGGTGGCCGACGGCCGGGCGTCGGGGAGGGGGTGACCGCCCGGGCCAGGGGCAGAGCCGCGGCCGGTCAGAGCGGGGCGCTCCCGGAACAGCAAACTTTCTCCACCACCCGAAGTTAGGGGCGCCGACGAGGCTGCGAAGAGAAGGCTGGAAGATGTCCCCAGTCGTCCTCCGGCTCCTGGAGCCGCAGGAGAAGGCGCCCCTAAGGGCCGCGGGGGCCCGGAGCGCCGGCCGGCTGCGCGCCGCCCTCACCTGTGCCGGCCCGGCCGCGGCGCAGCGCCCGCACTCACCTGGCTGTACAGCTCGCTGACCGACATGGCCCCGCGCGCCGGGCCAGGCGGGTGCGCTGCCCGGGGACGGCCCTCGCTCCTGCTCCGAGAGTGGCGGGTCCGGGTTCCTTGCTGCCCCGGCGGCTCTCAGTCCGCAGCCGGCCCGCCTGGCGCCATCTTCCTGGGCTGACCGACAGTTTCTGTGTTTCTGGTCCCTTTTCCCCCCCGACCTGCCCGGGAGGCTTCCTGGAGGCGCCGGAGCGGCTCGCTCCCAGCCGGCGCGACCTTTACTCCCCCAGCGGCGGGGCGGCCGGGCTGGAGTTGCGGGCGGACGGGGGAGGAGGCCGCACTGCTCCCGGCTCAGGTATTGGAGGAGGTGCTCGCAGGGCGAGGCAGGAAGGCAGGGCGGGCGTCAGGGCCAGCGAGCTGCAGCCGCCGCCTTTGCACCCAGCGGGGCTGGGCTGGGCTGGACGCGCCCTCCTGCGCCCCCGCGCAGCGGGGTCCTCCCGTCCGGGGGCGGGGCAGACCCGCGGCTGGCGCGGGCCGCCCCCTGCTGGACACGGGGCGCACGTGGGACAGGTGCACGGGGAGCCGCACCCGCCGCCCCGGCCCCGGGCCCGCGAGGCCTGTGCCTGGGAGGCTGGGCGGGGACGTAGTGCAGACGAGAAGAGGAAAGTAACCAGAGAGGGGCGAAAAGGACGAGGAGAGGTGCCTACTGCCTAGAGGCTCCAGACGTTCTCCTCCCGTTTTTACGTGGCTGCGGCCAGTGTTTTCATTATTAAAACCCAGTTATGTCATGGGTTGTGATTAAGAGGCTTGGCTATACCAAAGCTGGTCTCCGCCAGGCTGAGCTCCCTGCCCTGACACCCTGGTCGGAAAGACAGAGACTGTGACTCCTGCACTCTGTTCCTTTCCCCGACAGCTTCCAACTGCGCGCCTCACCACCCGAGAGGATTGTGCGCTCTGCTGGGAGGTCTGGCATTTTCTCCCCTCTCCCCCCACGCACACTCTCAGGCCCTCGGTCGCTCCCTACCTCATTTAGTTTTGTTCCCTCTGCCAGTGGTACTTGGCTGCCTAGAGACTTCACTCCCTCTTCTACTTCCAGCAAAAAGTAGGCATTTTAGCCAAAAACAAAAGGGCGGAAGACAGTTGGCAGGTGTCGGTGCAGAGTAGGAGCTGTACCCCGTCTTTCTGGAGCTGGCATTTGTACCTGAGTGAGGAACAGCCTCCGTAGGTGGTGCTCACCCAAAGCGTCCATCCGCACCCTCTGGGTCGGTACCTCTCGCCCTGGGAGGGTTTTTAACTCATCCTGGCTCTGCAAGGCCTGCCCACCTGGAGTGCAGGATTGCACTTAATTCGGGGGCCAGCCCTTTTCAATTGTGCCTCCCACGTGGGGATCGGTCCGCTGGGGCGAGGGGGTGGGGCGTTAACAGCGCTGAGGAAGCCCCCACACACATTTCAGGAACTTGGATATGCGGGCCAAGGGTGGGACTGGAGCATCAGAATTTTTTTTTTAAGCTCGTCCATAGTCTAAAGGATTGTATTCCCAGGGTTGACAAATGCAGCGACCGAAGCTTGGGAAATTCTCCTTGGAGCTCTTCCTGTCGCCAGCAAGAGCAGAAAGGAAAGGGTTCCATCCCTCAGCACTCAAAAATCTGCCAATAGAACCAGAGGCAGTGAAACCAGGAACAGTCTTAACAGTGACCAGAGGGAAGGGGGCAGGGGGGGAAGGTGGAAAAGAAGAAGGGTTTAGTCAAGCAACTAGTGTGAATGACCCATGGACATGGACAACAGTGGGGTGGGGAATTGACTGGGAGAGGGGAGGGAGAGGGTGGGGCAGGGGAAAGCAATGGGGGGACAAGGGACAACTGTAATAAAATAACAAATTATTTTTTAATCTGCATAGTCTTCTGCCCTGCATTCTAGTAGTTTTTGAAGTGTGGCCCCACTGTTTTTCCACCTTCCCAGGGATTCTTTCCTCTGGGACTAAGAAAAGCCCCTGGCCAAGGCTCAGTCCCCACACCTGCTGCAAATACCTTTGACATCTTCAACCCCCACCCTGCTCCCTCAGGGACCCCACTCCTCTACCAGCATCTCTTTCAACTGGTCCTCGACTTTTCTGCTCCCTGGTCCTGCTAACTTCCTGAAGCGATAGCTTGTACCAGCTGGCTCCACTCACGCACACCCAGCCCCTCCTTAATTCACTGATTCTCAACACTTTCTGCCTGTTGGAATCACTTACAAAAACAGATGCCTGGATGCTGCTCCCAGAGATTCTACCTGGGATGCTACTTAGGCAAAGGGATTCTTAAGAGCTAATGAAAGCATTTTAAAACTCATTAAGCCACAGAAACTTGTTTCTGTGATCTTACCTGAGCCTCAGGGCCACCCTACAAAGGAGGTCCAGACTGAAGAATGGCCAGGGCTGGGGAACCCAATCAGGGGGAACTGGAATGGTATAACTATTTTCAAATATTTGAAAATCTGTCATGTAAAAGAGTGTAAGCTGGTTCTGCTGAGTGGAGGGCAGGCCCAGACCACAGGGAGGAAGTTTCAGGGTGATAGAATCGGACAACCATGAAAGATAAGTACAAATTTTAATAAAAACTGGTCAAGAGAAGAGCAGGCATCTCATGAGAAGAGAGCTTGTTGTCCCTGAAAGAGTCCAAGCAGAGGCTGGTTTGTCTCTGTCAAGGATGGTGTAAGTTCCTCCATTGGGTGGCAGGGTGGCCTGAACCCCCAGGGCATCGGTGGTTGTGCCATAGTGTCTGCCTTCCATGCCCCTGGCTCATGACACCAAGGCAAGTTCAGAGCTGTTGTCACCAACTCTGTGTTGCCCCCCTCACGGAAGGAAACCCCCAACTCAGGGCCTGCTTCCCGCAAGGGTCTGCTGCTAGTCCTTTGCGACCCAGCGAGGCTGGAAGTCCTGTGCCCGCTTCAGAGGAGTTTTACTGAAAGCTTGACTTTAATCCTGAGTGGAATGAAAGTCTGGTTACCATGAAGCTTTCTGACTCTGCAGCAGAAGGATTGCATTCTATTGTATAACAGAAGTAACTATAATGACCATAATAGAATGACAAATCTATTGCGGAGAGAAGGGAGGAGGAAAAAATGGAGGTGGCTTAGGTCAGAGGAAGTGCCGCTGGAACAGCCTGCACATCCCCCCAAATTAACTCTGGGCCCCTAGCTCTCCAGTAACTGCCCTTCCTTGTCACTTGCTCTCAGGTCATTAGCTACCATGCCTTTTCCCTAAGGCTGGAGTCGCAATAGAGTTTATCTGGAGTATCTTGCACCCTCTTCTGGACACTTTTCCCAACAGCTAGTTCTAGTTTTGCTTTTCTATCATACCTAATATTTCACAGTCCCCTGATCTTTCAAAGAGGTCAATGTCCATTTGTAAAATGAGACAACCGAGGCTCAGAGAGGGAGTGTGACCTGCCCAAAGCCACACAGCTGGTTGGAGGCCAAGTATCTCTCGGCCCGAACATCCCTGGGAAGGACGAGGAAGGTGACACTGATTCACAGGCCCTGCTTGAGTAGCAGAGAATTTCACTCACGAGCTCTCCCCATCCAGCTTGCTCAGAAAGCGTACCCTTCACCCTGTGTCACCCATCAATAAACCAAAATTGAACCATTGATTCAGGTGAGGCTTCCTTGTGTCCTGGGATAGAGAGGGCATCCAGCCCAAGGGTAGATCAGAGAGCTTGCATTAATTAAATGCCCTTGTAAATTATTAAAACCTGCCCGGAACATGTTGTTTCCAAATCCTACCCATGCTTTAAGACACGCTTCTCGGGCTTGGCTACACATTGAAATCACCTGGGAATCCCTTCAAAACACTGATCCCTAGAAGCTCTGACCTAATTGTCCTGAGGCATGGTCTTTAAACACTCCCAGGTTTATGTTATTGTATTTCATTTCTTTTTTGCAGATAATTTTAAACGAGAACCAAGGTTGAGAACCTCTGCCTTAGGCCAGTGCCCTGGGCCACCTTCTCCATGAAGCTGTCCCTCACTACACAGACCTATGACAGCCTGGCAGCACAGTTGGTTCTGTGCTAGTCCACACAGCCATCCGTTAGCAACCACCTGCTGGCCCCTCTGATAATATGTGCACCCCCAGCCTCAGCAGCTTTGGAGTGTGGGCAGGCATATCATTTAGAATTTTACGTTTATGCCCTAACTAAAAGTTTACGGTCTCCTTCTACTTCAACATGTGTGACTCCACAAATTAGGCTGTGAACTTCTCACATGCGTAAGTCGTCTTCTGACTCAAGCATCCTGTTCCTGCCCAAGCTGGCCTTAAAGTTGAGTCCACGAGCAGTCACACAAGTGACTGTCCAGCACCTGGCTCCCCACTCTTCACACCTCTGCACCACCAACAGGCAGGCTCAGCCTGGGAGCTGCAACCCGTGTTAAGCCCACATCTTGTAACTTTGTCCCAGTGTTTGCAGCATTCCCTCCTAGATGCTTGGACCTGCTTCTACCTTGCCTCCAGATGCCTGACGCTGTGACCCTCCCAGATTTCCTGCTCCCCACCAAATTCTGATTACAGTGCACAATAAACTTCCGTTCCCATCGAAGATACACACTTCTACAGGCAGTATGCTGTTCGGCTTTGGCTGAGAGGCATGAAATGGGGTAACGTGTTTGCTGGCACAGTCCAGGCAGAGAGGGTGGGCAGTGCAATCAAGCCCTCTGCCCACGTGCCCATCAAGTGCAGAGGGCTAGCGTGGGTGCTTTCACAGACACGGAAAGATGTTGTGCAGCTGCAGCGATGACCCGGTTGCGACCACTGCCGACCTGTCTAGCTTTGTGTCCAATCTTTTCAACTGTGTCAACAAATGTTCTGGTATTTCTGGCGTGTGACATACACTCTTAGTGTACACAGCAAAATGAAGCCCAGCAGGTTCATCCTCTCATAACTGAGCCTGGAGCCACGCCTCAGCTGCTTCTAATCAGTAGCAAGGACAGGGGTATTGCTGGCTGCCTGGCAATTATGATCAGAAATCGAAATGCACACTCCCTTTGTAGCAATCGACTTTCCTGATGTCCTTGTGCGTTTATTCAT
The DNA here is from genome assembly GCA_004026585.1 of Noctilio leporinus. Lineage (NCBI taxonomy): Eukaryota > Metazoa > Chordata > Mammalia > Chiroptera > Noctilionidae > Noctilio > Noctilio leporinus. The sequence continues at coordinate 341,211 of PVIW01000516.1, forward strand.
CACAGCATGACCTGAAGTAATGAAAGACCGGAATCCAATGTCCCCCATTGTCCATCTGCAGGGGTCTTCTGGTGGCACGAAGTCCAAAGGGGGTTGTCCATGGAGCTCTCAGTCCAAACCTGAGTCATGGTGGTCTCCGAGGTGAGTTTGCCAGAACATTTTCAGGTGAGGGTTGGGTAGGGCACTGCACACATGGGACAGGGAATAGGTGAATTTGGGATCAGAAAAGAGAAAGAACTCAGGGAGAGTATGACCAAGATGAGATGGTGGTGATGTCAAGGGTTTGGAATCCTTCTTAGTCTCTACCTATGGGCCTAGGAGTAAGGTCTTTATCTGCCCTCAGCTTTTGTTGCCTTATTGGGAAAATAAAGATATTAAAGCAATGAAAAGAAAAAGAGAACTGACTTGGTGGTGGATGACAAGGGTGGGCAGCTATGTGTCCTTGCGTTAGAAAAAGGCATGAGGGATGTGTCTGGGGTAAGGTTGTGAAGTGGGGCCCACCCACTAGGTACCGAGCTGGACCAGAGATGACCATCACTGGGTGGGGGAGCGCAGGGAGGGCTCTGAAAGGAGCTTGGGAACTGCCAGAGAGAAAACGTGATTTTTCCATTTGTTGCTATGTAACCTGGGTGGCTTGGCTGACCCTCTTGCAGGAAACATTAGTTCTCTGCTAAGTAATGGGAGAGCCTCCCCAGTTCCTGACAGTGTGGGTGCCTGAATTTAGCACATTGTTGGGAACGCACATTCAACCTGAGTGATTTCCTCCCTGGTGTTTTCGCTGCACATCAATTTCTCCGGTTCTTGGCCCCAGCCTTGGAATTTGACTTGCAGCATTCACGGTGAAATGATTTGTTATTTGGTGTAACTACCCTAAATCCTCATCTGTCTCTGATATTTTTACAAATCACTAGGCTGCCTCCAGCTTCTCTCCCCCTGTCAGGTGCCAGACCTGGCTGCTTCTTGGGCTGCAGTGAAGTTCTGGAGTCCACCAGGGCCTGCAGGGGCAGAGCAATCGGCCTCAGTTTCCAATGCGGGGAGAAGCGTATGCCCAGATGCACAGCAGGGCTTTGGAGTTTCACCTTGATTAGTGGCATGCTAAGTACACACACACACACACACACACACACACCAGGCCAGCCAACCACCCACAGACCACTCTGTAGAGACACAATGATACTTCCCCAGAATTGCTCAGACTGCAGCTGTAAGCACAGAGTTAAAAAACTGAATCCATGGCTCCAGGATTTCTTCCACATGAATAGGACTATTCAGCATTTACTCAAAGGCTACTATGGGCATGCTGTTCATTTTGAGTGCCTACCTACATGTTCACATGAGGATGCCCAACAAACTGGGGTTTTATTTTTGCTTTTGCTTTTTGATTGAACTGCTCAAGTGATTTAAGATACCATACGTCATGGAGTTCAAAGTTCCGCAATTCAAAAGAAAACATTTCAGAAAGCACTGCTTCAGAGTTAGAAAAAAAGCACTGGATTTGGAACTAGACAACTCATTCGCATTCTGACTTTTTCAGCTGCCCGGCTTGAGATCTAAGGGGCTAAGTTAGTCCGGCCCTGGATTTCTTCATTTGTAAATGTTGTTTAATAACAACTGCCTAAAAGAGAACAGATAAAATATTCACACAATGAAATAAAACCCAACAATAACAAAGACTGAACATCAACATCGAAGATCATGTAGAGATGTTGACTGAGAGAGACCAGGCTCAGAAGACTTCGTTCTGCATGATGCCATTGATGTGAAGTTCAATTTCAGGAAGAATTAGTAGACAGGGGTGGAAGTCAGGAGAGTAGTTGGTTCTGTGATGCACTGACTGGGAAGGGCCAAGAGAGAACCCGCAGGATGCTGCAAGTGGTCTACACCTTGGTCTGGTGAACTATAGAGAAGCAAACATGAACATTCACCAGGCTGTGCACTAAACGTATACATTTTACTATATGAACGTTATACCTCACTTACAAATAGAAAAAAAAAAAAAAGAAATGCCTGCCATGGCTATAGCGAGGACCAAGTAAAACACCAAACACATCTGCAGGGTTATTGTTAAGTGATAATGTGTTAGAAAATGTTAGAGCCTTGAAAAAGCTGTGCGATTCTTCTAGACCTGGACTCGCTTGGGCAGGAATAGAAACTGAGCATTTCTGAGACGTTACAGGATTTCGCTGGAAGGATAGGATATGTATTATGAATTATGTTTCTGACGTCGAGTTAGAGGCCTTAGCACGTGCTGAGCGCTTGCCTGATGCTTGTAACACCCCATTCAGTTTCCTACGACAGGTTGCCTCTGTGGCTGCAGGTCTTTGACCTCACCTGGCCAGGCCCCAGCTCTCAAAGCTGCCTGCAGGCACCTTGTTGCCTGTCACCTTATGGTGCACCTTCTCCCTCCTGGCGTCAATAGTCCAAATAATCACACCCAGCAGTGTTCCCTGTGCGATCAAGACTGTGTCTTTGGTGAGAAAGGAGGTAAGGCGGTCTGGTTAGGCAGCAGTAAGATGGAGGGGGCAGTAACTGGAATTCTATGGGCAATTACTTTCTATTGGAATCTGGTGGTGCTTAGGAAATTTTCCTTTTCTCACTTGGCATATGAGACTGTTTAGTCCGTCCCAGAATGGTCTGACCTCCTGCCCCAAGATAGAGTCTCCGACTGAGCCCACTTCTCACTAGGGACCAGCCACCCTCCCCACTGCCCCAGGCCCCAATGGACTGGCCTCCACATATCCTCTTCTTTGTCTAGGCCATTTACAGTCCACACCATCCACACGACCTGTAAGTCCAATTAAATGTCACCTTTCGCTAGAAGCCTTCCTTGGTAGTCCACCTTAAATAAACCTCCCCCTTTTCCAAAACTCCAGAATGGCGTGGCTCCAAAGTGTGACTTGGATAGCAACATCCTCCTCCAAGTCACCAAAAACTCCTCAGAGAAACTACTCCCCCCCTAAATAAGCACCGCAGAGCGCTATTCAAATTGCAATGTCAGAACGTGCTCTCTACACCTGCGTTCCAGCCAGGTGTAGCCAAGAGAGTGCTAGTTACTAAGGGCTTGGAGATGTTCTGCTAAAAACATACCATTCTTTCTAAGTTCAGCAAATCATTTTTATCCGTATTATTTATAGGATTAATGCTGATGGTCATAATGAATGATTGTTGATGTTATCATTTGCATTTTTATTTATCTCTCCAGTTGTTATAATTTATAAAAAGCCAATTGGACTTGAAACGGCCCTAGTTCTATTTTCCAAGGTAATATTGTACTTTTTCATTACATCCTGAAAAAGTATACTCAGCACATTTCATAGGCTGATGAAACAAACTGCTCAAGAACACCACCATCTGTAACATGCATATCAATAAACATGTTTTAATTCCAATCATGTGTCCCCCCAATTTAGGATTAAGCTAGTGCTCATTCTTATTATCACTGGATAATAAGTGTGTCCCATCAGCTTCCTCAAGTTGACAGCTGTTGGTTTGGTATTAACCCCTACATACCACAGGCCCACAGTCCTTTCTCCAAAACCCTTGGGGCCAGAATTTTGAACTTTTTGGGTTTCAGAAAGGAAGTAGGGCACTGGTTTTATAACACTCTAAGCCAGAGCGAGGGCAAGGCCCAGTAACAAAGACATTAATAGTTTTATAGTAAAGCATAATGCAATCATTTAAGTAGTTGCACACCTGTGCAGGTCAGGTTTTGCTGACGAATGAGGTTTTGCATCACACCTGCTGGTTTCAGAGCTTTTCGGGTTTTCCGGTTGTAGAGGAGGGTTGGTGGCCCGTGTCTGGTGCCGAGGAAAACCGGAGCAGGGCCGGCCTTTGGGTTTGCCAGAGATTCCAGACCCTGGGCGCCATCGGCACCACGCATCGCTCAAGTCACCAAGCATTCGCTGAGAGACATCCATGTGCCGGGCACTGTGAGAAATGTTCAGGGTCATAAGATAGGGGGCTATAGTAGAGGGCTCCAGCTGCCATAAGCAACCATAGGCTACGGGAGGTGGGTGGGAGGAGGGGCAGAAACGACATTTATTTTCTCACAGTTCTGGAGGCTGGAAGTCTAAGATCAAGGTGCCAGCAGGTTGGTTTCTGAGGAGAACTCACTCCCTTGAAGATAGTCACCCTCTCACTCCATCCTCACCTGCCTTCTCTGTGCATGCAGAGAGCGAGGGCCATCTCTGGTGTCTTTTTCTCTTCTTATAAGACTCTGGCTGGTGTGGCTCAGTGGGTTGAGCACTGGCCTGCGAACCAAAGGGTCACAGGTTTGGTTCCCAGTCAGGGCACATGCTTAGGTTGTGGGCCAGGTCCCCAGTTGAAGGTGTACAAGATGCAACCACACACTGATGTTTCTCTCCCCCTTCCCCTTTCTCTAAAACAATCAAAGACAAAATAAGGGCACCAGCCCTATCTGATCAGGGCCCCGCTTTTACAACCTCATTAAACCTACTCACCTCCCTAAAGGCCCTGTCTCCAAACATAGTCACCTTGGGGTTAAGGCTACCCCACATGAAGGTGGGGGACACAACATAGTTCATAGCAGGCTCTGTCCCCCAGGGAGCTCACAGTCTAGTAGTGGACAGAGCCTGATCACCGTCCAGTGCCATCTGGGATAGGAAAAAGAAGCTAAGAGCTGGGAGTGAGCAGGGAGGCAGGTCACCACCAGGGAGCCTGGGAGGGAACAGAATAGAGTTGAGCTCTCAGTGAAGGAAAGGCTGGAATTTCTCAGGCCACGTGGGAGGGAGGGCTGGTGTCCTCAAACTGAGTCAAGGCACAGAGGTGGGGAAGTTTGGATGTGTGGAGTGGGGAGGGTGTCTGTCTTGGGAATGGTGACTATCAGTTCTTTGTAGCTGGATTCTTCTTCTTATTATTATTAATGTTTATTTATTGATTTGAGAGAGAAAGAGAAACAATGATTTGTTGTTCCACTTATTGATGCACTCATTGGCTATTTCTTGCATGAACCCCGACTGGGGATAGAACCCACAGCCCCATTTACTAGGACAATGCTCTAACCAACTAAACTACCCAGCCAGGCCTCGACAGCTGGATTCTTGGTGCTCAGAAAGTGCTCTATAAAAGAGACAACGGTGGCCTCTGTGTACGGCTGTTTATTCCATCACGGTAAGCTGAGACCCATGAATTTAAAAGTAGCCACCCCGCTCAAATTTTTACACACCCAATTATTTAAAAAATAACCCAAACCCACAAATATTTAGCTCTTTAGAGACTGCCTGCTTTGTATACCCAGTGACACCTCACCCAATAGCTATCATCAATTGATAAGATAGGGCCTTGCAGTCATAATGCCCTAAACTGCCAGAGCCCTCCTGGAGTTCTCTGACCCAGAGACTTCCTACCGTGCTATTGAGCATCATGTCACCTAGACAGGTAAGCGCCCTCCTCTTTGACCTCCTTCTCCCTAGGAGTTCTCTGTTCTCCCTTTCTAGATGGTGGCCCTGTTCTCAGGAAGGCTCAGGACCGCCTTGACCAACTGAAGCCAGTGTGTACTGCTGCCACCTGGTGGTCGTAACTTTTTTCCTTGATCAGCCCCAAATCCCCAGAACCCCTGCAGAGGAGCAGCGGGGAAACTTGCCATCCAAAGAGGGGCCTTTACTCTGTGATGAGAAGGCATAAAGGGACACAATGCCTTTCACTTCAACCGCACACTCCGCACCAACCTGGCCAAGCTACTCGCAGTCTGGGTGGTCAGTCACTCACCCAAAAAGCTCGAAATTTGATCTCCGCCTCTAGGGGCACAGCAAAAGCAGGCTTGTATAGTATGAGTCTTTGAAAATCCTGCTGTCCCAGCAGGAGGAAAGAGTGCAAACCTGTTACACCACCTTCGGGAGCCCTTTACCTGCTGTGAGCCCATGTCTGGGGCTGCTGGAAGATCAAAGACATTTCCCATCCGGAGCGGGAGCTGTAGAAATAGCCGTCTTGCTACCTGGGATGGCATCTCCTGGCCCTGCTGCCTGCCTGCTTCAGGTCTTGATGGTCAGGGTTCTCTGCCTCCAGACGCCAGCCTCTGCTGCTGGCCCTGTCAGGTGCTCTTCGGGGCCTTTGTCCCTTCCTCCTAGCTGTTCTCCCCCCATTTCAGCCTTGCTTGGCCCTCATACATCTGGGTGATAAAGAATCAGAAAAAAAGGCTCCACGGGCACCTGTCACTCTGTCCACTGGCCCTTCTTTTTCTTCCCCAGAACAAATGAAATCTTGCCTGAGGGCTTGCTCTGGGCAAAGCCTTTGTGCTGAAAATATGGGCGCGTCAGAGTGGTCTAAGACTTAATTTCTGCTTTAAGCAAAATTCAGTGTCTGATTGGAGAGCAAGCACACAGAGGAAAACGCAAGAAAGAGAAGAAAGCACATAGCTTTAGTTATGTGCAGGTGAAATCGTAAGCCCTCATAACCTCTCTGGCCTGGCAGTGTCCCGTGTCACGGCTCCCTCTGGGCCTTTCTCACAGCCTCCTTGGCCTCCTACCAGGTAGGGTAGGGGAGTCGGTGCTCCTGGGGCCAGGAGTGGGGTCGTACCTGGCCCAGCCTCCACCTTAGGCGATGCACACGTGCACGAACCAAACCAAAGACACACTGCCTCTTCTAGATAAGAAAAGCAAGTCCCAGAAAGTCCTGCCCAAGTTCACACAGCTGATTAATGGCCCATGGGGCAAGACCCTTATGTCAGTTTTCCCAGAACTATATCTACAAAGTCATTTCAAGTAAAAGCCCCATATCACAATGCTTGGCAGCACTATGCTAACAACCCTCAGCCTCTGTCCAAAACACGTGCCTCAGAGCTTTATGGAGAATGAACCCTTGAGGCAATTCAGGCGCCCAGAGCTCTTGGCGGGACAACGGCTTCACAGGAGACACAAAAGGAATCACATTTCAGCACTGCAACCTGCATTAGGTGTGATAAAACACCCTTTTCCACTTATGTCAAGGCCTTCCAATATAGGAAGACATTCTTTTCATTAGCTGAACCACTCACTTATATTCTGAAAGGCTCTTTGCCCAGTGTATACAGGGTAATGAGGTTAATCAGAGTATCAGAAGGATGGTTTATAGAAGGAAAAATATGCATGCCCATGCATAATGTATGTGCCCTGCATGCATAAATGTGCTTCATTTGCACCAAAATGCTATGTTAGCAAACAGAGGTTTGGGTAGAGACTACAAAGTGATGGAAATGGGGTGAAAATAGCCTCCTGCTGTATGTTGCCTGAACAGCAGGCTTTGAATGGAAGAACGCTTTAATAACAAGTTAAATTTGAGTAAAAAAAAATCGTGATATGTGATGGGAAAAGTGCTGAAACAAGACACAGATTTCTTTGGGCTTCTGTTTCTTCATTTGCAAAATAAAGAAAACTAAGCAAACATTTTTTTATGGGATTTTGAGTTCTAAAAGTCTATAATTTGTTGATGTTATCTGTTTGACCTACTGTGGGACATTGCTTGTAGCAATTTTTTATTGGCTGTATTTCCCCAAAGGAAACAAAAGAAAAAATTTTAAAGTGGACATCAAACCAAACTTTTTGCACAGCAAAGGAAATCACCAACGAAATAAAAAGACATCCCACAGAATGGGAAAACATATTCACTAATACATCTGAGAAGGGGTTAATATAAAAAATTTACAAAGTACTTATAAAACACAAAAGCACACAAACAACCCACATTGGCTAGTGTGGCTAAGTAGATTGAATGCCGGCCTCCAGACTGAAGGGTCGCTGGTTCGATTCCCAGCTAGGACACATGCCTATGTTGTGGGCCAGGTCCCCCATTGGGGGCACACAAGAGGCAGCCAATTTGTGTTTCACTTACACACCAATGTTTCTCTCCCTCTACTTCTCCCTTCCTTTCCCTCTCTTTAAAAATAAATAAAAGTTTAGGGCCCTGGCTGGTGGCACAGTGAATAAGGCACTGGCCTGCGAACCCAAAGGTCACTGGTTCAATTCCCAGCCAGGGCACATAACCAGGTTGAAGCCAGGTCTCCAGCCAGGTCCGTAGCTGGAGGCAGGTGAAAGGCAACCATACACTGATGTCTCTCTCCCTCTCTGCCTCTCTCCCTTCCTCTCTCTCTAAAAATGATAAATATTTAAAATATTAAAAATAAAATAAATAAAACTTTTAAAAATTAAAAAAAAATTAAAAAGTGGGCAAAGGACCTGAATAGACACTTATCCAACAAGGACATTACTGATGACCAGTTGACATATGAAAAGATGCTCAACATCACTAGTCATCAGAGAAATGCAATTTAAAACCACAATGAGATATCTCACACCTGTCAGAATGGCAACCATCAATTAACTTAGCAAACAAATGCTGGTGAGGATATGGAGGAAGGGGAATTCTTTCGCACTGTTGGTGGGAATGCAGATTTGGTGCAGGCACTGTGGAAAGCAGTATGGAGATACCTCAAAAAATTAAAAATAGATCAGCCTTTCCTCCCAGCAATCCCACTTCTGGGAATATACTTGAGGGAACCCAAAACACTAACTCAAAACAACATAAGCAGCCCTATGTTCATTGCAGTTATTTACAGTCACCAAGATATGGAAGCAGCCCAAGTCTCCATTAATAGATGAGTGGATAAAACAACTGTGGGACATTTACACAATGGAATACTACTCAGTTGTAAAAAAAGAAAGTAGGAGAAGAAGAATAAAACCTTACTCTTTGTAACAGTATGGATGGACCTGGAGAACATTATGCTAAGTGAAATAATACAGTCAGAGAAAGATAAATACCATATGATGTCACTCATGTGTGGAATCTAATGAACAAACTGAACTAAGAAGGAAAATGGGGACAGACTCATAGATAGACAGCAGATGACAGCTGGCAGGGAGAGCTCAGGGGTAGAAGGATTGAGCAAAAAGGGAGTTTAGGGGTTATTTCTATGCACCAAAATAACCCAAGTTTCCAAAAACAGAATGCAAGAGGTACATTACTATACATCCCTTAGAAAATAAAATAATTATAAGGAAATTTTATGAACTACTTTATGCATTTAAATTAGATAACTTAGATGAAGTGAACAAATTTCTAGAAAACACAAATGATAAAAACTGACTCAAAAAGAATTATAACATTGGAACTGATCTGTATTGTTAAAAATATTATATTAGGAGTAAAAAATACTCTTCATACAAAGAAAGTCCAGGCAGCAACCTGATGAATTTTATGAAACATTTAAGCAAGAAATAATATCAATCCTTCCCAAACTCTTTCATAAAATAAAAAAAGGAGGAAATACCTTTACATTGCCATTAATATACTGATACCAAATCAAAAGATACCATAATAGACCTAGATCCAAGATATGTAATAAGCCAAGATCAACATAGTGAAGAATATATATAACATAAAAATATAAAACATGACACCAAATGGTGTTTATTCTACAAATGAAAAGTTAGTTTAGGATCTGCAAATAAATTAATGTAATACATTATATTAATAGAATAAAAACAAAAAAATCCATGTTCAACTGAAGAGGCACATGCAGACACACAATCCAAAAACTCTTCATAAACAAACTTTCAATAAACTAGGAATAGAGGGAAATATCCTCATCCTACTAAATGGAATCTGAAAAACATACAGCTAATATCATACTTAAATGTGGTCAAAGAATAACTATTTTCCCTTAAAACTGGAAACAAGTCACGAATGAATATTCTCACCTCTATTCAATATCAACTAACCTATATAGTAAGGCAAGAAAAAAAAAAAAGATACCCCAAAATAAATGTTTTTATTTGCAAATAACATAATACTGAAATGGAAAATCCTACAGTCTCGAAAACAAACAAACAAAACAAAACAAAAACTAGTGGAACTAATAAGCAAATTTAAGCAAGATTGTAAGATAACAGCTCAATATTCACAAATCAACTATGTTGCTATACATTAACTATGAACACTCTAAAATAAAAATTAAGAAAACAATTCTATTCATAATAGTATCAAAAAGAAATATTTAGGAGTAAATTTAAGCAAAGTCCTTTACACTAAAAAAACATTGCTAACTAAAAAAAACCAAACAAACAAAAAACAAAAACATTGCTAAGAAAAATCAGAGACACTTAAATAAATGGGGAGACAGACCTCTGCAGGGGCCAGAAGGCTAGTGAGTGTTAAGATGGCAGCTCTCCCCAAAATGATCTACAGATTCCATGTGACATCTGTCAAAATCTCAGCAGGCATTTTTATAGAAATGGACAAGAGATCCTAATAATGATATGGACAATATATCTAGAACAGAATAAACAATTTTGGAAAGAAAAAAAAATAGAACACCATTGAATGATTTTTCACTACCAGTTGCAAAGCTAACTAAAAGGCTACAGTAAGCACTAGTATTGATGGCTTGAGGATAAACAAATAAACCAGAATAGAATACCCATAAATAAAGCCATACATTAATTTCCCACAAAGCCTAAGGGACAGTCCTTTCCTTTTTTGCCAAGATGCCCATACTTTGGGATTAGAGATTAACTCCAGCCACAGAAGACCTGAAAGAAAACAGTAGGAAACAGATTTATAGAGCTGTGGTAAAAGTGGCTGAATGGGTAGGAAGGTTAAAAAAAGAAAGAAAGAAAAACCTCAAAAAACCAAAGATGACAGAGCCTAGGAGATGATTTGCTTAAATAAATTTAAATAAATTTAAATCTTCAGAGGGGATACCAATTGCACCTGAAAACATTTCCCTAGAAAGTCTCTATCTCTAAAAACTGCTTTTGCAATGTGGCACTTGAAAGCAACATATAAAAATGTCCATCCTCTTTGACCCAGAAATCCCATTCCAGGAAATTAACTGGACTCAAGGAAATAACTCAAATGCAAATTGTTGTTACAGTGTAATTTGTAATGGTGACAAATTTGAAACAAAGTCCAATGCTTAACAAAAATTATAGTGCACTAACTCAGTAGACTACTAGGTAGCCATTATACTTTGTAAATATGATATGTAAAGCAACATGGCAGTGTTTACTATGTAAAAATGAGTTTCCATATGAACATCCCTGAGAGTGCCCTGGGAGGAAACTCAAAGAAGTGAATATAATTATAACGTTGAATGTCAGGAATATGAGCATGTTCGTTTCTACCCTTTTAAATACTATGTCCTGTAAATGCACAGATTTTACAGAGTCCCAGGCCTAAATCCCCCCGCAAAACAGGGTGAGCACCTTAGGCAGTAGAGGGGGATCAAGTCAGCCAGGTGAAGATGCTACTGTAGCTCTGGCTGGTGGCTCAGTGAATAGGTGCTGGCCTGTGAACCCAAAGGTCGCTGGTTCGAGTCCCAGCCAGGACACATAACCAGGTCTCCAGCCAGGTCTGTAGTTGGATGCACTCCTGCCACTTACTGCTTTTCAGCACTTAACTCTTGGTTTCCTCCTCTAGAATGTAAGCTCCATGAGGGCAAGGTTTGTTTTGTTCTTGCTGAAGTCTCAGGTCCAGAATAGTACCTGGCACATGGGAGGCACTTGGGAAATATTAGTTTAATGACTGAGAAAGAGGGTATATGAGCCCTGGCTGGTGTGGTTCAGTGGATTGGGAGCTGACCTGTGAACAAAGGTCACTGGTTCAATTCCCCATCAGGGCACATGTGTGGGTTGTGGGCCAGGTTTCCAGTTAGGGGCATGGGAAAGGCAAACACATGGATATTTCTCTCCCTTTCTTTCTACCCCCCTTCTCTCTAAAAATAAATAAAAACCTCAAAAAAAAAAAAAAATGAATCAGAGTAATTGATCATCCCAGTTCCGCCTGAAAAAGATGCCCTGCTAACATTGTGAATTATATCTGTGAGAGAGAAGAGAAAGAAGGCAAAAGGAAAGCGGCATACGGGAAGACAGGTAACAGAAAGGGTAGCTATTAATAAATGAACAAGCATGAGGTCATGGGGTACATTAGAAAAATAACTGTGATATGAAGTAGACCATTCAGGTTTGTAGGTCTGTGAAATCTAAAATCGAAACAAAATGATGTATCATCATGCAAACTCAGAGAAAAAGGAACTTTATCTATGAGTGCAAAGGAACCATTTACTAAAAGCATACTGCTGTTAAAAATGTCAAAGACTGCAAAAACACCCAAGTTTATGAAACTATGGTGGAAGCCTGGCAGGGCATGCCCTCCGCATGGGGTGGACGTTTCGGGGCAGCACTTGATGAGGGGCGCACAGGAGCTCCTGGACCCTGTCCTGGAAGATCCTGTCCGCGGCTAGACCTGCTGCCACCTCCCGGCGTTCCTCCTCCTTCTCCGCCTCCCGGGCCTGCTGCTGGTGGGACATTTGCATCTGAAGCTGCTTCTGGTACTCCTGGGCTACCGTGGAACGCCTGCAACACAGAAATGTCAAAGTAATACAATTGGGGAAGCAAGCATTTGGACTCAGGGCATTACAAATTGAACTATACTTGGTGGAGTCAAACGAAGATTCCCGTTAAAATCAGGGTGAGTGGGGAAGACACTGGTGACAAATTCAAAATGTGCTCGTGACACAATAATTTAGATCATCTTACAGCAAAACTGGATTTCAGGGGAGGAAAATTTCAAAATATTTACGGTGGTGTGGAGAGTGTCTTGGCCCCCCTCCACCCGCTCTCTCACTCCTCTCCAACGGTGGGTGAAACGGAGAACCAGCTGTTCTGCCCGGTTTCCACTCCGCGACCTGACCTCTCCGTGGGTGGCCTCCCACGGAAGGCCTGCAGTGGCCTCACGCTGCTGCTCGCTCAGCGGGCAAGTCTGCCTCCTCCTGTTCAGGACCAACTAGACAGCTTCCCCCAGGCATAAGCAACATTTTAAATAGATAAGTCACGTTTAAAAATTTCCAATGTGATATCTTCTATTGTGGTAAAAAAAACACATAACGTCCTGGCTGGTGTAGCTCAGTGGATTGAACCCAGGGATCGCTGGTTCGATTCCCCGCCAGGGCACATAACCAGGTTGCAAGCCAGGTCTCCAGCCAAGTCCGTGGCTGCAGGCAGGTGAAAGGCAACCATGCATTGATGTTTCTCCCCCTTTCTTCCTCCCTCCCTCCCCTCTCTCTCTCTCTAAAGTAAATAAATAAGTAACACCATAACGTAAAATTCACCATCTTAACCATTTTTAAGTGCAGTTCAAGAGTGTTAAGTATATTTGCATTGTTGTGAAATAAATCTCTAGAACTTTTTCATCTTGCAAATCTGAAACTCCATACCCATCAAACAATGAAAACGCACCTTTCCCTCTTCTCCAGCCCCTGGTAACCACCGTCCTCTTAGCTGTCTCTATGATTTCGTCTAGTCTAAGCATCTCATGTAAGTAGACTCATACAATGTTTGTCATTTGGCAACTGGCTTATTCCACGGGGCATAATGTCCACAAGGGTTATCCATGTTAAAGAATGTGCCAGAATTGCCTTTCTTTTAAAGGCATTGTCTAGATATGCCACATTTTATCCCTTCATCTACTAATGGACATTTGGATCATTTCCACCTCAGACTACTGTGAATGGTGCTGTTATGAACATAGTCATACAAATATCTCTTCAATTCTTGCTTTATGTTGAATATATACCAGAAGTGAGATTTCTGGATATTGTGAATGGAAAAGGAATTCTATGGAAAGTAATTTCACGGGTCCATCTGATCATTTTTAAATGAATAGTCACACCCCCAAGCATCTAGGTTAACATATCTTTGAAATAACCAAAGATTATTTGGTTTCTTGAGGGCAGAGAATCTTGTTAGCACAGAATCTTGTTAGCTACTCTGTAATCCTTGCTTTCCCCCACCCTCAGGTAATCTTCCTCCCCTTCTCTTGTGTATTCCAAATGCATAAAATAAACTGTAAGACTGTCATTCTAAAGCATTTGAGGTTTTGCTTTGCGGCACTGTCAGTTTTGGCTCACATAAACTCTTATGCAAATTCTCTACAGATTAGAACATTTTTTAAAAAGATTTTATGTATTATTTTTAGAGAGCAGGGAAGAGAGAGAGGCAGAGAGAGAATCAATGTATGGTTGCCTTTCACCTGTCTCTAGCTATGGACCTGGTCGGAGACCTGGCTTGCAACCTGGTTATGTTGCCCTGGCTGGGAATTGAACCAGCGACCTTTGGGTTCACAGGCTGATGCCTTATCCACTGTGCCACCAGCCAGGGCTTAGAACATTTTAAAAATCAACAATATAATCATTCTATTTTTAATTTGAGGAAATTTCATACCATTATCCATAGCAGTTGTACCATTTTACAATCTATAAGCCACATTTTAAGAACCAGCTTTTATTAGAAATAAAGATTATAGAATGTATACATCTCTGTGGCAGATTCTACTTTTAGGGTTTGTGTCATGGGGTGGGAGGGTAGGGGTAGAATCACCTTATTTCATTAGGATTTAGGATTGGTGCCTGTTTTACAAAGTTTGTTTCGGCCCTGACCAGTGTGGCTCAGTTGGTTGGACACCATCCTGCAAACTGAAATGTTGCTGGTTGATTCCCCTTCAGGGCACGTGCCTGGGTTGGAGGCTCTGTGCTCTGCCCCATCAGAAGGCAGAAGGCAACCAACTGATGTTTCTCTTTCATATCAATGCTTCTCTCCCTCCATTCCCCTTTCTCTAAATAAAATACAACTATTTTTAAAAGATTGTTTCTAATTTATATTATTTTTAAAGATGTTCATCTAGTTCAATATCCAATGTGTATGATCAGGATGTACACAATAGTAATAATAGAACTTAAATTTACCGAGACATTCCCATCAGATCTGAACATTGGTCTTGGTGGTCGTAAACGGAGGAAAAGTAACACTGAAGCTGGCCTAACAACTCTGTAGTATGTGGGCTAGTTTCAAACAAAGTGGAAAAAAAAAATTAACCAAGACGATTGGTACTTATTTTAATATGAAATTCTGTAAACTGATTTGAGCTTTTAGGACCAAGTAATACAGTCATGTTTCACTTAACACATGATTGACCAGTCACAATAAAACTCACGTTTTCTAGCCCAAACACTGTTGGCTGATGAGGAGTTAACTCCTGTGTGCACCTGTATTAACTTTTATACAGAATTGCTGGCCAACACTGTGTTGACAACAGAGATATATGAAAGATGTGTCATTAGCTGATTTCATTGTTGGGCAAACATCACAGAGTGCATTTATACAAACCGAGATGGTATAGCCTACTACACATGCTGGCTACCAGACTGGCGTTTGTGTATCCAAACCTCCCCAAGCAGAAAAGGAACAGTAAAAACACAGACTCCAGTATCTTTATATATCCAACTGGCAGCACAGGTAGGTTTGTTTACACCAGCATCACCACATACTTGAGTAATGAGTTGGGCTATAATGTTACCGCAGCTACGACATTACTAGGGACAGGAACTTTTCAGCTGTTACAATCTCATGGACCCACAATTCCACATATAGTGTTGGCAGAAATGCAACAAGGTGCATAACTATATTGATATAAAATAATGTCAGTAATGCGAGAATTACAGCCCACTGTCCTCATGGCAAAAATTCCCTATGTTTTGTTCAGTTAGTAAACAATGATAAAGAAAACAAAGTCATACCTTGCGAAATTTTCCTTCTCTTCACGGTTAAGTTCTTTCAGACCTTCATGTATGTGTTTCTGTTCCAGAGAACGTTCTTCTTGTTCTTTTGCTTTCCGTTGTACTACGAAAGACAAGAGCAGCATTTAATAACTGACTTTGTCAGACAAGGTTTGCTGAAATCTTTCCCGGCATCAGTGCCATGATGGTTGGTTAGGTAGTTGGGTAGTTCGTTTATTTATGCCATAGCAGTTTTAGAAGAGCAGAGCTTAGAACCAGCCCTGGGCTGGATCTTAGATCAATCAGGGGGAAGTAGTTATCTCCACTGAGGAAAGAACAGGGTTTGGGATCCTATAAGCTGCAACTGACACAGGTTTTCCTCTTCATCATTTTTCCGCTGAGACCCTCTGATCAGCTTTTTTCAAACCCGATTCCTGCTGTTAGAGCAGTGCTCACGTTCCTCTTCTTGCCACTTATGTTAATGAGAGATTTTATTGATCACAAAATAAATGTTTTCAAAAGTCTTAGGATAAAAATCCTTTATAAATTAAATAAGTAAATCTGAAGCATCTCAGTAGGAAAAATGACAAAGAAAGCAGAGTTCACAAAAGAATAAATACAACTGGGCAATATACATCTGAAACATCCACATCTTCCCCAAATCTACTTAAAGAAATTTATCTTTAAATACCATATATAAGCAAAACAAACACACAAACTATTTACAGAGCTTCTAGGGCAAATTGTAATACAGTCATCTGCTGCTTAATGATAGTAACTTACAATGCTAAAGTAGTAGTAAAAAGATTCAAAGTAATCTGAAGGTCCAATAGCTTAGATAAAATAAATTATAGTTAATTTTTACAATGGATTTCTAGGCAGCATTTCAACTCTTATAACTGAAGAAAAATGACCTGGAAAATGGTAAGTGGAAAATCTAGACTATAAAACAGTTTATACAACATGATCCTGACTTGTGAGGGGAAATTATATACATAACAAAAATAGTAAAAAGTAATACATGAAGTTGTGAATAGTAGTTATTATGGGGTTGGTGGAATTACGGTTGATTTTGTTCCCTTATTTATAAATGGTCTCAAATATTTAAAATTTCTGTTTTCTTGATACCTTCTGAAACATTTATCATGGATGAAAATAGAAACCTTTTTAGCGTGTAAGCTTTCTTCTCATTTTCCTAAAACTCCATCTAATACTGCTGTAACAATTGTCAATGGCTGCTGCAATGTCTGGAGTAGAGGATTAACCAATGGACCAAGATGAGCTTTCTCTCACAAAGACAGTAAGTGCAAAGCCTGTGGCATCCTACCGGTAACCTATCCGTCTGCTGCCTGCAACCATGAGGCTGGGCATGATATGGCGGAGATCTGGAGGTGGCAGTCCACCTCTCTACAAACATACCCTTTGTAACTGAGCACTGTTTGAAGCTCATAGAGTGCAATGGTGAGCTAAGACGTGTGCAAGACATGGTGGGAGGTCCAGAAAGAGGATATGTTACAGGTTGGATGACACAGAGGGCCTTTTAGGGCCTGAGACATTTGAGTTTTCTTGAAAGACAGCCAGAATTTCTCAAGATCAAAAGCATCGTAGGCAGAGAAAACTACCCAAGCAAAGGTATGCAGGTAGGAGGGTACGGCGACACCTGCAGAAAGAGAAGAGAAACAAAGAAATGGGAAAAAGAAAAGATGTGTGTCTTTGCCCTCCCTTCCCACTCTCCTTTCTGATCGTTGAGGCATGCAGACCATTCAAAGAACGTGCTGTTCCGTCCACGCTGGGGACATCTCCCCTGTGACCCTGAGATCTCCCCCCTGTGACCCTACGGGGCTATAGTGCTCTTCACACAGTATGCTTACACTTCGTGCAGTCACGATTAGACAGAGACTGCAAAGGCGGGATCTTGCCTTAATCCTTTCTGCTTCCCTTGGACTATTTCATACGTAATACCTACTTGATGAATATTCTGGGCGCCACTTAAATTGAATTAAGCCTCAGTGAAAACATAATTCTAATTCACTTCCTTACGCTTTTCTTGAACTTGAAGTTTTCTTGTACACATGACCTCATTCACAAGTTGCTCCCTCGCCTCCTTTTCACGTTTCCGTTGCTTGTCCTTCTCCGCAAACGCCTTTGCCTGCTCCGCCTCTAAGATTCTGTCCAGTTCTCTCTCCTGTGCATTTTCTTCCTCGCGCTGCTGCGCCAAGTACTGAAGATATATCTTCTGTTCTCTTATTTTATCTTCCTATGTAACATAAAAATGATCGCATGTTGTTAAAACTTTTAGGTGCGATAATGATAGACATTTAAAACCATCTTTCAGAGCTACAATCTCAATGTTTTAAAACTACTACTGAAATATTTATCGATGAAGTATTATGTTGGGCGCTTCCTTCAAAATATTAAAATTATTGCTTCCCAATCTAAAAAATGCTGTACTGTATGGTTCTAACAATACGAGATTCTAGAAAAGGCAAAACAATGGAGACGGTGTTAGGCCAGTGAAGCTATTCTGTGTGATACCGTCACGGTAGACACTTGTCGTCACGCATTTGTCCAAACCCACAGAATGTACGACAGCAACAGTGAACCTTAATGTAAACTATGGACTTGGGGTGCTAATGGTATCAATGTAGGTTAAGCAATTGTAGCAAATGTACCACTCTGGTGAGGGATGTTGATAATGGAGCAGGTTTTGCACTTGTGGGGAAAGGAGGCTATAGGAAATGTCCGTATTTCCTTAATTTTGCTGTAAACCTAAAACCACTCTAAAAAGTTAGTCTGTAAAAATAAAACCATAGGAAAAGCAGGAAACCCTTAAGAGTTTGATACAAATTTCAAAGGAATGGACAAATAAATGAATCCTGGAAGGCCTTTCTCTATTCTCTTTGCCTGAAAAAACTTTATGTATCCTCCACGGTTTAACTCACATAGCATCTTCTCAGTGACGTCCTCCCCAACTTCCAGGCACACTCAGTCACTCCTCTTCCTGCCAGCCCCTCCTGCCATCGCAGTGCTAACACCACGTTACAGACCAGGCATTCTCAAAATTCAAGTGCACTTCGGAACAATGTGACTTCTGGCCCCTGCCAGAATCTGGGTTTATGGATTTTGATTCTGGAGCCTATAACTGTCTATTCCTTTGCTTTTCTTCTTTCTTTCTTCCTTTTTAAAAGAAAGAAAGTTTTAGAGAGAGGGGAAGGGAGGGAAAAAGAGAGGGAGAGCAACATCAATGTGTGGTTGCTTCTCACATGCCCTCACCTGGGGCCCTGGCTCACAACCCAGGTGTGTACCCTGACTGGAAATTGAACTGGTGACCTCTTGGTTCGCAGGCCAGCACCCAGTCCACTGAGCCACGGCAGCCAGGGCCAAATTTTTTTTTCTAATGTTCTCCGATGAAGCGGATGCCGTATTTAGAGTAGCACTGTTACGGTTCATTCTACATGTGGCTGGCTTCTGTCAGGTGGAGAGCTCAACAAAGAACCTCATCCAGCACATATTAGGCACTGAATAAATGTCTTACTCTTTTTTGCTTCTTTTTATCAGCCTCTTCCTGTAAGTCCTGCAGAGCCCTTTGCACAAGCTTCATGTTCATGTCCTGCTCTTCTCTGTATTCCTGCTGAATACGCTCTATCTTCTCTTGGAGGGCTTTTTGCAAAGTGATTCTAATTTCCTTTTTTATCTTCTGTTTCTTCAGCTTCTCCTGCTCGTCTTCAAGTTTCACCTGAGCTTTGTCATTTTCCTAAGGTAGAACAATAATGAACATCATGCCTCAGTACAATTGGACAAAACAACTTCATGTGTTGCAGTTGGGAGATGAAAAGAAAGGGTTTTTTGAAAATGTACCCACCTGGAGTTACAGGGACTATAAGAAATAAAACTTGCCTTTTTATTGCTCAGTCAGCAATAAGGCTTTGTGAAGCTGCTGTGTGTGTAGTTATAAAGTGATAAGTAGTTGTCAAGTTAAAAATTCAGAACGGTGCGAAGAGAAATCACCTTTAAACCTAGTCCCCATCACTCATCACCACTCTCAACACCTCAGCGTATTGGTCTTCCAGACTGTGCTCTTCTATGCGCATTTGCGCATCTCAATTTGGGTACATTGCAAACAGCAATGAGAGTCCAAAAATAGAAATGTGCACATCAGCTAAATACACAAAACTAAATTTTAAGCATTTTGTCCTTTAAAAGCATTCCCCCACTTATTCCCCCTGCCCCAATGCTCAGCTTTCTGACTTTTCTGACTAGCTTGATGGCCTGGTCGGTCAAGCGGTTTCACCAGGCACCAGGGCTGTTGGGCAGTGTGGTTTGGTAGAGAACTCGGGTCCAGGATAACAGAGGCACTAGTGCTCCTGCCCGAGGCAGTGCAACCTACCTGGAGGGATAAGTACTTGCCAAGCTGGGATAGATGACGTAGCAATAGTGAGGATGGGATACAAATGCTAGTTTGACTTGATTTAACCAAGATTCACAACAGCCATGAGTAGTTTTGTGAGGGGAGTTGTATACATTAGACTTTTCCATGAATGCCATGAGCAGCAAATCCAACTTAATTGTCAGGGTCAGATTTGATACTTTAAGTGAAAATACCCTGCAATATCTAAGGAAAAGCAATGGGTATCAAACATGAAAGCCAGGGGAATAGCAGGCCATATTTTTTGAAGGGTAAGCTTGACCACTGCAGAGGAAACCAGTCGGCCAAATCCAGACTGTAAGATAGGTAGGGATGGGTTGGGGAAAACTGCCCAAGGTTAGGGGATCTAAAAGTAGTTCGCCATGTTTTGGTTTCACCAGGATAGTTCTAATCTTACACCATTGTGCTGAGGTAATGAATTTATTACACCTTCTTCAATCTGAAATAAACAATATAGTCACTCTTTTTTTTTTCTTTTTAAAGATTTTATTCATTATTTTTAGAGAGAAGGAAAAGGAGAGAGGCAGAGAGGGGGAGAAACATCAGTGCATGGTTGCCTTTCACCTGCCTCCAGCTACGGATTTGGCTGGAGACCTGGCTTGCAACCTGGATGCCCTGGCTGGGGAATCAAACCAGCGACCTTTAGGTTCACTGTCCGGAGCCTTATCCACTGTGCTACCAGCCAGGGCTAGTCACTCTTTCTAAAATAGATTTAAAACAATCATATTTGGATTCTGATTTAAATACTACATATAAAATTGCTACTTATTTCAAGTGCTTTCACACATTTATAGTGGAAGCTCTAATTCCTATATAAGAAGGCTGTGATTTTCAACCTGTTTCATTTCATGGCACATATAAACTAAAATTCTGCAGCCCACCAGAAAATATATTTTTTATTGGTTTGACAAAAAAATAGATATAATTTTGACTCTGGCTGGTGGCTCAGTGGATAGGCACTGCAAGCCAGGTCTCCAGCCAGGTCCATAGGTGGAGGCAGGTGAAAGGCAACCTTACATTGATGTCTCTCCCCCTCTCTGCTTTTCTCCCTTCCCCTCTCTCTGGAAATAATAAATTAAACATCTTAAAAAAAAATAGATGTAATTTTGATTCATTCACACCAGATGACTCTTCTTATGCTGACTATTGTCATTTGACATCTAAAGGAAAAGAGGTCAGTGCCCCTGCTGAACAGTCAGCTATTGCATGTTTTAACAGTTCTGTGGCAGGCTGGCTGAACGTCACTGCCACAGGAGCAGCAGTCTTGTGGGAACAAAATTATCCATGACGGTGGCCAGAGGGTTACAGCAGCTGCTATAATAGTACTTCTTCATGGGATTTGGAAACTACTCATTTATATATCAAAGAATGGGGGATGTTGCCAAATTGTCACTAGTCCTCCACAGCACTGCCAATGATTGTATCATTTCATGCGCCACCAAAACCAAGTGCCTTTTGCCTCATTTTTTCAGGTAAAGAAACTGAAACACAGTAGTGAAGGAACTTGCACTATGCAATGAGCTAGCTGGGCCTTGAAATCCAGGCTCATACTGAGCTGCCCTGCACGCCAGCCCAGGCCATTGGGCAAACTGTCCAGTAACAGGCCTGCAAACCGTGTCCTGCACCCACCGAGATCACCCCATGACAAGCATTTAAAAAGTCCCACCACAAGGCGAGCCTCCTCTTCCTCCCGCTGCTGCGCCGCCTGCCTTTGGGCGTTAAGGGCGGTGATCTGGGCGTCCAGCCCCAGCCGCATGTTCTCCACTCGCTCTTTCTGTCTCCTCGCCTCTTCAGCGGCTCGCTTCTCTTTGGCTAATCGATCTTCCTCCCAGAGCTTTGAGAACATCTGCTCTTCCACCACTTTTTGCCTTTTCAGCTCCTCATTAAATTCGACCTGTGCCTTCCGCTCCTCGCACACCTTCTTCTGATGAATACCGAACAATTCAACACGCAGCTCTTCGCAGCGTTCCCTGGACGGAGAAGTTCGAAAAGACAAAACCGAGGCTTCCATGAGATACTGCTCAATTTGGGCACATATCTGTACAGTCAGATACTGAGGTAGAGAAGTAAATGATCTGAATATAGGCCATCCGTGCAGAGAAAATACGTCAGGGAGTAGCAGAGAGGTACCTATGATGTCACAGACAAAATGCAGGCACTGGGTCAGACAGCACCAACTTTGAAGCCTGGTATGGTGTTTCCTGTATGTGACCTTGGATCAAAAACTCGACCTGTCTGATCTTGTTTTGTTTTAATGCTGTAAAATAACTGTCTTTTAGGGTTCAGGTCAGGGGCAGAGCTAATGGGTGTAAATGCCTGGTGAATGAATAAGAGGTCAATAAATATGTAAGTATGATTATTACTATGAAGGAAATAGAAGAGAGGTGGGTCCCCGAAATATTACAAGTGGATTCAGCTTCAGTAAGAAGACAGCCCGGGTGCAATCCAAAGAAAAGGTCCAAGGGGACAGCCGGCATGTCTTGGTGGAGTTTCACCATTGCCCCGTGGTTGGGGGCATATGCCCTCTGAAGGGGTTTCTTCCACAGTGTGGCCTCTTCACACCCAGGCTCATGTCACCATTCAAGAAGAAATGCTCTCACTATTCATGTTTAGACCTCATCCTCATTCTCTCAGTCTTGGTCCTTCAAATTTCTTTGAAAGTTCTTCATCGAGCCCTCTGATATTCAACAATGCCTACACTTTAGAGTTACTTAAGGATATTTCCAAAATCCCACTCCCCGTTTCTTCCCACTCCTACTCCCAGAGCAGACTTGTTAAGGTGGACTATCTGGGGTAGGACACAAGCATCGCACTTTTTCCGAGTACCTGAGGAGGTTCTGGCATACAGCCACGTCGTAAGAACCTGATTGAAGGCAATGTTGACAAACATCAAGTCTTCCAGCTTTCTAAGTCGAATTCAGCACCAAAAATAGGCTCAAAATAGAACTTCTGATGAAATTTTATTTCTAAGACTGAAAGAATGAGGTCTAAACTTTCATTGCAAGAGAAAGCAATACCTTACAAACTGACATTTATCAAGTACTGTTGAGTACTGTTCACCATTTGATGAGGCTTTGTCTCATTTCCCTAACTAAACTGGGTGCTCACTTTGAGTGCTAGGACTTAGGACTACATTTCAGAAATATATACCCCAATGCCCAATAAATACAGGCTATTTTTTAAATTTACTGATTGATTTGAGAGAGAGAGAGAGAAAGAAACATTAGTTTGTTGTTCCACCTACCTATGCATTTATTGGTTGATTCTTGTATCTGCCCTGACCAGGGATTGAACCCACACACAATCTTGGCATATTAGGATGAGGCTCTAACCAACTGAACTACTCAGCCTGGACTATATTGATTGCTTCTGACTTCTATTATAATATTGCAATGAATATTCTTAAATGTACCTCTTTCTGCTTATCTCTGATGATTTTCTTAAGGTAATTCCCTCCCTTAATATAAAATCAGAGTACAGGCCCTGGCTGGTGGCTCAGTAGATAGGCACCAGCCTGCAAGCCCAAAGGTCACTGGTTCGATTCCCAGCCAGGGCACATAACCAGGCTGCAAGCCAGGTCTCCAGCCAGGTCTCCAGCCAGGTCTCCAGCCAGGTCCGTAGCTGGAGGCAAGTGAAAGGCAACCATACATTGATGTTTCTCTTCCTTTCTTCCTCCCTCCCTACCCTTCCCTCTTAAAATAATAAAATCTTTTTTAAAAAAGATTAAAAAATAAAATCAAAGTACAATAATATTAAGGCAGGTGATGCCTGCTGCTTAAAAAGCCTGAAATCGCACTGTTGAGAGAGAGAGATATGAGAGAAACATTAATTGGTTGCCTTCTTGTCGGTGTCCCAACCAGGGATCCAGTCTACAACGTGGGTATGTATCCTGACTAGGAATCGAACTCACAACATTTTGGTCTACAGAATGATGCTCCAACCAACTGAGCTACCCCAGCCAGGACTCCTAAATCTTTTTTAATGCATAGATTCTGTGTGTGTGTGTGTGTGTGTGTGTGTTCCTGACATCATTACCTGAATTGCTGGTCTAGTTTTTCAGCCACAAAATCCTGTCTCTCTTTTTCTTTCTTCTCCTTTAATAATCTGATTTTCTCTTTCATTCTATTTTTTTTCTCCTCAATTGTTTCTTCTTTCAATTGCATTTCAGTAAAATACTTATTTTCTTCTGAGGCTAAAAGTTCACGGAGCCTGAAACAAAATAGCAAAACAAACAAACAAACAAAAACAACTGTGATGCCACAGGCACCATTTCACTAATTGATTTCTATCTTGTTAAATTTGATTTCAGAAGTTGATATTTCATCATAAATTTTGTAAGATCAATGCAGTCTTTCATCAAATAAAACTAGTTGCCATTTAGAGTAATAGATTGATCTATGCCATATTTCATTTCATCACAAACAGATGAGATATGCGATGTGTATCTTCAACAAAAGAATTAATGAGCAAATTTTAATTAAAGTAACAAAACACAAAGCAATTAAGTCTTGCTATCATGATAACGTAGGTTTTAACAAGTGAAAATATAAATAAGCAATAATTACTGACTTGGCAGGAATATAAGTATCTCAGCCATGATTCTTACTATAGAATTCACATGATTTTCTTGATTGGTCAACCTCAAGTTGCAGTTTTAGGGCTATATCATAGTCTCTCTCATTCGTCAGATTTGTTAACCTTACTTATTTCGTCTTTCTTCAGTGTTGATGATATACCCTTGCATGGCATCCTTGATTCTTGCTTTCACAAGACTATCCATAAATTTGCGGTCGTTGTGTTGGTACCAGTCAACTTTCAAGCGATCATGCTCCATTGACTTAATGGAATCCAAAACAGCCTGATGTTTCCGATGGTTGCGTCGGATTTTTTCCAGTTGTTGGTCAACCCTTTGGCCTTTGGGCAGCTTGGCTCTCTGAAAACAAATAACAACTATCACTTTTGATAGATCCAAAATCAATAGCATATTTTAAAAAAAGATTTTATTTACTATTTTTAGAGGGGAAGGGAGAGAGGCAGACAGGGAGAGAGACATCCATGCATGGTTGCCTTTCACCTGCCTCCAGCTACAGACCTGGCTGCAGACCTGGCTTGCAACCTGGTTATGTGCCCTGGCTGGGAATCAAACTAACGACTTTTGGGTTTGCAGGCTGGCACCTTATCTACTGTGCCACCAGCCAGGGCTCAATAGCATATTTTTAATTAACCATGACCCCCACCAATACTAAGTAAAACTTAGTATATAAAACTAATATGGGGGGAGTATAAGGGGGCTAAATGGTAATGGAAAAATACAATACAAAAAGGAAAAAAAGGATAAAACTAACACCCTGCTACAACTGCAAATAGTTTATGTGGCTAAGGCGTAATTTGTTTGATTCTTTGAGCCTATACCTAAGAGGTCATGAAATCAGTCTGGAATGTTTCTCACTTTCCAAGTACAAGTTCATGGATTTATAAAGTAAAAAAATCGAATGGGACTTGGGAGATAATCTAGTCAAACCATAGACATTAAATGCTTTGCCCAAAGTGCTTCAAATAACTAGAGCAGACCTGAATAGAACAAGAATTAGAGGTCTTCCAATTCCTGACTTTAATCTTACCCTTTGGTATCCCACTGTTTTTCAGGGGCAGACGACATTATTACCACCATCAAAACACTTTCAACTAAAATAGGCTACTATCTAAGTGCAGTTGACCCTTGGACAAAATAGGGGTTAGGGGCACACCCCTCACATAGCCAAAAATCCACATAAAAGTTTTTGACTTCCCCCAAATTTAAATTTTCTGGTATCCACAGGGGATTGGTTCCAGGACCTGCCCTGGAATACCCAAATCTGTGAATGCTAGTGCCCTATAAAAATAACATAGATCAGTGCATACAGTTGACTCTTTGCATCTCCAGACTCCCAACTGTATCAAAAATAGTACAGGTATTCATTGAGAAAAATCTATGAGTGGACCCATGCAATTCAAACCTGTGTTGTTCAAGGGTCAACTGTGTGTATATAGGATGTATATAAAATGAGTTGTGAGAAGGAAGAAAGGGAGTCAAGAGGGAAAGAAGCAAGAGTAAAAAAGAAAAGCAAAACTAATGGTAAAACTTTATTTTCATTTCTATTGTGCCCAGGAATTTAAGGCAAGGGCTGTGCTCCTGACATTTTGGGTAACTTTAATTTCTGTAAACATGTTCATTTTATACAAACATCCACTCAAAAGCTGGAAAATTCATATAGCATTTTGAATGCATTGATACATTTAATAACATCACATGGCTCTTTTTCATTTCTGTATCCCTGGCATTGAATATAATACCTACTGCTATCAGGTTCTCAGTATGAATGACAGAAAGAAAAGATAATGTTTCTGGGTGGGCTTGATGTAATTTCTGCTCCTCCTAGAGCCAGTATTAAATCTATGGTCTTGAGCTTTGTATTTCCAGTTTTATCAAGTCAACCTTATGTGAGTAGTGAGGTTCTGGGGTGCTGATTCACAGTACCAACACTCAACTCATATGGCTGAGTCAATCTCACCATTTAAACTTAGAACATCACTGTCAGAATTATCAAAATATAGGGTTAGGTCTTGGTAAGGGAGTCTTCTAGAGAAAGAAGATCAACATCTGGAGAGAGCCTGATGAAAGGATTCAGGGCCTGGGTACACATGTAGATACCTAGATTTAGTTGAACAAAATAAGGCAGGGCTGAGGTATACTGGAGATGGAAGATAATGTTTGAGGTTATATCACAGAAAGTAGCTAACCCATAGCAGAATTATTTAAGAGTCTGGAACCAGTTAACAAATTACTGTCCTCTAACATGTATAATACTTTGCAAATGCAGATTCAGTGACAAATGTCAAGTCTGTACCTTGACCAGGATATACATAGGAACTCGGCCTCCCAGTAGGCATAAAAACTGAAAGAACAGGAACCAAGCACCAATGTCATTAAGAATCAATGTTTTTTGAGCTATCAGGTCAAGAACCAGGCATTGCCCTGACTGGTGTGGCTCAGTGGGTCGAGAGCTGGTCTGTGAAACATAAGGCTGCTAGTTCAATTCCCAGTCAGGGCACATGCCTGGGTTGTGGGCCAGGTCCCTGGCTGGGGATGTGTGAGAAGCAACTGATCGATGTTTCTCTCACATGTTGATGTTTCACTCCCTCTATTTCTCCTTCCCTTCCCCTCTCTCTAGAAATGAATACATAAAATCTTAAAAAAAAAAAAAAAAAAAAGAGGCTCTGGGGTACACTTTGACTAAAGAGGGAAACGGGGTTTGGGGGTGGAGAGAAACAGTCAAGCAGTAGCCAGCGGATCTGGGAGCCCTTTGCAGCTTGGGGCATGCAGGGCTCTGGTCAGGACAGCCCCAGTCTCTGCATGAATAAGGTAGGACCTGGAGTTCTCTAGTAAGAAGGTGTCAATCCATTCAATCGTGTCCTAAGTCAAAACTGGCACTGTTTAATGGAAATATAATGTAAAACAGATCTGTAATTTTCCATTTTCTAGTAGCTGCATTAAAAAAAATAAAGACACCTGAAACAAGTACAAAATAACACTGAATGCAAATTGTAACTGAAAAATAAAATGGAAATGTAAAAGTAAAAAGAAACAGGGGAAATTAATTTTAATAATAATTTTATTTAACCAATGTATCCAAAATATGATCATCTCAACGTGTGACTCTAGGCATATTTCAAGTGCTCAAAAGCGATGTGTGAACATTGGATTCTAAACCATACTAAAGGCAAGATAACAAAGACTTCTATAACTACCTTATATTTTCAAAGTCACTGAAGCCTTTTATTACTATAATAGCTCATATTATAGTTTCTAGTATTACAGTTCACTATTTAATGTCTTAACAGTGTCTTATGTCCTAGGCTGGGCTGATTATGGGCAGGGCTCTACCTCTCCACCCATGATCGAAATAAATGTCCCCCTAAAAATCTATTTTGAGGAGTAACTGGGTTCCTGGGAGGCACTCACCAAAAAGTGGCTCATTTCACTTCTCCATTACTTCAGGCACAACATCTTTTATTGCCTTTTCCGGGAGGAGTTGTTTAGCATCCAAGTCTCAGCTCTGGTGGCTTTTATTCTTTTCCCACAACTCTACAACCTCTAACATCTATACTTATCACATTTTGACATGTGAGATGCACTGACTGGCCCTTTCCTTCTTATGTTTCTGAGCTCTGTGTTTGGATACTGAACCCAAAGTAGGTAAGTTTCTGTCCCTCATGAAGTCTGTCTGTAATTATTATCTTGAATCCTACAGTCTGTGGAAAACTCCAGTTTACTGATTTCCAGACTTAATCTATAGTTCTTGAATCTAGAAAAGGGGGAATGGGTCTACAAATTGACCGAGAATTGCCCTGACCAGGGCGGCTCAGTTGGTTGGGTGTCATTCTACAAAGAAAATATTGCTGGTTCAATTCTCAGTGAGGGGATGTTCCTGGGTTATGGGTTTGGTCCTCAGTTGGGGTGTGTTCGAGATAAAACTGGTGGATGTTTCTCTCCCTCTCTTTCTCCCTCCGTTCCTTTCTCTTTAAAAATAAGTAAAACTTTTTAAAAAATTAAACTGAGAATTGCTATGTGCACCATGGAACATAAAACTGTATCCTTCATTATCTCTCATCCTTCTTCCATAAAATGCCATTACAGACTAGCACATTAATCATTATCTACTGTTAACCTTCAAAGGTTTTATTCATGAGCACGTTGTTTTTGCAACTTGATAACAAGCCGCTTGCAGGCAGGGAACAGACCTCTATTGAAGGGGAAACATCGTAGGGTCATTGTATTCACACCTGTACCTCCCACGGGCGCTGCATAAAGCAGGTGCTCAAGTGATACCCCTATAATTGCCTAGTTACACGTGCAACTTTTCTAGCTTGTTGAAATCCAGGTGCATGGACCACGTCCCTGGGGCTCCGAGCAGGCGCCGCCCAATTCTGCAGCGGGCAGCATCACCCCGGCCAGCATCACCCCGGCCTTCCAGGCAACAAACCGTCCTGTTTCCGCTGGGGCCTGCAGAGACACTTTTGTCACAGTTGAATTCGCACAGGAAGGGCTCTGTAACTACTCACAACCCCTCACAGGCCAACACCCCTTTCACAGACAAGTTCCGTGGGGATGTAGGACCAACCCAGGATCATAGAGCTGAATCACCTCCAGCCCAGCCCAGACCTGATTTCCTGCCGCCTGGCCCGGCGCCCCTCCTGGTGACACACTCCACATTGCAAGTGACAACCTCCTTCAGGGGTGCTGGAGACTGAAACCCTCAAGATCCCAAGTAGTGATTCTCCAAAAACAGAACCTAGATAATATAACTGACGCATGCGCTGGAGGGAAGGGAGGTGGTGACAAGGTGGGAAAGGACAGAGCACCGAAGCGACCTTATCCTTCCGTTCAAATGCAACTCCAATGCTCAGGCACAGGCTCCCCTGCAGACCCCCGCCGGAGGCCGCTCGGCAGGCCTGGGGTGCGGGCGGATGCAGAAAGCGGCGGGCCCCGCACACGCCGGTGCTTACCACAATCACCGCTTTGGGAGTGGGGCCCTTAACCTCCCGCTGCACGATGCCAAACCGCTGGCTGTACATCTTCGACTCCCCTTGTGATGCGACTAGTGGCCTGAGGAGCCAGGTCCCGCAACCCACAGACCGGGTTGCCACGGTGCGCCTCGCAAGGAGCCGGCCAGCGGGTGGGGCGGAAGTTGATCCCGTCACCATGGCGGCTGGAGACGCGCGCTCGCAACTTCCTGTGGGACTCGGAGGCGCCGGGCGGCGGGTTTCCACTCAGCACTTACCCAGACCCCCTGCGGAACCCGCCCTCTTCTAGGGTTCATCAGAATAGCAGAAAAAAGTCTCCTTTACCCAAGTGAAGCTTAAGATCTAATACCATTCAAGTTGACTTTGCTACTTACATCCTGTAATCGATCTAAAAGCATGAGAAAGTTTAGCGGACATTATGTGTTAAGGCTGTTAAATATTGCGGCCATGTCTAGGTTAATCTTAACATAAACCATCAGAAAACCGCCCTTTATATTTTTGTAGTTTACAGTAGTTTGCAAGGTGCTTCCACACAAAATATTTGAGCCTTACAAATATCCTGTAAGTTTAGGGAACACCAGGTAATAATAGCCTCATCTTACAGCTAAGACAAAGCGGAGCCTAACAGCCTCGTCAGTCAGACTAACCCAACCAGTAATGACAAATCCGTTAATACAACCTTACCGCTCTGGGCAGAAACCAGGGCTTAGACTCAGGATACCCTTCAGTGGGAAGCACAGACCAGATGGGATACCAACGACTGGGCACAATAAAACCAAGAACCTCAAAGATCACAGTCGACCAGAATCAGGACAAGTGAACCGCAAGTGCAGATAAGGAGGCCCTGAGCATAGGACAAGGTATCTAGAAGGGGCCCTCAGCACAGGTGGAAACCACTACTATACTCACTTCCAGCCAAGAGCAAGGTGGTGGTGAATACCTTCAAGCCAATAACATGTTGCTACTCTCATTCTCAAGTGGGGGCAAGCAGAGAGCACAGGAAAAAAAAAAGGTACCTAGTCAGTCACCGTCATGTAACGATAACTGAAGTTCAACTATTATGCATACCATCTTAAGGTCGCAATTAACTGTGTATTAACACTCCTTATTAAACATTTGTAACCCACCCACTTCCAATCTTGTATATAGTACGTTTCTACATTTGGATTCCATTTCCTGAATTGCTGGTTCAGCTTTGCAGCCACAAAATAATGTTTCTTCTCTTTTAATAATCTTTTTTTAATAATTTTGTCTTTCTTCTTTGAATTGCAGTTCAGTAAAATACTCATTTTCATTTACTGCTAAGAATTTACGTAGCCTGAAACAAACAAACAAAGAAAGAGATTAGATGGTCCTCTTGGATCCCTGGCTGGTGTCCTGAGGGCCAGCCAGTTCCTTGATCTTCGAGTCCCACAAATGCCTGGCTTGTCTGTGTGGAACCACCTGGGACACCACACCCTTGGGGAAGGGAAGGAATGAAAACACCCTCAGCCAGGTGCCGGCTGGTGTTTGGGAGAAGCTGCTGAGATTCAGGGGCTCCTGTGGGGTAACCTGAAGGGTCCTGTTGAAGTGATTTTCAGTGATGTGGAAGCTGCCCCTGGCAGACACCTGGCTGCCCTGGAACATCCCCAGTGTTGGTCCAGAGCTCGGGCTGCGTCCACACGCTGGGCAAGCCCCATAATTTAACTCTGGTTCAGTTTTGCCTGTTTCACCACTATGTAAAGCAGGAGGGTTGATTTCCCCCAGCCTCGTCGCGGACCACATCCCTGGAGCGCCCGGGCCAGGGGTAAGGGGAAGCATTTCCCAGCCCGGGGGGAATGACCGCAGTCCCTGTGCCCCCTGGCAGGCCTCTTCTGGGGGTGGCAGGGTTGGGCTTGCCACTTGGCGAGCTAAGCCTTGGCCCACAGCCAACCCCCGGCGGAGGCCTGAGAGGCGCTCTGCCCAAGGCCCTTGGACAGAACCTGACCTTTTACCTTGCCACCCACTATCCCCCTTGGTCAGAGGCAGAATAACCATGATTAAGACGTTCCCCAAAGAAACACTGAATATATGAATCAGTAAATGGGACAATAAAAATCATTTAAAAATAATTTTAAAATTTAACAGCTTACACAGAAACTATATTATTTCCAATTCCTATTGTGTCCCAGTAAGGTTCACACAAGGGCTGTCCTCCTGATAGTTTCCTGAATTCTATTTTCACCATTCAATTCCATTACAGTTTTGGAAATCCATCACCACTTCTAATGTATATCGTTGTACTTAATAAAATTGCAAGGACTGTATCTTTTTCGTTCCTGTATCCCAGCATTAAGTTTGAAGCCTATGATAGGCTAATTCTCAATACTTGAATGACAAAGAGCTGAGACCTGTGTTTTTACTGGGTGGGCTTGACAGAATTTCGGTACTTGCTGGGGTCACCATGAAATCCATGGTCTTCCGCTTTCCATTGTAGCTTTATCAAGTTATCCTCAGGTGAGTAGTGAAACCCTTTGGGAGCTGATTCATGCAGGGTGGCTCTGTGCTGTCACCTTGACTAGTCTTACGTTTCCCAGAACTCCCTTCCCTGTATGCTTCCAGTTAGGGTGGGCCACAAGAAACATTTTATGTGCCAACTGGCGGGCAGAAGTGAAGCAGTAAGTAGCATGTTGTTTTTACATTTTGAAGGTTGGTGTAAGGGCACCAAGCACTGTTTCGGTTCACACGTCGTCATTCATCTGCTGGCTCACCTTCTAGATGTGGGGCGGCAGCCAGGTCTGCAGCTGCCTGCCCCACCTTCCCCAGGATCTTGTCTGCTTCTCAAATTCTTAGGCCAGATGCATATTTAAACTCTGGTGAAAGGCACCAGGCTCCTTTTGCAGGATACCCACATCATCGAAGTTGGAGGTGGTGAAAGTGATATGGGTTCCAGGCCATCTGAGCAGGGGGGTCCAGCTTCTGTTTGTGGGTGCCAATGTGTTCTCAGTCTCCCACACTTTATATCCATGTTTCTCTCCCAACTGCCTGCCCTACAGACTTCAGACTTCAAGCTCCAGCAGTGGATGCAAAGACAACGGCCTTACAGAGACTTTAACCAGCTCCCACAATTGCATATAGTCAAATCCCTATAATAAACCCCTTAGAATATACATATATACATATATATAAATATACATACATACATATAAAATCTTTATATTAGTGGTGCTGCTTTTCTAATTGTACCCTGATACACATGGTAACCAGACTCTCATCTCATCAGTCAGAATACCAGTCAAACAATTTCTCTTAGGACATCACTGCAAAATTACCAGAATACTAGGGTGAGTTGGTTTGATCCTAGGAGAAGCAAAATAGCAGAAAATTTTCCAGTCAACTCAGGCTGAAGAATGCAGGAACAAGCAAAGGAAGAGGCAGAGGACCATATCATGAGTTAAGGTAGGGGAATAGCTAATCTCCATCTGAATTAGCTAAAGCTGCAGGGCTGGGACTGGAATAAGGCAGGGGAGGGAAAAAAACCACAAACTGTAAGGGAACACACATTGAGTCCCAGCTGGTAAGCAGTGAACCACATGTCTAACCACTTTCAGCACTATGCAAAGGACTGGAAAGTGTGGCAGGGCTGAGGCAAGACTGGCCCTTGGACAGGACCTGAGGCAGACTCACAGGCTCCTGGCAGACAGAGGTGGAGCACAGAGACCAAGCACAAAAGTCAAGGGGCAGGGGACGCAAGTTATCGAGAAAGATGAGCCAGGTTGGCAGCTTTACTTCAAAAAGACTTCGGTTGGCCAAGGAGGAGTGAGAGAAACAAACAAAAAGGACAGCAACCACTTGGGAAGGATGCGGAATTCTATGCCACCCCTGAGGCCTGCAAAGAGCCCAGTCCCTGACCACACAGGTGTTCTGGCGATGGGACCTCATCTGCACAGCCGCAGCAACCCCTCAACAAGCCAGTGATGGCAGTGAGGGATTTGTTATAACGATTACATTAATCCACCTTGTTTTCAGAGTCTCTGGAAACTTCTGTTACTGTATTATTACATCACTGAATTTGGGATTACAGTTTACAGGCCAGTGGCTTGAAGAACAAGGATCTTACAACAACCTGGTTTGACTCTAGGCTCTATCAATACTACCTGACATCGGACGAGTTTTTAAATTTCTGAGTCTGTTTTTCCATCTGCAAAAACGGGCAAAATCAATGTCTTCCTACAAAGACCGTTCTGAGAAATAAACTGGGTCCATAAGGAAGAACTCACCAAATTGCAGTTCCTTTCCTTATTTATTCACATTACATTTTTAATTGCTGTTTCCCTGAGGAAATGTTTAGAGACACTGCCAGGTCTCACCCAGAAGCCACTTAATCTTTATGAAGATGGCTTGTTCAGGCTGTTTTATGGTGGCTCTAATTCTATGCCCCCAAGCCCAATCCCAGCTCCTTCATCCCTTTTATCCAAACTTCTCACTCTCAGGCTTCTGGGACTGGCACCAGTTGGAGCAGATGCGCTAAGGTTCTACTCTTTCTCTTCCTTTCTTGCTTACTTCCTCTAGAAGCTCAAAGGACTGAACAGGCCTGCTCTTTTGGTTTGGTGGTAGGTTTCCCAGTTCCTACTGACTTCTACACAAGCCCTGGCAATTGCTCTACGGTGCAGCCTAAGTAGATGGGTCAGTGGTGTCTCTCATAAAGCCGCTCTGTAAGTTTCACCTTGAATCCTAGTCTGCAGAAGCCTCCAGTCTACTGCTTTCTAGTTCCAGGCTTTTTAAGGTCCTTGGACCTAGGGAAGAGGGAGCAGGTCTGTATGTTGAATGAGGTTTGCTATGTACAAAATGGAGCTTCACAACACCATTTGCTACTATTGTGTTGGCCAACCACTTCCTCTTAATTATTCCTTCTCTCTTCTCTCTTCTCAAATCTTCCATTATAAACAACATAGACATCATTACCTTCTCCGTTACATGTAATGATTTCATGCATAGGGAAACTATTTCCCCAGAGATTATAAGCTCCCTGAAGGCAGGAATCCTGTGTCTCTCGAAGGGTAAGCTTTCCATGATCACTGTGTTCACTGTTGTTATCTCCCACACTGCAGTGTATCCAGCAGGTACTAAATCAGTAGCTCTGTAATTGCCCAAGTGCAGATAGAGGGGTTTCTGGCCTGTAGAAACTAATTTGTTGGAACAAGGGAATCCAGGCGCTGAGGCTAACAGTTCTGTGTTGCCTGTGTCTGGGGCTCCGTGCAGGGCCTGTTAGCATTCTACAGGAAGCAGCCTTCCCTGTCCTCTCCCACTCTCCCAGTCCTTACAGGTACCTACCCTTTGTCCTCTTGCCAGGCCTATAGGGACGGTTCTGCACAGCAGCTGAAACTATTAATAACCTCAACAGGCCCAGGAAAAGCTCAAGAAAAATGGCTTAAACCTCTCCTGGAGGATGTTCCAGGAGGTGCAGTCCAAGAGCACACAGTAGCACATGGACCCTGATCTTCTGCCCACCCACTCGCTACTGCGCAGCCCACCTGGCTTTCTCTAGGAGACTCTAAAGCTCTAAAGGTATTGAAGACCCTATATGACGATTCTCTGAGTAAAAATTTAAAGTCTGGCCCCTGCTGGTTTTTCTTAGGAACCAGGCGTGCCTTCCCTTTTTCTTTCTAATCTCATCACAGGGCATCAAGTCCTCTCTCCATTCGCTCCCCACTTCCCACCCGCTAGCTGAGCCCTGATCTTGACTTCAGGAAATCTCTAGGGGTCTACATACCTCTTCACTGATCATGATCAGTGCAGTGGTATGGAGCCTTTAATTCCCACTGCACATAGCAAAATATTGGCTGTACTTTCAAAACTCAAGGCCCATATCTGACCGGCACCCACCCTATCCCCACCCCTCACTACGTGGGGGCACACCTTGGCAACCAGACTGTTGTATCCCGAAGGCGGGTTCCACCCAGGCTGAAAATCTCCGTGATCTGGGGAAGAATTAACATCATGGGTCAACACGGCTGGTGAGGTTAGGCTGGGTCAGGGCAGGGTACGATGTCCCCCAGCACTGACCACTGGTGTGCCAGCCCCTCCTGCCTCCTGCTCTGGGGCTGAATCAGAGGCTGAGTCATTCTGGCTCTTCTCCTTGTCCTCGTCAGGGTCAGGTGGCTCTTGCTTCACAAGTGGCAGGCCTTGGTCTACTGCCTGGGAGAGGTGGGAAATGAGCAACAGTCAGAAAGGCAAGGTTGGCCTGAGGAAGAAGTCTCTATAGACCAGCCTGTCATTGTGCTGAAAAATCCCACTTCCATCACACTTCAGCACAGAAAAACCATCCCATTCCTCACAGATTTCCATTTTTCTGTTAGCTGGGCAGCAAGGCAGGCAAAGCTAATTGCCTGGGGAAGGCAGGGTAATTCTTGGAGAAGCTGCAATCAACACACCTATTGCTCTGCGCAAAGAGCCATCACCATGGCTCACCATCACTCTGCTCACAGATCACCCATCACTGACCCCCACCTTGCTGGGGCAGCCAGGCAGCAATACAGGAGGATTCAGGATGGCTGTGCCCGGTGTCCAGTCTTCCTGGGCATCCGCCTTCTCTTGCTTCACCTGGGGTAAGGCCACAACCCAACTCAGGCCACGGCTCTGGGCCTCCTGTGTGAAGGAGGGTTACAGAAGACTTGGTCCCAGCTTCCTGGAACAAGGCTGGATAGGGTTGGGAAGGACAGGAAAAGGTGGAGCCCTCCTCACCTGCAAGAGGGGTTCTCTGGAAGCTGGGGTAGGGCCAGGCACCTGCACGGGACTGCTTGCACCCTCCCGTAAGAACACAAGGTCAGTGCCAGGTGGAGGCAACACAAAGCCCGTGCCTGCTTCCTGCTTCATTGGAGCTGGGCCAAGGTCTGGCCGGGTTGTAGGAGTGCCCAGGGGGCGCTTTGGGGTATGGCCCAGATGGGGCCGTCGAGTAGATCCAGGCCTCTTTCGACGAGGGTAAGGTGGGGGCGA
Source organism: Noctilio leporinus (assembly GCA_004026585.1). Taxonomy (NCBI): domain Eukaryota; kingdom Metazoa; phylum Chordata; class Mammalia; order Chiroptera; family Noctilionidae; genus Noctilio; species Noctilio leporinus. Next base: position 377,699 of record PVIW01000516.1, read on the forward strand.
CCCTGCCCCGTCCTCGGGCCCTGCCCAGACACTTGGCAGCAGGCGCTTCTGTGAGGAAAGGTAGGATGTTACAACCACCGGATGCAACGCCCTAGACACCCCATCCTCACCTGGTCAACATGCCTGCTGATCTGGCACAGAAGCTGCTTGTACATGAGCCCCTCATCACTGGGCCTGCTCTGCTAGTCTCCTGTTCCCAATGCCAGTGCCACCCAGATGCCTCATTTTCCCTGCACAAAATCTGCTCCATCTGCTCTTCTTTGACCAAACCCATTGCCCCATCCACCCCTCTGAAGCTGCAGAACCCAGTCGACCTGACCCAGGCCTGTCCATCGTTTCCAAGCACCGAGAAGCCACTGAGAGACCTGGCCCCACCTACCATAGCAAACTGCAGGCACTGGCGCCAACGACACTTCTGGCGTTTCTGGTTGCTGCCCCCGAACTTAGGCTTGTCACAGCAGAAGTCACAGTGGCCACAGTCCATCCGCCGCAGGCAGGCTGCGCAGGCCCCGCACTTCCGGTTCTGCCGGCGATTTGTGTAAGGCTGCTGGGAGACAGCGGGTGGAAGGGTGCTGTCACCAGGACATTTACAGTACTGTTCCTGTTGCCGTTACTCCTCCACTAGCCCCATGGGAAGGAACTGGTTGCACAGCAGTCCTAGCCTGACTCCCGTTGGTCACATCTCAGTGTCTGCTAGTCCCGCATCAGGCACTATCACTGTACCAGGCAGTTCTCCGCACCATCAGCATTGTGGCTGCTCCAACACAGTATCCGTCACTCTACGTTCTAGTCCCTCACTAGCTACCAAGATAGTACCTTTGACCTTCCCACCTCCAGCAGGATTTTGCTAACTCTCTATTAGTTCCTATCACCACACCTGCTACATCTACTCATCCTATGTGGACTCTGGTCACTGTGTCCGTTTTCCTCTTTTAGCCCCACCAGAATGCTGCTTCGACTGGCATTAGGTACTATCAGGGCACCTGCTGAGGATGTATTAGTCCCTCCCGCGCTGGCTGCTCATCTCATACTAGTACCCATCACTGTGCCTTGCTGCTACCCTACTAGGCCCAGTGCAGCATGTGCGTCTTTGGGCTTAATCAAGTGCCCTGGGAGAGGCTAGGCTTGTGCAGGTAAGATGGGGCCACTCACTAGCTCGTCCTCGTCTACACAGTAATAGATGAACTCGGCAGGTGGCGAGGGGCCCAGGGCTCTGGGGTGCTGCAGAGGCAAATGGGGTGGGGTCAGGGTAGGTACGGGTAAGATTAGGGTTGTGCCTTCCCCCTGCCCTCCAGGGCCTCACCAGCTCTGGGGACTCTGGAGGCTGCGACGGGGGAAGCGGAGGCAGTGGCTGGGTTCGGGGGCGCCGCCGGGCAGCCATCTTGGAGTCACAGCCTCCCCTGCGGCGGCTACGTTTCTTACCCTGGGAGAAAGCCAAAAAGGCAGTTTGGTTTAGGGCTGGTGGCACCAGGCAGAGGACCCTCCCCGCCCAGGAGTGCAGAAAGCATGCATGGGACAGACAGGCGGAATGTGGGCCGGGGCACTCACAGCAGGGGGAGCCACAGCTAGGGGAGGGCGTCGTTGACATCGCTGATGGTGGCGACGCAGGCGGTGGGCAAGATGCTGGCAGACAGGAGCAGGTAGGTGGGGCCAGGGAGGTGAGAGTGGGGTGAAGGAGAAAAGAAGACATGAGGTGGGCAAGGCCATCGAAAGGAAGCAGCAGCAGCAGCAAGTCTGAAGGAAGAATGAGCTCGGCCCCAGCCCTGGCCCCACCAGCCCCGGCCCCTCCAGCCTGACTCACTCGTAGGCAGCGTCGCTGGACGCACCTCCACTGGCGCCTGAGACCAGGGCGGGGAGGGCGAAGGCAGACTCGGCAATGGCCACAGTCCTCTCGGGTCTGACAGCCCCGGCATACTCCACACCCTCGGCTCTGTGGGGGGGCCAGAGGCATGATGCACAGGGCCAGGGCTAAGAGGGCCAGGGCTAGGGTTAGCCTTGGGCCCACCCATCTGCCCAACTCACCTTTTCCACAATCCGGAGGCACCGTCTCTGCTCACATTTGCAGAACAGCCCCGAGGCCACATCGTGGGGCAGCTGCAGAAGGCAGGTGGAGCAGGCCCCGCAATCCTCGGTTACCCGGCAGGCGGAGCACTCTCCACAGCCCACACGCTGCCAGGAATGGGTAGGGCAAGGTCACACGCCCAAGCAGAGCGACTCCAGGAGCACTGCCCCTCAAGTGTCTGCCGACCCTGCATTAGCTCCCATCACCATGCCTGCTGGTCCTCCATCTGCCTCATCGCTGCATCTGATAATTACTGATTAGACACCATCACTGAGGCCATCATAATATCTACTCCTGTTGACCTCGTCACTGTGACTACTGACACCCCATTAATTCCAATTGCACCTGCTAACTGTGACTCTCTAAAAAATGACTACAACACCATGTGAACCCATCACCATTCATCACCATTCCTTCAGAAGCTCCACTAGCTCCCATCAAATCCTGGTGCCACCGTACTCTTGTCAGGACGAGGCAGGTAGTGCTTACCTTAAACATCCTCTGCTCCCGGTTGAAAGCAATTCTCTGCGCTGGGGAGGAGAGGTAAGAGAAGTGAAAAGGGATCATCAGATATCTGACCTCATCCAATGTCTCTGCCCTGATATCCACCATTCAACCTCCAGCCTAACAATGGACCTGTCCCAGCTCCGACTCCCCAAGTGTCCTGGGGCCACTCACCTCGGCAGTCCTTGCACAATGTCTTGAGCCGCTGCCTTCGAGTACCCTCCCCTGAGAAGCTGATTCCACAGTTCTCACAGCACCTGGGATAGGAACCATGAATGTGGGACCCTGAGTGCACCCCTAATCACAACCCTCACCCACTTGGCTCACTTTAGGCCAAAACTCACCCAGGTGCAGAGAGCGAAGCTGGGGCTGTATCAGCAGCAGCCTTGGTCTCATCCCTTGGGGCCTCCTTTCTGACCTCAACTCTCTGGGGTCCAACCTGACATTTCCCAGTTTTAACTGGCCTTGAAGGCTTCGAAGGCTTCGATGGCTTCGATGGCTTCGAAGGATTTGAAGGCTTCGAAGGATTTGAAGGCTTCGAAGGATTTGAAGGCTTTGAGGGGTTCGAAGGCTTCGAAGGCTTCTTCCGCTTCCTGCCGGGGACAGTCTCAGAGTGGGCCTGGAGATGACAGCAAGGGCAGAAAGAATGTTGGTCTGTGAGTGGGTGTTAGGTGGCTCAGCCACCACTGCATCTGCGTACCCCACACTGCGCAGTACCTTGGGGGTTGGATGGCACAGGATGCCTTGTTTGAAGTCGAAGAGGCTGAGGTCACACGCAGGGCCCAGGTATCGCGTCAGCTCAACCTTGCTTCGGATTCTGTCTCCTGTGGGGCTGGGGATGGGCCAGGAAGGGTTGGCAGGCAGGTGGGGCCACTGCCGCTCCACCCACACAACCCTCCCACTGGGCAGTGAACAGGCCTGCAGGGCTGATGGGATACAAAAGGTAACCTGGGACCTGCCTGACCAAGCCCTTCCTCAACTAACCCCAAAAAGCAAGAACATTAAAGGTGTAAAAATACCAACAGGTATACAAGCATCAATAAATAATACAAATGCAAATGAATACATGTGCATTTATAACATATACTCCTAGTGGTGTTCTACATGAGAAAAAATAAACACAAATAGGAACAGAAATACATTAAATAACATGTAAGTGTATTAGCATTACATACTAAATACACAAGTACTTATGTAAAAACACATTTAAAAGTATACAAAATGTACGCATAAATATACAAATAGGCGTGTAAACAAATAAATGCAGCTACGTAAAAAATAAAAGTGTTAAGCAACTGACATTAGGACACAATACCCCACAGGTCTCTTGCATTTCTCCATGTCCTGCAAGAAAGGCAAGAAATGCCCTTTGCAGTTAACTATCTTTTCAAGGATATTTGTACAGCAAAAACAAACAAACAAACAAACAAACCTTGGATAAGACAAAGGGTCTTCTGGAGCAAAGGGAAGAAGACATCCTTACTGTGCTAAACATTATAAAAGACCAGATTCCAAAATTATGGTGACGGATGATAATTTGACTTTGGGTGGTAGATGCACAATGAAACATATGGGTCCCATTATCATGGAAATGTACACCTGAAACCTAGGTGGCCATATGAACCAATGTCATCCTAATAAAACTTAATTTTTTAAAAAAGGGAAACTCGCCTGCAAACCCAAGGGTCGCTGGTTCGATTTCCAGTCAGGGCACATAACCAGGTTGCAAACCAGGTCTCCAGCCAGGTCCGTAGCTGGAGGCAGGTGAAAGGCAACCATACATTGATGTTTCTTTCCCTCTGTGCCTCCCTCCCTGCCCTTCTAAAAATAATGAACAAAATCTTTTTTTTTATTTTTAAAGGGAAACTCAGGGTTCCTTTCCTACAGCATAACCTAGTGCATGTGCAAGCGCTAGTTAGCCCTCTTCATGTTACCCTATGGGAATTGATATTCAGGGACCCAGCACAAAAATGATGTCTTCTGGATAGTGCTGCTGCTATGAATAATAAACTCTTTCATCTCTGACCCAGGAATCTTCTATCTCCTGCCAGCATCCACAAAACTGTGACATAGGCACTTGTTATCTTGACCTAATTAGGGTAACTCTCTGATCCTTTACAGCTCTTGATAACTGCACTTACATTTATAAATATTAAAAGTTTTTCTTTTTTTTTAATCCTCACCTAAAGACATTTTTTTTTTCATTGCTTTTAGAGGAAGGCAGTGGGGGTGGGGAGGGGACACTGACATGGAAAACATCAAATGGCTGCCTCCTATCTGTGCCCCAACACCACCAGAGGTTGAACTTGCAACCTAGGTACGTGCTCTAACCTGGGACTGAACCCAGTCTTTCGTTTTTACAGGAAGATGCTCCAACCGACTGAGCAATACTGGCCAGTTTTATATGCTATAAATACGTGAACACGTGTACAACTAAATGCGAATAAATAGAAGTATATTCGTGACTTTATTACACTCTTTCAGGAAAATGGCAACTTACACAAAGTTCAAAAAGAGCATAGAAAATCAGTAACTAATACATCACTAATATATCTTAAAATACCTTAAAACCTTAAGCATGAAAGATTTATAAACATGTATATTTATACATCATAGTTAAATTTCATTACTCAGAGTAGTCACGTTCTATAAATTCACCTTTAACACTGGATTAGTGAATACAGAGCCAGTGCTCCTACTGGAACTACAGGTTGGGTTCCTACAAGTCTCAGTGCACATTTTTGTAAACTGATCATATGTAACCTTGTTTCATGTGTGATTCTGTTTAAAGAGACCATACTTACTATATTCTTCTTACAAAAATTTAACTGCATGGCCTTTGAATGATATAAAGCCAGAAGCTTTGGAGTCCAGCTACATCACGTAGGTTTCTGTGCCAATATCCTTATAAAACAAGCCAGTCTCACCCTGGCTGGTGGTGGCACAGTGGATAGGATGCCAGCCTGTGAACCCAAAGGTCGCTAGTTCCATTCCCAGCCAGGGCACATAGCCAGGTTGCAAGCTAGGTCTCCAGCCAGGTCCGTAGCTTGAGGCAGATGAAAGGCACCATACACTGATGTGTCTCTCCCTCTCTGCCTCTCTCCCTTCCCCCTTCCCTAGAAATAATAAAATCTTTAAAAAAGAGACAAAACAAAACAAACAAACAAAAAACCAAGCCAGTCTCATCAGTATTGAAAATCTACTCTTCTATGTACCCGTTTATCCATATTACACTTAGCAGGTATTTTGTAAGTCTTCCATCAACTCCTAATCTGTAGAACCTGCCTTGCATGCAAATTTAACATTTTTCACAATGTATCACCTTTTGAAATATGTTGAGAGAGGTTCAACATTTCCCTAAACCTGGGTAACAGGACTGTCAACACCCTTGGTTTTCAGCCTCATAATGCTGTGCTGAACGTGGACCACTTTCATTGGTCAACATCTCACTGATCCACTAGTGTAGCCATTTTCCACCTTCTCCTTCACTTCATCAGTACTACAGATGTTACTTTAGCACTCTATAGAGCAGTCTCGTATGAAAAGTTGGCAAATTTCCTCCTTTTTCTAGATGTACCACACTTGCAACTCACTGATAATGAACTCGAAGCCAACAGCACTGCAACTCACACCTGAACAACACTTACTTAACATGTATTTTCTCCTACAGCACATCACAGACTTCTTGCACTTCTAATACGAGATAGCACTTCAGCACTACAGCTGGGGGCCACTGGAAACAGCAGAATAATTTGTAAAAGACGATACTAAGCAGACTGTGAAAAGGACTTGTTTACTGTACAAGTGCTGAAATAGAAAGGCCTTGTTCTACCTGGGAACACGTGCATCAGGTGACTTAAGTTTTTTTGCTGCTCTGTGCATGTCCATGAACGATCATGAAAGCACAGCTGAGTAATGACTTTGGGGGATACACACAAATTTTAGTGAGTAGGCGAACTTGCAAATATGGAACCCACAAATGATGAGGATCAAATGTATATGCGTAATTTTAGTTTAGCCCCACCCATAAATGTAAACACATACCCCGGTTGACTCTGCATAACCAGGCTCAGCCCCACCCCTAACTCCCTCCATCCACAGCCCACCCAGTACCTCTGGTAATAGGTGTCTGAACGTCCACAGGTAGCACCTGACTTGCGAAAAACCTCACGGCGCTTCCAGCCGGGGCCCAAAGCTGGGCAGTCCAGCCACTCCTCAGCCATGGGGAACACAGGAAGGAGCAGCAGCCTGCGACACAGAGGGGCAGTGGGAGCAGCTGAGGCGGTAGGTGGTGACACGTTGTGTCCCAGGCCACACTAAACCGCTGGTACCTACTAATGCTCGTCCAAGACCTGGGGCCTGCTACAGGCAGCCAATCGATACAAGGAAGAGGAAACCCCCATTCTCACCAATTCTTCCCTGTCCTCCACCAGGAACTCGACATTCCCCATCCTCTTGACCTGGTAGCCCCATCCCCAACCCTGGGGTCCTGCTTCCTCATTCTGATATCCTGATCCCCTACACTTCCTCATCCTCAGTCTGAAGGTCCATTATATCTCCCCACTGCTACCCTAGGAATCTTTCCTCCTCCTTGTTTCTCCCTGTCCTTGGCCCAGAAGACATTCTGTCTTTGGCTTACTGGTCCCTATTCCTCCCCTTTGTCACCCGGATACCTCCACACTCCCCACCCTCAGCCCGAGGCCCCCATTCCGCTCATCCTCTGAGGTCCCAGCACTGCACGCCAGGGTTCCAATTCCCATTTCCTCCGTGTTCCCTCCCAGAGTCCACACCTCCTGCATGTCCCTGACCTGCACAGCCCCTCGTTCCTTCTGTTCCTCAACCTGAAATGCTCCCGCCTTATTTTGCTCCCTCGGGGTTCTGAACTCTAATTCCTCCCCAATCTCAAGCCCGGAAGTTGATCCCTCTCCTCTGCAGCTAAAAAGTTCTCACTCTTTCCCCTCAATGTCCTCACCCTCCCTTCCTCCCATCGGCTGGAAGACCCTGATTTCTCCCACCAGCATTCTAAATCCCGATTCCTCTGTTCTTGTCCCAGCACCATGCCATCCCTGTCAGCGTTCTGACACCCAGTTTCTCCTCGTCTTCCATAAGAGACGTCGTCCCTCCCTTTCGGCATCTCAACGCCCCCAACTCTCCCCGTCATCTTCCCGAAAGGCCCTCGCTTACCCCACTCAGGGTTCTTAACACCCATTTGTCTCTCCTTAATTGGAGAGGCCCCGATGTCTCGGATTCTCCCTCATCCCCTTAGTCCTCGCCCAGGATCCCGACACTTTCACTGTCAGCGATCTGAGCCCCCCATTCCTCTCCGTCCTCCGCCTAAATCTCCCCCTTCTTCCCGTTCAATATTCCGGCGCCGCCATTCCTCCTACTCCTCGGCCTGAGGGCCCTCCCCGTCAGCGTTCTGAGCCTCACTTCTTCCCCATCCTCCGCCTAAGCGGTCTCCGCTCCCACCCCACGACGGTCTCACCAGCTCGGCACCGGGCCGGTAGCTTTCGTAGCCCTAGGTCCGTGGCCCCATGTCGAGGGTCCGGCCCGCGACTCCCGCCTTGCCCCGCTTCTCTTCCTCCTCTGCAGCCGCTCAAGCGGTAGCTGTCGCCGCCGCGGCCGTTCGTTGCACCCGTAACCGGAAATCCGGGGCCCGCCCCCAGGGTTCCGCTCCTAGAGAGGCGCCTGCGCAGTCGTGACCAGTTGGCGCTTGCCCTTAACAGGGAGGACCCCGCGCCTGCGCACTGCGTCCCGCAGCGGCGCGCGCGCCCCTGGCCCGGACCTGCTGCGCTTGCGCGCCGAAGCCCAACTAAACTCGCGTCCCTACGGGAGACCGGCAGCCCCTGCACGCCTCACTTCGCCCCCCAAGCGCGTTCTCGCCACTCCGCCCACCTCGTTTGCGCCTGCCCTCTCCGGTCCCGACCGAAGTGGGCGTGGAGGGTTGGCTTGGTCCTGCGCTCTCCGCTGCCTAGGCGGTCTCCACGAGGAGTAACCGGGAGTTGGAGCGACGGAGACTGGGCTGCGCTGGAGCCCTCCTCTCCCACCGCTCGCCTAGGAAACGCCCGTGCTCTCCGGCCCCCGCGGAAACTCTTCCCCAGGACTATTGTGCGCCGCTCTCTCCTCCCCGCCGCACAGTTGCAGGAGCGCGCGGAGACAGTTGGCGGCGCGCGCCGGCCCCCACTCCTTCCGCGGGAACTGGGGAAGGGGGCGGTGCTGCGTTGGAAGTAAACAGGCCAGGTCGGTGCAACCAAGCCTTGAGGGCGCGCCCGACCCTGGACCGGACATCCACCGAAGGCCTGGTGGAGGTCTCCGCCCCAAGTCAGTAGGCTCCTACAGTATACGTGCCCCAAAAGCGGGATCTGTGAGCAAAGAGGGGGCCTTGTGCCCCTTCTTGAATACATCGCTGGGCTGGAGAACATCCACTCAAACAGGAGGGACAAATCAGCCACACTGCTGACTACATGTCCCGTCTCAGAATGAGGCTGTAGATCTTCCTCAGCCTCACAGCCGAAGGCGGGAACAGGCACCTAGCGGGAGCCAGCTGTGCAGACTCACAGCCTACACATGTACTGTCCCTTCTTCCCCAGGGGTTTGAGAGTTCAGATGCAACTGGGTCAGGTTTGGAGACCAAAGTTTGGTTCTTCAAAATTTTATTAACAAAACAGGGAGAAAGGAAGCAAGAGTGAGCAGACTGCACTGTTCCACCCGGGCACAGAAAATGGAGAAAGAGAAGACTAGACAAAGACGGGAAATTTTGAGACCCCCTGGTAAAGGCAGATGGGCAGTCAAATGGTGGATGGGCACAATGAGAAACGGATGGATCCTTGGATGGAGAAAGACAAATGGGGGATTCCAGGCAGCTCCCCTGCCCGGAATGCAGGGTGTGAGGATGTCTGAACCAGTGAGGCTCAACGGTCGGCACTGGAGCGCAGGTCGGTGGTGAGTGGGTCATGCTGGATGGTTTGGTGCAGCATCAGGGCCAGTAATCCTGCCCGGTTCGTCATGGCTGTGCGTACATTGCGTTCCTGCTCAAACAGCTCGTCCAGCTTGTACCACTGCCAGGGGAGCAGAAGAAGCCATGAGATGGAGCTCTGGACAACCTGCCTCACCCTGGCCTCATCCAGCACCAAAACCTACCACCCGCACACGCTCCAAGTCCACTTCTGCACGCCGCAACTTCTCCCAGCAGTAATGGCGGTTACACTGGCGCTTGGGCAGGCGACAGAATTCTCCTGTGAGCTCAAAAACATCACGCACAAGGGGACATCCACATACCTCGTCGGCTGGCACCTGCAGGGGGTGCGGGCAGGGGATTAATGGAGTGTGGTGAGGCAGGAAGGAGGGTAAGAATGGGAAGGGGCTGGTGTAGATCAGTTGGTTGGAGCCTCGTCCAATAACCCAAAGGGTTTCAGATTGGATTCTTGCTCAGGGCACATGCCTAGGTTGCCGTTCTGTGCCCAGTTAGGGTGTGTGCACAAGCTAACCACTTGCTGTTTCTCCTTCACATCAGTGTTTGTCTCCTGCTTTCTCTCCCTCCCACTCTCCAAGGTAGGAAGGGTGGAATTTGGAAGGGAGGGAGAATTCAGGGGCCAGGCCAGTGCAGGGGAACAGAAAAGGGGGGGCATAGAGGATAAAGAGGCAGGGAAAGGAAGAGGAATAGGAGGTGGTAAGACAGGAAAAAGGAGATGAATGGAGGGTGACGGGGCAGGGAACATGGGAGTTATGAAAGTGGTGAGCCCTGGCTGGTGCAGCTTAGTGGACTGAACACCAGCTTGCAAACCCAAGTGTCACTCACTGATTTGATTCCCAGTCAGGGCACATAACCAGGTTGCAAGCCGGGTTCCCCAGCTGGAAGCAGGTGAAAGGCAACCATACATTGATGTTTTTCTCCCTTTCTTATCCCCCTCCCCCTCTCTAAAAATAATGAATAAAATCTTTTAAAAAGGAAGGAAGAAAGAAAAGAAAGAGGTCAGGTAAAAAAAGGAAGGAGGGGAAGGGGGAAGAAAGGGATAAATGTGGGGCAGCAAGGAACAGAGGAGTGACAGAATGTGGGAAACTGAGGGAAAACCTTACTTTGGGATCCCGTGAGTGCTCCGGACACAACACCTGAAGCCGCTTACAGTATGTCTTGCTCTGAGGATTGTAGACATCACAGAAGAGTCGTGTGGCCCTGGGGGTTTGAAGTAAAGAGACAGTTGTGAAGAGAGAGATGGAAGAGGGCCCACCCATCCTTGCCCATCATGATATCCTGCCCCAATATCCCGATCCCTGAGGCAGGGATACCTTAGCCTCCCTGCTCTAACTGCGCATTACCCACACTTACCCTTCAATGCGTGTAGGATACATGGACCCAAAGGACGTTTGGCTCTCATACTGGAAGGAAGAGCACAAATGGAGGGAACTGTGGATATGTGCTGCATGCCCACCCAAAGCAGCACCCAGACAACACAGCTGTTTCCCAAGCACCCAGTGATATTCCCACACCATCTGCCCTCTTAGGCTGACACCCTGACCTTGGCATAGCAGCGCTCCATGTGGCGCAAGGCAACACGTGGGTTGATAGGGTGCCCACAGGAGACACAGAAGATCTGCAGGTCCGTGTCGTCACTGTCACCCTCGTTGCTCTGCAGGGGATAGGAGGAGTGATGAGGCCCGGCAGAACCAGGTGCTCGGCCCTACACTGCCATGTTCATGCGTGCTCACCTCCTCATCCTCTCGCACAGCCTGCTGCTTGGCACGTGCAATGATAGCCTCAAGCTCATGGAAGCGGCGCTCCATTTCCTGAAGGCGGGTGCGGGCACTCTGCTGCTCGCGGCGAATGCGTTCAAGGAGCTTCTTGCCATGTTCCTCCGCGATGCAGGGACTCTGCTGCCACTGCTGGATGCGCTGGGGGAGGATCTCGTAGATGCGGCTATAGGAAGCAGCAAGTTGAGTGCAGGGAGAAAGGTGGCAAGCAACACGATGATTAAGGGGGTGAGTCAAAAATGGCAGCATGGACGGGTGACTAAATGGTGAAAGGTAAGAAAACAGGTGGCTGAATGGGAGATGGATTGGCAGATGAGTAACTGAATGCTGGATAGATGGGTGGACAGATAGGTGGGTGCTCGCCTGACTGAACGGTAACTGACAGACATGCAGAGCCCTATCCTCTACTCTCTTGACTCCCCTGAACCCTCCAAAAATGACTCACTTGGCTGCCAGCTTCATGCCGCACTCGTCTGAGCAATACTTGGAGCTGGGCTGTGCGGCGCGCACACAGCCAGGTCCCAGGCACTGCGGTAGCGATGCCGGGTCCTTGACATCAGCTCGCTCCGGGTGTTTCCATTTGTCTTTGTGCTTCTGCTTCTGCCGATGTCGTTTGTATCTCTCCTCCTTCTATGGGACGTGGCAGGTCAGGACAGGGTGGAGCTGAAGTCAGTCCCATACCCCTGTCTCCCCTGCAGCCCCTCCCCTTTCTGGCTCTTGCCCCATTCAGCCACTGCCCTCTGCCTTCCCAAACCCATTTCACCCTCTCCAACACCTTCTTCTCAGATTTCTTCTCCCGACGCTTCACATGCTTCACTTTCACTGCCCTCTTTCGCAGCGCAGGGTCCAGGAATGGGGACTCCTCTGTGTCACTCATCCAGGGCTGCAAGTGAGGCACACAAGGACCAATTGCCCCAGTCATGGCTACCCCACCACCTACTCAGTTCCCAAATTAGCCTTCCATACCCTCTGCCTCCTCTCTTTTTATTACGTTGCCCCCACCTTCTACCACGGGGCGTCCTGCCTGCTCACCAGACTGTGGTCATCAAAGGCCGCTGCACAGAAGTCCTGGTACAGGTCAGGGTCTAGTGGTAGATCCTCATCTGAGAGTGGCTCAGGTGTGGCTGTAGCCTCAGGTGGCTCCTTGACCACTGATGACGCCACTGCCCCCTCATCCTCACGAATTCGTCCCAGTTTCTGTGATGGCTGTGGCTGCTGCTGGGTGGGCAGTGGCCGGCGAGGCCTTGGCAGGGACTCTGAGGGCGTCACTGGCGAGAGCTGCGGGGCAGAACCTCAGGACTGGCCCTGAACAACCTGCCCGCATGCCCCGCCCCACCCTGGAAGGCTGGACTCACCGAGGGAGGGAAGTACTTGTACGATTCCTGTGCCGGCAGGAGGAAGGCCCAGGTCAGCCCCACGCAGATGGAGGGTGGCCCTGCCCTAGCCCCTCCAACAAGTGCCCAGCCCCACCAGTTCACCCTGCCTTGCCTCCCCAGGCATATCTGTGTCCCCAACCCTGACAGCCAGACATGCTCAGCCCTGCCCTACCAGCCCTGACATGCCTGTCTACCTAGAAACACCTGGCCCTACCCTGCCAACCTGAGGTTGGGGGGCTCCCGTACTAGCCCAGCGCACCTGGTCATGTCCCTTTCGTCTAGACAGGCCAGGCCCCTTTCTGCCTACCTATATGCAATCAGGCCCCACCTGACCTGGCCCACCAACGCTAGCCTCAGTCAGCTCTTTCTGAACACATTGGCCCCCTAATTTGACCCTGCCCTGCTCTGCCCATGCTCACCCGGGCCCGTAGCTGGCACTGACGCAGCCGACACTTCTGCCTGATCTTGTTGGGGCCCCCGAACTTCTTCATGTCCCGGCAAAAGTCACAGTGGCCACAGTCCTCAGTGCGCCGGCAGGCCTCACATTCGCCACACATGCGGGCTGACCGTTTGATCTGCTGCTGCTGCTGGTGATGCTGAGAAAAGGTGCCAGGAACACAAATCAAGAACCCAAGTAGGGCTTGAGATGGGATCACCTTACCTATCCCAGCCACCGCAGCCACTCACCTGGCTGGGTGTAGCCACCAAGGGCTGTGGAGAGGATTTGTGGGGCGAAGCAGAGCCCCGAGCAAGCATGGCCCCAACCCCTGTCCCTGACCCCGCCCGGCGCTGCAGGTCTGGATCCGGGGCAGGCCTCTTGCGCCCTCCACCCTCATCCCGGGGCTCACTGCCGTCTCGCTCATTGCTGTCCCGTTCCCGTGATTTCTTGTGCCGATAACGGATCTCCAGCTTGGGGTCTTTCTCTGTGGGGCAGAGGGTGGGTCAGGGTGGGTTGGGCTTGGATGAGCCCAGAACCCTCTTTCTTCCTCTTCTTCCCTTTTCTGTCCCACCCAGTTGCGTCCCCCCACTCCCCCCCCCCCGGAGCAGAGCCTGCCCTCTCCAGTGGGGTCCCTGTTATGGCTTACCAGAGTGACCGGAACAGTCACTCTGCCCAATGACGTATTGGGTAGGCCAAAAAGTCCATTTAGCTTTAGCTTTTTCATAAAACGAGAGACCCATTTTTCATTTTCACCAATAACTTGATGATTTGGATATTTTGAGTATGTTGACATATGTTGATTGCTCTCAATGTCCGGGTATCATCACTATCCCCTTCAACTGGTTTACCCAAGTGTAGAGCATTGTCCCTTGGGGAACCTCCAGTAGCAAACTTCACAAACTACTTTTGACATGTTCAATCAGTCACAGCACCTTCTCCATACACCGCACAAATCTTTTTTTGGTTTTGCCCTTTCAGTTGCGTTTTTACCTTTCTTGAAATAATAAAGTATAATAGGCCGAAAATGTTGCGTATTTTCTTCCACCTTCTCTATTCAAAGGGCTGCCACAACACAATCTAACAACATTGTTTCAGGACAACTAGGCGCTAGGCAAGCCATCTTACGCGGGAAAAAACCAAAGGAACTTATTGGCCAGCCCAATCTATCACTCTTCCCCATGACCCCGCCTCCCAGGTGGCTCCTCCCATCCCGAGCCCGGCTCACCTGCCCGGCCCCTTCCAACCCTCACCTCGGCACTCGCGACAGTACCACTCCCGGATGGCTTTGGCCATCTTCTCAGTGATGCGGATACAGTCCCCATGGAACCACTCATTGCAGTTATCACACCCGCTGCAGAGGAGGGGACAGGGGCAATGGTGTAAGGGGCCGCACTTGGCCCCACCCACCTTGACATGTGTCAGCTCCGCCCGCAGTTCCTGAGCTTACATCATGAAGCAATTGATGTCTGGTTTGCGGCAGATGCAGTAGATAGGCGCATTCTCTCCATTCTCCGACTTGCTGTCCTCGCCAGCATCTGGAGGCTCTGGGTCTGAACCATCCCCCTCCTGTGGGATTCCCACATGTATGGCTCCTTAGAGAACCCTCGTGGTGGTTCACCTCGGACCCCAACACTCTGCCAATAGACTTCCCATCATGGCTCTTCATAAACCTCCATTATGCTCCCCACAGACGCCATGCCATCACTCACCCCTGACACCATATTACTCCGCTTATAAACCCCCATCGCTCGGGCCCAGACCTCCCATACTTACCCTACTGATACCCCATCACTCTGTCCACGTGCTCCTAAGGGCTCATTACAAACACGTACCACTCACCCTATGTCACCCATATCGTGGCCCCTCACCGACCTCATCATAGGGTCTCACAAACACGACATAATTTATGCACAGGCTTCCTATCACAGCCCCCCGCAGATCTCCCTCTATTAACCCCACACACCCCGCCCCATCCCATCACGGTTTCCCCATCGATCACTTGATACAGAGTCACCACGGCACACTGCAGACTACCCAATCAATACGCCTCATCGCACACCCCTTATCGCTCTGCCCAAAGAATCCCTCATCCGGACGTCCAAGGAACTACCATCTGGGATCCCCACTAAACTTCTATCGCGGACTCCCACAATGGCTCATCCCAGGTCTCCCAGATGGTTCATACATCAGGGAAAAAATCGGACCATCGGGCCCCCATTATTCTGCTCACAGAGCCCATGAAGGCTCCCCACAGGCCCTCACAATTTTGCCCACAGACTGCCCCGTAAGGGCTTAACGCAGACCCCCATGCGTCTGCCGACGCACCCCACCATAGCCAACCCCCCTAACCTCTGCCGCCGCCGCTCTCCGTGGCCCCGGCACTCACCATCTCTCAACTCCTGGCGTACCCCTCCGCGACCCCCGCCAGCGACCCGCGAACCTGCACTGACTACTCCACGGCTCCGCGGCGGTTGCAAAAGTGTCTACTACTACTTCCGCTTCTTGCCGCGCCTCCCGGGCACCGTACTCCAATTGCGCAAGTTCTGTGCGTCACTCCGCGACCGCCCAGCGGCCGCCCCACCAAAGCCCCGACCGTCTCTCAGGCGCCGCCATCTTGGCCACCGGGGCCGTACGGCGGCCGCGTCCGTACGTGCGCAGGACACTGACTGAGGGCGCCGCCACCTTGTCGGGCGAGTCCGTACGGTGACCGCGAGTCCGGACTGGAAGTTCGAGGCGATATGGCCACGCCTACTGCACGCCTTCGAGGCCGAGGCCCTAATGCCGGAGTGTGATTCCGTAAGATGGCCGAGTGCCTGGGTTCACAGGCGGCGCATCGATCGCAGGGTCCTGGTTGCGGCTTCCACGAGGGCGGCGCTATCTCGGGGGTTGATCCCGGACGCCGGTAGCTCGTGCTGCAGAGGTCGGCAGAAAACGGTGGCTCCTGAAACACCACTTGGGTCAAGTCGCACTCCTTTTTCCACTTTTTCCCCTTTCGCGTTTTTGAAGGGTGTTGCAGCAGAACGCCTGTCGCTGCCAGGCCAACCGGCCGCACGGTTGTGTCTCCGACCCCCGCCCCCGCCACTCCTTCCGGTTCCCATTCCTCGCGGTTCCTCCGCCAGGCCTGGCCCGGGTGCCTTTTCAAGAGCGCTCGCATCCCGCAGAATGAGTCCGTAGCAACGTGGGCGGCCCTGAACAAAGGTGGCCCCATCACCCCTGGTGAGAAGTGGCCAGACCAAAGCGCATTTGAAATCCACTTTGGTTCTTTCTGAGCTAAAAGACCTATTCTGAGTTTTACACGTGGTGTGAAGTGGGGGTTCAACTTCATTTTTATGCATGTAAGTAGCCAGTTGCCCCAGCACTATTTGATGACTGAATCGTTATAGCACCCTTGCCAAAGATCGACCGTCAATAAAGATGAGGGTTCAGTTTTGGATTTTCAACTCTAGTCCATTGATTTACACGTCTGTCCCGTGCCAGCGCTACATACGTATGTCTTGATCACTGTAGTTTTGTAGAAGTTTTGAAATAAGAACGTGTGACTCCTCCAACTGTGTTATTTTTAAGTATTGTTTTGCCTACTTTCAGGTCCTTATATTTTCATCCGTACTTTATGATTAACTTGTTTAATTTTGCAACGAAGTCAGCTGAGACTTTGATAGGCGTTGTGTTGACTCTGTAGAGCAATTCTGTGGAGTACTGCCATGGTAACAATCCTGTCTTCCAATCCACAGACATGGATTGTCACCCTTTCCTCTTACCATAAGCCCTGACTGCAGATCTTAGGCTGAGCCTACCAATGGGGGCTACTGGCCAAATTTCTAGGGTCTAGGGCCCAGTTCATGAACGCTCTTCTTTTCCCTTTCTTCTCCCAGTTCCCTCCACCCCCTCACCTGTTAGCAGTACTAAGATGGAGTGTGAGGCCTTTCACCAACTCCTGCCCCCGAAAGCCAGACAGTTGTCTTTACATGGTGGGGGCCTCTGGTACCCGCAGCTGCCAGTCGCAGAGGCAGCATCCCACAAATCGCAGCACTCGGCCAGGGCTGCTTCAAGTGCAGCGTTCTGGTTGCCATGGGCTACCCGATCCACCGGAAGGGTGGCTGGCAGTGTGTGTGTGTCTGGCTGGAAGTTGGCATCATCATCGTTTGGAAGATTATGCCAAAACTAGCTATCGAATACATCCTCTTGGCGCTGAGGAGCTGTTTTGTAAGACCTTTCCTCCATCCAGGTCACCCTCGCTGGCTATTTTCCAGATTCTGCCTGGAAGGCAAACCAGGTCCAATACGTTTTACCTTTTGGAAATGGCAAGTTCTAAATACAACTACAATTTATACAGCTAATTGAATCTTGTAATAGGTATAAAGGTCTGGTTAGATCTCATCTGGTTCCAAGAATGAGTCTTGGGGCTTTGTTAGCACGTCTGGAAGATTTTTCCTATTTTGCTCTTTATTGTGCCAGCTTAAATAAAGATGGGCAGGCAGGAGTGTCCCCCTCGGACCAGGCGGAAGATGGCAGGAGTCATGGTGGCGGTCACAGTGCCACTACCCCCCAATTGTGCCCCACATCAGCCGCACCCTGCTTCCCACCGAGTCCCCTTGACTGCAGCTTGTACATCCACTGTGGCATTTGTAGGAGAAGCCCTAAAAGGAAACCATGGGCACTCCAAGAACTCAAATTATCCCATAAGGGAGCCCCCCAAAAGTCAGGTCCGGCGGTATCCCCTCAGCCCCATGGAGATGTGTCCAACCTCTGAATCAGCTACTCTGAGGATGGGTTTCCCTCACAGAAATCACTGTAACCCTGGGTGGTTGGCCAACACGCAGAGCAGAAGGGGCCTGCACTCAGCGACAGGAGACTTGCCGGCCATGAGCCAGACACTGCCCCAGGGAGACCCTGCAGATGCTGCCAGCAGCCAGAGTGGCTCTCAGAGAAGACCAGGTGGGGTCTGCGCATATTTCCGGGCAGGGATCTGCAGAGGACCAGCTGCCCTTTACGGCCACTGTGAAAGGCATGCCCTCGTATGGAGAGCTGAGCTAAGCTACTCCATGGTCTTGTTGCCTCTGAATCCATTTTGCTTGGCCAAGTGAGTTTGCAGGGGCTGTAAAACTGATACACCGGTACTTGCCCCTTCATGCAAGGGCATGCCCAAGATAACAGCCACAGAGTCACAGCTGTAAATTCCTGATACTTCACCAGCAGCCTGTGTAACCAAGGGCTCCAACCCCTGCCTCCCAGCACCTATGTGCCTTATGAACCTCTTAGGTAAGACTCCAGTGGGGCATTGAAATCCCTAATCTTTTGTTTTGAATTGACCCATCCAGCCGTAGCCAGGTAACCCCAAAGCACTCTACCCAGGGTCTATAATATCTGCCTTGGTTTCCCCATGGCTTCCTGTAGGAATGCAGTGCACTTCCTCCAGGCCCGGTAAGGAATAAACAACTCTAATCCAGTTTTATTTTTTTAATGATTTTATTTATTTATTTTTAGAGAGAGAGGGAGGGAGGGAGGTCTCCAGTTGCACACCCAACTGGAGACCTGGCCCACAACCCAGGCATGTGTCCTAACTGGGAATCAAACCAGTGACTGTTTGGTTCACAGGCTGGCGTTAGATCCCCTGGTTAGAGCCTTACCAGCCAGGGCTATTTATTTATTTTTAGAGAGAGGGGAGGGAAGGAGAAAGAGGGAGAGAAACATTGATCAGCCAAGCCCCAACCATTCTATCAGAATTCAGAAGGAAATCGACCAGACACCGGCGAAGTGCAGGAGTACGACCCTTTATTCACGCGAGGTCCCAGAGGAGAAGCTCTCCAAATTCTGGGCCCCGAGCTGGGGTAAGCAGCAACTTTTATAGCTGAAGCTTTACTCCTTAGCCTACGTGGCGCAAGCGGGTGTACAGAAGCCAATGCAGAGGTTAGACTTAGTTTTCCGTGTATCACTCAGGCTGGCTACCGCCCAAGAGCCAAGGCCATTAAGGGGGATTAGCCAAGGCGTTAAGGGGGGCTTCCTTACACAACCAGCATCAAATCTGCAACCCAGTCATGTACCCTGACCAGAATTGAACCAACAACCTCTGAGGGACAATGCCCAACCAACTAAGTCACACTGGTCATAGCTATCTCATTTTTCTTTTTTTAAAGGGAACAATTTTATTGAAAGATAATTCACATCATAATATTCATCCACTGAAAGTACACAGTTCAGGGATTTTTAATACATTCACAGAGTTGTGCAAAGGCTCCCACAATCAATTTTAGAACACTTTAATCAGCTAAAGAAACCCTATAGCCAGTAGCAATCATTCTTCATTTCCCCTCAACCTCTCCAGTCCTGGGCAATCACAAATCATTTCTATGGATTGGCTTAGACTGGACATTTCACATTAATGGAATCATACAACATCTTTTGTGACTGGTTGGTTAGCATAATTTCAAGGTTTATCCACATGGTAGCACATATTAATACTTCATTCCTACATATGGTCAAATATTGCTTGGCCATACCCCATTTTACTAATGTATTCATTCATTATGGACATTTTGGGTTATCCCCACTTTTTTGGCAATTATGAATAATGATAACAAAGATTTGTATACAATTTTTTGCATGAACATATGTTTTCATTACTCTTGGTTACATATCTAGGGATGGGATCACTGGATCAAATGGTAACTCTTTTTAATCAAAACTGACAGGCTGTTTTCCAAAGTGGTTGCATCATTTTACATTTACATGAGTAATGCATAGCATAATTATGATCATACATGTGTTTCATTGTGTAGGGGCCTAGTCAATATCTATAATTGGGGAGATACCATGAGCATGAAGGTGGTTTTCCGGGGTGAGGCTTACCCATTGCATTCTGTGATTTCCCCAGATGTGGGAAACTCGACCGCATAATTTGTAGTTGTGGGGGACTGTACTCACACTTTCCCCGGGGGTGGGGGGTGGTGGATATCTCTGTAATTGCACAGGGCAGAGGGAGGGGTTTCTGGAATGCTGTACTGGCTAGGCAGAAACAAAGGGATTCAGGTGCTTGGAGCAGCAGTGTGTGATGCTACGCAGGTTCTGACCTGTCAACATTCTATGGCAAGCAGCATTCCCTTGGTCTGCTTCCCAAGAACAGCCTTCCCGGTCATCCATCCTTCCTCTAATCCCCAGGTCTCCGGGGTCAGTTCAGCCAAGCAGCTCTCAGGTTTGACCTGATCACACAGAAGCCTGGGAGAAGGCCGAGAGACATAGGCATGACAGCCACGGCTTCCTCACAGCCCACAGTTCCACTTCCCCAGCTGGTTCATGGCTAGCTCAGAGTCCCCGTCTCCTGCTCCCTAGCCCTGTATCTCTCCTGAGACACACCACACCCTAGGGACAGCCTTCTTGGATATCTTGAAGACTGAAGGGCCTTCAAACCCCCCAATTCTGATTTTCCAGAGACATAATTTATACATTAAAGCTAACTTGTGGATGATGTTTCTTGGAGGTAGGGTAGGTGGTGAAGTCATCTATCAAACCTCCTGGCTATATACCAGAGCACACTCCACTTTTTTTTTTTTTTTTAATAGCTGCTGCAATTCCAAGCATCACCACCAACTACATCTGCATTCCACAGAGGAGGTAGACTGATTTTTTAGTGAAAAGACCCTTTCCAGCAGCTACCTCCCCACCATAAGCTTCCCCTCTGGTTTTTCAGGCCAGACCTGCCACATGTGCCCAAGCCCAAATCATCGCTGACAAGAGGCATGTGACCACTACAAAGGGCTTGAACCAAATGTCACTCACTCCTGGAATGCGAATAGGCTGGGGTCAGTCTTCCCTTAGTCACATGGGGAAGGGAATCACTTGAACAAAATCTGGGCTTTTTTTTTTTTTTTTTTTAAGGTTTTATTCATTAGTTTTAGAAAGAAGGAAAGGGAGGGAGGAAGAAAGGGAGAGAAACATCAGTGTATGGTTGCCTTTCACCTGTCTCTAGTTGGGGACCTGGCTGGAGACCTGGCTTGCAACCTGGTTATGTGCCCTGGCTGGGAATCAAACCAGCAACACTTGGGTTCGCAGGCTGGTGCTCAATCTACTGAGCCACACCAGCCAGGGCCACGACCCACTTTTAACCGGAGCCTTGATTACAGTCCAGTTGAGCTGGGTTGGGTCTGGGGGCTGGGACAGGCAGAGAAATCTCAGCATCTCATACACTCGCAATTTACCATGATCACCACATTGGCAGTAGGGCCTTTCACCTCCTGCTGCACAATCTCAAAAGGCTGGCCTTATGTTTTTCCTGCCCCACTCCCAAGGGATACCTTCAGGTAAGAGAATAGGAAATGGGCTTTATCACAATAGGAACACCAGTACTCACAACTTCCCTTTGGAGTTGAATTGCTGAGTCTGCACAGTCCTCATCTTACTTTTGGTCACATGCCCAGGCTCTGCTGCTCATTACCCTCAGGTTCAGATAGAAAGATGGAGACTCCCAGGAGATCAATTTTGGTGAACACCACCCCCTTTCCCATGAGAAACCCACAATGTAGTTGGATACAGGACAAAAAATAAAACAATTTCAGTCATTTTAAGAAGCATTATTGCATAACAGGCAAATGCAGATTTCACACAAAGGTGACCTGGTCTGAAAGGATCAAGGGAAGATGCTCCCAGAGAAAATGATCGATCTGAATTTTAAAAGCTGATTTGGAATTATTCAGAGACGATTAAAAGGGCTCGTGAGTTGAAGGATATTCTAGACAGAAGTTTTGACAAAGAGGTAAAGATGTCAACGGCATGCACACACTGGGCAGCGAGGCCCACAGGAGGGGCAGCTACCACAGACAGCGGTGTTGCTGTGGGATTAACTGCCGGGTAAGAAGCACTGGTTGCTGAGGCTGGTGGGGCAGGTAGGAGCCAGGACGACAGTGGACTAGGACATCGTGCCAAGGACCATGGGCTTTCCTTGGAAGGTGCTGGGAAGCCATGAATATACTTTTGTCAGGGAAGCCTTGAGTCCTGCCACAATCGACCAGCTCCCCCCAAGTGGGAGTGTTGGACCGGAAGCTGGGCAAAGCTAGAAGAGCACAAGGCAACCCGCACATTTCCTCATGGGGGATAAATCAATGGTCAATGGAAGGTAGACATGTAGTGGGTGCTTTGTCACACCACCCTGATCCCACTGAGGGACAAATTCTCCCAGGTGCAGGTAGTGTTGCTAGGAAATTCACCAAGAGAACCCAAAGCAGGCACCGCAAAAAATGTTCAATGAAATGCTAAAAGCAAATGGATTGAAGTCAGGGATGTTTCATTGTATTAAATGACATTGATTGGCTCAGCAGAGCTGGAAGTTTTTTGTTTTATTTTTTAAGATTTTATTTATTTCTAGAGAAGGAGGAAAGGAAGGAGAAAGAGAGGGAGAGAAACATCAGTGTGTGGTTACTTCTCCCATACTCCCAACTGGGGACATGGCCTACAACCAGGCATGTGCCCTGACTGGGAATCAAACAGGTGACCTTTTGGTTCACAAGCTGTCACTCGATCCACTAAGCCACACCAGCCAGGGCTGGAAGGTTTTTCGTTTTTGTTTTTGTTTTTAATCCAAGGGATGGGGGAGTTAATTACACAGTAAACAACGGTAAAGTCCTGGACAAAGCGAGGAGATTGGTCTTTAAGAGGAGGATGACTGCCTATTCTCTTAGAGTAGGTGGCAGGATAAAAGGGGGTACAGCATTTCTAGGCTTGCCCCATTTCAAAACACTTTGTGCATCTATATTATCTTTGAAATCAAAGACCAAAGCAACTTCTGGCTCAAAGGAGCCAGGTTTAAGCGGAAGTTGAGTCTAGAAGGATAACACAGTCCATATGCAGCTCATCCTTCTTTATCTTATGTTTTTTGAGCCCATTTGGTTTGGATGTGTCTCTCATTGTGTATAGCTGAACTGTGGTTTAATTGTTTTAAAATCTGAGAATCTTTCTGTTGAGGATTGGATTCATTAACTTACACTGTTACAGTCAGCAAATCAACGTCAGAGTTTGGTGTGAGAATCAGGGCTCAGGAGCACTTACACGTGCTTAGATTTGGGTTGAATGAGGTCGGGCAATGCTGGGACGGGGAGGAGGCCGCAGGCATGCACCAGAGGACTGGGTCACACGCAACTTAGAACTGGAAGTGAGAATTATATAAACTTCAGAGGCTGCGGGCCTCTAGGAGAAGGGATTAGATATCCATCTAGTGTTTTCAAGGTGACTGAAAAATTCTATTACTATTCAGTATCTAAATTTATAGTTTCTAGGATGCAAGTGTATTGTGTATGGCTTAAAGAATAAGGTTTATGCTAAAGAGGCTACATTTAGAACTGACATGAATATACTTTCTTAGGAGCTTCACAGGAGGAAAGGCAGTGACAAGAAAGTTCTTATTCTTTGCATAAAACTGATAGCTTCTACCGGGAGCCAGGCCTCTGGTACAGACAAGGCTTTTAGGTTCTTCAATGATGGCATCTCCCCCTACCAAAAAGCCCAGGAAGCCAATGTCAAGCTTACATTTATTTATTGATTGGTTGATTTCAGAGAGACAGGGAGAGGAAAGAAGGGTGAGGGTGATAGAGAAAAATGCTGATTTGTTGTTCCACTTATCTGTGTTTTCATTGGTTGATTATTTTTTGTTTTTGTTTTTTACATTAATACTCAGCTGCCTCTCGTACACGGGCCTGCAACCCAGGCATGTGCCCTGACTGGGAATCGAACTGGCGATCCTTTGGTTCACAAGTTGGCACTCAACCCACTGAACCACACCAGCCAGGGCCAGTGGTTGATTCTTGTAGGTGCTCTGACTAGGGATCAAACCCACAACCTTGGTGCACAGGGATGACACTCCGACCAACTGAGCTACCCAGCCAGGGCCTGCTTCTGTTATCAGTAGAAGTGAGATTCTTGTAATGTCTAAAGGAAAAGAATTTTCTGAGACCCACATGGCAGGATGTAGCTCTGTGGTACAGTTCCCTCCTGACTTCTCAATGTCCCATCTCTACCCATCTCCCCATGGAAAAAGTCCAATCTTGTCTTTAGTAGGGCCAGGATGAAGGCCACCTCCCAGAGTCTATGCTCCATATTCAAGGATAGTCCATTCCAGCATCTGGCTAGTTTACCATGTGTTTCCAGCTGTGCTTTGGTATTTAGACTCCCTCCCGGAGGCTATAGGTCACATGGCTGCTAAGCCACAAGGCTATGGTAAGAATACGTGCATGCATGTACCACGGGAGTGCAGGTCACAAGCATGAGAAAGAGCTTCTTTGTTCCCCTGGGGTTATAACCAGGGGCTTGAGTTTAGGATGAACCGGTGATTTGTCAAAAGAACCAATCAACTTCCCAAATTTTCAAGGGCATTTAATAGGTTTACATTCCCTAGTTAGACTGCCAGGCCTCTACGGTTCAGCCCCGCCCCACACTGCCCCCCAACAGGAGAGTTGTGGGGCAACTCTCCTTAATGCCCCCGGACAGAGCAACGCTGTAATGCCCTGGGTGGGCTGTGAAGCTACAGCTTCCTGGCTGGCAAGCAGGCTTATGTTCCCAGTTTCTCAAGCTCCATGTCGAGTTCCCTTTAGTCATCTTTTCTAGTTAAATACCGATGGCAACCCTGCTAAGCTAACAGTGAAGACGACTCAGGAACTTGTGCAGTGATTGGAACAGGCATCGACGTTACAGTTGTACCTCAGGCCCCAGCCCTGAAATCCTGGAAAAGGTCAAGTGAGGATGAACAGCATGCTGCCACTGATGTTGGTCTTCCAGAAAATGACAAAAGCTAAACATTGCAGGAATGTCTCCAAGAAGATAAGAATCTTATTCATGTTGCCCCTGACCTTATTCAGAAATTCTTTCCTTGTACCAGTAATGTTCGATTGATGTTTTCTAAGAACTGTTAAAGTAATGGATAAGTTAAAGTCAAAGATGGGAGATTCTGGAAAAGCTACTTTAGTCAGTTCTCCACCTGATGAAAAATGAAGCCCTGATAGTGACTACAAATCTTGATAGTCTTCTGGAACTGTATGCAGCAGGTCAGAAAACAACTTGAGCCCTGGCTGGTGTGGCTCAGTGGACTGACAGCTGGCTTGTGAACCAAAGGGTTGATGGTTAGATTCCCAGTCAGGGCACACGACTGGGTTATGTATGGGCCAGGTCCTCAGCTGAGGTTGTCTGAGAGGCAATCACATATTGAGGTTTCTCTCCTTCTCTCCCTCCCTTCCCTTAGCTCTAAAAATAAATAAATAAAATCTTTTTTAAAAAGAAAGAAGAACTTGAGTCCCTTGACCTTAATAATAAGTAAAGGTCCTAGAGTGGCTCAAGAGAAGCAGAAGCTGAGCATGTTAAACACTGATAAGGTCTATATCAGCCCTAGTGACATTGTCCTTCATCCAGCTGGATATCAGAATGTGCTCAGGAATACTGAAGTTATAGGAGAGACTCAGAAACTCTATGAAAAGTAGTCCTTTCTTTCCCTTGAGTGTGATCAAATAGTAAGGCCCTATCATGGACAGTGTTTTATAGTAAACTTATAAGAAACCAACACAGCTCCTAGGAACAACCAAAAACCCAGAAGTGAAAGGTTGAGGGTAGAGTGGGAGAAAGACGACATCAACATCACAGCTTAATCCTTTGTGTCAGCCAGTTCTTAGTCTTACGTGGCCACTCCTGCTGGAGAACACCCAAATGAAAACGAGATGCAGATGCAGCTCCCCACCCCGCACCAAGGCTGGACATGCTCGTGTCCATGCAGCATATCTGCTAACTGAGCTGCTGCTCTGCATGAAAAACTTAGGACTATATGCCATGGACTCAACAGGACCCTTGCTGCAGTTTTGTACTCTATATTGGGTTTTTCGGTGAAGTTCATGGCTTTCTTTAAAATATTTTATTTATTAATTTTTAGAGAAAGGGGACAGGAAGGAGAAAGAAAGGGAGAGGGGCATTGATTGGTTGCTTCTTGGTTTCTTCTCGTATGTCCCCAACCTGACCTACAACCCAGGCATATGCCCTGACTGGGAAACGAACCTGCAACCTTCCAGTTCTCAGGCTGGTGTTCAATCCACTGAGCCACACCAGCCAGAGTAAGTTAACAGCTTCTTAAAAACATAACTTGATGCTTTAGTTGTCTAGTCATTTATAATGCACAGTAATTTATATACCTGAGCTGTAATAAAAACATGTTCATTTACTTCCCCACTACCTACCCCTAAAAAAACCAAAAGAATAAGGTTTATAACTTGGGTTTGAGTCTAGATTCTAGATATTAGACACTGGGAAAACTCATGTCTGTTGAGCCCCAGTTTTCTTTCATAAAAATTGGCTAAATGAATGTCTTCCTAAAAAACAAAAACAAAAAATGAACAAAACATTCTGAGCCCTGGCTGGTATGGCTTAGTGGACTGAGTGTGGGCCTGCGACCTGAAAGGTCACCAGTCAATTCCCAGTCGGGGCCTGTGTGCTGCAGGCCAGATCCCCAGTTGGGGACCTATGAGGGGCAGCCAATCCGTGTTTCTCTAGGACTTCGTTTCCCTCACACATCAACATTTCTCTCTCTTTCTCCCTCCCTCCCCTTCTCTCTAAAATAAAGAAATAAAAACAAACAGCTTCTGCCTTTCAAAAAACAAACAAACAAAAAAGCATTAACAAATAATCCACCTGAGTGGGGGACACTGCGTGTGTTAAGCATCTACGGGCTCTGCACCCACCCTAGGGTGTTGTGCTCTATCCAGCTGGCTATCGGAATGTGCTCAGGAACACGGGTTACGAGAGCGTTTCAGAAATTCTATGAAAATATGTCATTTTTTCCCTTGGGCTATGGCTGGACTATGGATGACATCACTGTCTAAGCACTTTTTCTGGAGGCCATCAAGCGTAAATCTGCCTTAGAACATTTCATGCTGGCTTGGAGAGGAGACACAGATGAGTTCAAGAGCACACATGCTGGGCAAAGTGATGAAGGCCATCTCCTATGGAAACGAATATGCTGATGTCCCAGAATATTTCAAGTGACTGACCTGTGAGTGCTCCAGGAGGGGCAGATCAGCACAGGACAGTGAGAGAAGGTCAGCGAAATGGCTAATCTGCATCACACAGTGAAATAATAAAACAGTAAAATAAATTAACTGGGTCCATAAGAAAGAACTCAGCAAGTTGCAGTTCTTTTCTTTATTTATTCATTATATTTTCAATTGCTGTTTCCCTGAGGAAATGTTCAGTGACATTGCCAGGTCTTACCCAGAAGTCATTTAATATTATTTAAGAAGATGGCTTGTTTAGGCTGTTTCCTGGTGGCTTCAATTACTTACTGTCCCACCCTAGCTCCTCCACCTCTAATATTCAATCTTCTTACCATTCTCAGGCTTCTGGGACTGGCACCAGTTGGAGCAGATGCGCTAACGTTCTACTCTTTCTCTTCCTTTCTTGCTTACTTCCTCTAGAAGCTCAAAGGACTGAACAGGCCTGCTCCTCTGGTTTGGTGGTAGGTTTCCCAGTTCCTACTGACTTCTACACAAGCCCTGGCAATTGCTGTACGGTGCAGCCTAAGTAGATGGGTCAGTGGTGTCTCTCATAAAGCCGCTCTGTAAGTTTCACCTTGAATCCTAGTCTGCAGAAGCCTCCAGTCTACTGCTTTCTAGTTCCAGGCTTTTTAAGGTCCTTGGACCTAGAGAAGAGGGAGCAGGTCTGTATGTTGAATGAGGTTTGCTATGTACAAAATGGAGCTTCACAACACCATTTGCTACTATTGTGTTGGCCAACCACTTCCTCTTAGCTATTCCTTCTCTTCTAAAATCTTCCATTACAAACAATATAGACATCATTACCTTCTTGGTTATGCGTAATGATTTCACGTACAAGGAAAGTTTCCCCAGTTAGATGAGAAGCTTGCTGATGGTAGGAATGTTCTGTCTTCTGGAGAGTAACCCTCCCAGACCTTTACCAGATCCACTGCTGTGTCTCCCAGAGAGCTGTGCGAACAGCTGTGTAGCGACCAGCTCAGGGCCCCAATCTCCTAACACCCACCACAGTGTCCTTTGGTGACACCTGCTCCCCACCTTCAGGTGCCTCTCCAAGGAGCCTTTAGTTATAAAGACCTTTAAGATGCCCAGGTTATCATTCTTTAAATATATATCCTCTTAAATATATTTATATTTAAGTAATGCATGGAGATTTTGTGGTGTGTGTAGTGGTGGTGAGGAGAGACAATGATTATACTTCTTCTGTGTTCTCATCTTCCAAATCGCAACACAACACTCCAGGCCATACTCCTTCCTTAGGTACATTCTAACTGCAGGCCCAGGTGGACTGGACATGGCTGGTTGTGGAGGCCAGTGAGGGCTCAGGATAGCATGACCTGCCTGCACTTACCACGATCATCAGGTATGGTCACACTGCCCCTGCTGTCTGCTGCCCATGTCCCCTTTGAAGGGGGAGGAACCCCAGGATTGAAGCGACCTGCAGAACCTAGGGAATCCACTTTCGGCACAAGACAGTCTGGTTGCCATGTTGTGTGTATCCTGCAAGGGGGAGATGGAAGGTGCAGGGTCACCATGGGAACCAAGGATGGAGAAACTCAGTGACTTTTCGCTGGAGAGGAGGTGCTGCTTCTGGGGTCTTCACCATTTCTTTGCCCCTCCCTCTGCTCCAGCCTGGGAGGCGGGGTGGAGCCTTCCTGACAGAACAGGAGAAGTCAAGGATCTTACTAAAATCCCTTTGTAACCTGTAGTTTATATACAATAGTAATCCTTGAATCCTAGGTAGACTGCATCTAGTTTAAAAACAATGCAGTAAGGGCTTTCATAGCACCCGAGGATGCTTTAGTTATTTTGCTATTTATTGTACCAGCTTATATGGGCTGGGCACACAGGAGTGAGCAGGTAGGGGGAAGTGGGAGTCAGGGTGGTAGCCACTGTGGCACCCCAGGTTCCACAGCAACTGTACCCCTGCCCCACCCCCTGGGTACCCTCCTCTGTGGTGGGCGCCTCCACAAGGCGCAGGTGGGAAGGGCCCCAATTAGAGACTCTGGGCAACCCAGAAAGTTGGCATCCTGCTAGGAGCTCCCCAAGTGGGATCCTGTGAGAGGTCTGTGAGCCCCATGGAAAAGTGACCAAACCCTGAACCGCCACCGGGAAGATGTGTTTCCATAACAGAAATCCTGAATCCTCCTGGTGGTCTGTGTGCACCTGAGCAGGAGGGGACTTGAGTCAGCGACATGAGACCAGGTTCCCCTGAGCCTAGCACTACTGCCCCAGGGAGACCCCTGTAGGTATTACCCCTGATTGGGGTGGTCCTCAGCCGAAACCAGAGTTCCTGTGGGGAGCATGTGCCTTCCTCCGTGGGGATCTGCAGCCAGCAATGGGCTGCCTTTCACCCTCACAAAAATCCAGGGTAGCAGGACGAGCCCTTGGCCAACTGCTCCGGTCCCCCAGCCCAGGACTGGACTTCCACCTCCATCTCCATGCAGGAAGAGGCAAATGGCCAAGCAGGTCCCAGTCAGCTCACTTTTGGGGGTAGGTGGAATGAGAGGCATCACTGGATGGGAAGGGGTTGACCTCAGGGAAGCCAGAAAGGCCATGATCTTGACACAAAGGGGAACACAGACTGAAAAGTGCCACTTCCGGGGCAGCAGGCTGGAGCAAGGGGTCTACATCACCAGGCAGGCAGCCTGAGTCAAAGTAGAGAAAAATATCACAAGAAAAGGAAACCACACCAACATCCCTTATAAATACAGGTACACAATATCAACTAAATGCTGACAAACTGAACCAAACAGCATATAAAAAATTATATACCATGACCAAGTAGGAAGAAATGTAACAAATCAACAAAATTAACCAACGTAATGTTAATAGAATGAAGGAAAAAACTGGTCATCTCAAGAAAAAATATTTCACAAAATCTAACACATTTTCGTAGTTAAAAACACCCAAAAAACAAGAAATAGAAGGAAATTCCCTCAGCCTAAAGACATTCATGGAAAACTCACAGCTAACATCCTACTATACTAAATGGCAAAAGACTGATCAAGAAAAGAAAAGAATGGCCACTCTCACATCCTATATTCAACATTCTACTGGAAGTTCTAGTTAAAGCAACTAGGCAAGAAAAAGAAATAAAAGGCATCCAAATTGGAAAGAAGTAAAGCTATCTCCATTCTTAGATGACATAATCCTATATACAGAAAATCCCAACAAATTTTTAAAAATTACTACAGTTAATAAATTCAGTGAAGCTGCAAGGTAGAAGATCAACTTAAAAAGTTTTAAACTTTTATTTATTGATTTTAGAGAGAAAAGGAGGGAGGGAAGAAGGGAAGGGATACAGGAGAGGGAGAGAGAGAGAGAGAAACATCGAATTGTTGCCCTACTTATGTATGCATTCATTGGTTATTTCTTTATGAGCCCTGACTGAAAACTGAACTCACAATCTTGGCTTCTTGTGCATGGGAGGTAGGGGAGTAGGCAACACTCTAACCAACTAAGCTATCCAGCCAGGGCAAAGATCACCTTTTTAACCTGAGAAAATCACCTATTAAAAAAAAGTCTGTAACTAACATCACACTTAAATAGTAAAAGGTTGAATGCTTTCTCCTTAAGACTGGGAATAAGACAAGGATGTCTGCTATTGAAAAAGGTAGTCAGCTTCTTGCCCCTTGTACGATTGCATAATAGTGTCCTTGGACCTGGACATTTCCTTGCAAAGAGATAAGGAGCCCTCATAGCCTGCGCTGGGCATAGCTCTGGGACTCGGTTTCCCTGTTCCAGGCTTCACATGTACCGCACTTCTTACTTTGTTCTGCATGTGTCACAGGGTGCACCCACTGCTGTACCTGCTTCTGGAGGGGAGGGAAAAGAGACATAGAAGGAAGCACATAGAGTCCCAAATAAGCTAGACCCAAAGAGGACCACACCAACACGCATCATAATTAAAATGCCAAACGTTAAAGATAAAAGATAAAATCTTAAAATCAGCGACAGAAAAGCAGAGGGTTACCTACAAAAGAATTTGCACAAGTCTGTCAGCTGATTTCTCAAAAGAAATCTGGCAGGCAAGAAGGGACTGGTAAGAAATATTCAAAGTGATGAAAAGCAAGAAACTACAACCTAGATGACTCTATCCAGCAAAGCTGGCATTTCGAATGGAAAGCCAGATAAAGTGCTTCCCAGACAAAGTAAAGCTAAAGGAGTTCATCATCACCAAGCCATTATTACATGAAAGGTTAAAGGAACTTATTTAAGAAAAAGAAGATCAAAACATTAAAATGGCAACAAATTCACAACTATCAATAACTAAATCTAAAAACAAAACAAAACAAAACAACAACAACAACAAAAACCCGAACAGCAACTAAGCAAACAATCAGAACAGGAACAGAATCATAGGTATGGAGATCGTTGGGGGCACTTATCACCTGGGAGGGGTAGGGAAGAATGGGGGGAAAGGTACAGGGACTAAGAAGCATACTTGGTAGATACAAAATAGACAGGGGGATGTCGAGAATAATATAGGAAATGGAGAAACCAAAGAATTTATATGTACAACCCATGGACATGGACTAAAGGGGCAGATTGCTGGAGGGAGTGGAGATACTGGGCTAAGGGGGCCAAAGGGGGAAAAATTAGGACAATTGTAATAGCATAACCAATAAAATGTATTTTAGAAGCTCTCAAAACTCGACAGTAAGAAAACTAAACCCAGTCTTCAAAATAGGCTATAGATTTGAACAGACATTTCAGCAATAAGCTCATAAAAAGACATTCATCATCATTAGCCATTCAGATGTGATGATAAAGGGATACAGGAGTTGTTTTGAGGTGATGGAACTCTTCTGGTTCCTGACTTGTGATGGCATTTACACAATTGATATATTTGCTAAACCTGTAAAGTCCATTTTACTCTATTTTAATTGAAAAAATAAATTTACAATTTAACCCAAAATAAGTAAACCGTCTATGTCTGACCACCAAAGTTGACATGCTCTGTTTCTTTAACCAAATTCTAACTCCTCTGCAATGTCTCTTCCGGTGTCAGTGAATGACACCGGAAGAGACTATACTTTAAAATGAAAGAGCTTATCACTTTCACCTAGATTGGTACCTGCTGATGTATTTGTCACAGACTTGGTATTCATGATAAGCATTGTAAATGGTGAAGTTATCATTTCACCCACAGTGCTGATAAGTTTCAAAAAAAATAGCACTTATACATTTTAAAAGGGTGTACGTAGCGGGGGAAGCTGGAGTTAGGAATGGAATAGGGATTAAAGTTAGGTTTGGCTGAAACTCAGAGGGAGAGGAGGAAACCCTGAGCAGAGGGTGTTCACCGAGAATGCTCATCATGGTCCACACTTGGCCATTTTTATCCCCAGAAGCAAGTCCTGGGCCCTATCTTTATTTTTGAAAGGTGAAATAAATAATGAGTTTCCATTTCATTCCATTTACTTCCCCTGTTGTTCAAATTCTTTTTTTTTTTTTTTAAGAGTTTATTTGTTATTTCCAGAAAGAGAGGAAGGAAGAGAGGCAGAGAGGGAGTGAAACAGAGAAACATCAATGTATGTTCGCCTGCCTCCAGCCACGGATCTGGCTAGAGACCTGGCTTGCAACCTGATTATGTGCCTTGGCTGGGGAATCGAATCAGTGACCTTTGGGTTCCCAAGCCGGCACCTTATCCACTGTGCTACCAGCCAGGGCTCAAATTCTTTATTCCTCCCCTGTTGTTCTAAAATATGTTCTTCGTTAACAATTAAAAAAGAGGGTGCTAAAACAGTGGAATTTTACTTCAGGAACTTCAGAGCAGGCGGACTTTGGACATGCGGCCACTTGTTCCCAAGTTTGCACTATTTCGCTGATGCTCCAAGAATGGTGCTGTCCTGCCATCTAGTGCCAGGTGCCAAGGGAGCCTTCCCACTTGCATTTCAATAAAGGAAAAATCTGCTGTATCAAGTATGAAGGCAACAAACACAGTGTTCTAGGAACATTCTTGGTTGGTTGTAGTCTCAAACGATAGTACTGGATTTGCCTATTTTTCTTTCATTTCTATCAGTTTTTGCCTCACATATTTGTTGTTTCTTGGGGTGACATTGTTAAGGGCATACATGTTTAGGGATGTATGTCTTCTTGGAAAGTAACCCCTCTATTATTATGTGGTGTCTCTGTTTATGTCATGATTATCCTTGTTTTGCAGCCTACTTTGTCCAAAATGAATAAGCTACTTTAGCTTTCTTCTGATTAGTATTTTCATTGTATATCTTCCTCCATTCCTTTACATTTAATCTATTGAATTCTTTATATTTAATGTGGTTTTCTGGTAGACAATATATAGTTGGGGTCTCTTGCTTTTTCTCCTTCTTTACTAGTTTTCTTTTCTTTTTAAAAGATTTTTATTCATTATTTTTAGAGAGAGAAGGGCAGGGAGAAAGGAAGAAAGGGAGAGAAACATCAATGTGTGGTTGCCTTTTACCTGCCTCCAGCTACAGACCTGGCTGGAGACCTGGCTTGTAACCTAGTTATGTTGCCCTGGCTGGGAATCAAACCAGCGACCTTTGGGTTTGCAAGCTGGCACCTTATCCACTGTGCCACCAGCCAGGGCCAAAGTAGATTTTTATATATAACTTGACAGTACAATTATTAAAGGTGGGCCAGTGAAACAAGGGAGGGCCTAGGCTAGAAGCAGCACCAGGACAGAACCTAGGCGGGGCTCTGCCCGGCTGCCTGGGGATGTTATGGAGAGAAGGGAGCCAAGGCGAGGCTCCTGCCAGCCCACTGGAGGAAAAGGCGGCCTTGGGGACAGGATCAGGGGGTTCACCCGGGACGTGGTGCTAAGGTCCACTGTTCCCCTGCTGCAAGCTTTGTGCATCCCTTAGGGGTTAAGAGATGTGCTCCAAAAAGGGAAAAAGAGGGAAGAGAATGGTGTGGGTGTGCTCTGGACTGGGGAGCTCACCACCCTGTCTTTTAATTGCTTTAATTAGGTCCATTGACACTTAAAGTGATTACTGATACAGTAGTCCCCCTTTATCTGAAGGGGATGTATGTTCCAAGACCCCCCACTGAATGCCTGACACTGTAGGTAGTATCGAACCCTCTATTTATTTACTATGTTTTTTCCTATACATACATATACACATACCTGTAAGTTTTATAAATTAGGCACAGTCAAGAGATTAACAACAATAATAAAATAGACTAATTACAAAAATATACTGTAAGTTATAACAACTGGAACATGTGTTGTGTTTATGTCATCCATCCCCCAATTTGATGCTTTTTCCATCTTAACTAAGCATTTATCATGCACCATGGCTGCAACTTTTGCATTTTGAGGATATGACAGCAAAACTAGCCCACACTTCTTTTTTCTTCTTCATAATTTCATGGGTAGAGTTGCTCTTACCATAGATCTTAGCAACATCAGCATACAATTTTTTTCTTTCCTTATTAAGAACTTTTACTTTTTCACTCAAAGGAAGCACTTTATAGTTTCTCTTGGGCATTTATATCCAAATTGCCAGCATCACTATTCTTGTAAATTAAGTAAAATAAGGATGAACACAGCACTGGGATATTGCAACAGCTGATCTAATAACCAAGATGGCTGCCAAGTGACTGAGGGGCAGAGTGTCTACAGCATGGGAACAGTGGACAGAGGTGATTCAGGTCCAGATGAGAGGGCAGGAAGGCTGCAGTTTTCCTAAAGGCTACTCAGAATAGCAGCTCTCCATTATGATTTCAGGGTGGTGGTGTGGTTAGCAGCCAAGTCATATCTGCCTCTCCTCTCTGCTCCAGAATCTTGTTTCCCTCTTTGACATCAGGTTTTAGAAGGTTGTTACCTTACATTATTGGGAATTGATTTTTGGAGTATTTTTTAAAGCTTATTTTTTGATGCATTTTGTTAACTAGGGCAAGGAAAATCTGTAGGACAGTCATAATTCTCCTTGCTAACTTAAAAGTCTGTTATTCTTTTTTTTTTTTTTTTTTTTTTAAGATTTTATTTCATTATTTTTAGAAAGAGGGGAAGGGAGAGAAGCAGAGAGGGAGAGAGGCATCAATGTATGGTTGCTTTTCACCTGCCTCCAGCCACAGACCTGACTGGAGACCTGGTTTGCAACCTTGTTATGTGCCCTGGCTGGGGAATCGAACCTGTGATCTTTGGGTTCGCAGGCTGCCGCTTTATCCTCTGTGCTACGAGCCAGGGCCTAAAAGTCTGTTATTCTTTGCCTCCTCATATTTTTATTTTAACAGCAGGCTACAGTTAGGGGGAAAACATGTTTCACAAGAAAAAGACCTAGAAGTGATCTCAGAAGTCATCCACTTTCCCAGTTCACAGACTTATTACTACAAAAAGATGTCCTGATGGGTTTTTCCTTCTTCCTTTGTCTCACTAATGGGTGGAGGTATAGACATCAGAGGGAGAGGTGGGGAAGAGATTGATTGAGACTTGAGAGAAGAGTAGGGAGGGGGGTAGTTTTCGAGCTGGGGACCTTCGCTTCTGGCCTCTAATTATATTATGTACGCCTGGGCACAAGGGCAACCTGGTGGCACAGAATTTGGGGCTCTAATTATAACACTAAAAAGTTATACACTAGATAAAGACTCAATAAAATGAAGAAAGGAGTTTGAGTATTTGGGATGATTCATGGTGGCTGCTAGGACAGTTAATGAAAAGTGAGAAATAATCTGAGAACTATACTACAAATAAATGCCTTCGATTTTGTCATTTGGCTTTTAAAAACAAGCCAAAGGAGTATAGTTTAGTAAGAAATGGAAAACCTTAACTTGCTTTGGATGTCATAACTCCCCAAAGGGCAGACCTATCGGGGTGATCAGTAAGGCATCCCAGAATGTGCCCCATCTCTTAGAGTAGGTTTCTGTCTTCTGAAAGAAAGACCTGTCAGGACTAGAGAGGTATAAACTACCCCCAAATTTATTGGACCAATTGGTTGCTAGTCACTGGTCAAAACCAGAGAAATAAATATTCCCAAGCTGCTCAGAAATGCAGTCTTGTTGCTTAGAGATCGATCCTTGCATTATTCTACAATGAGGCCCTTAGCTAATTCTAACTTGGGTACTTTTAGAAGATAAACTTAACACCTAGCTGCAAGACAAAGACAAAGAAAAGCATTATAAGTGAAGATAAAGTCTTATCTGTCAAAGACAGGTATCAAAAACTTGGAGTTCATAAATAATTTAGAATTGTTTCTATGGTGATATAAATTACACAAGGAAATTAAACAAGGATGGAAATCTTTAGGTTCAAAGACACAAAATATGGAAGCAAATGACGCCCTGCTCCTTAGAGGCAGAAAACAGGCCCTGAGGTCAGGGATTCAATTTTCCACTTATTGACTTGGGCAAGTTACTTAATTATGCCTGTTCCTCATCTGTCAAGTGCAGATCATGGTTTTAAATATTCATAAGTTTATTACAAAGATTAAACACGACAATACTAATTAAAGTAAAATACCAGGATTCTTACTTTTACCCTTGCACATATTTCTGCAAGAAACAGTTTAGCAATTTCTTATATCTTAATCTTTTCATTTTTTCCCTTTTGGATACATGTGATTATACCCTGAAGAAGACAGGTTTTTGTTTTTCTTTCATTTGTACCTGCCTCAATGCATCTCCGTCCCCCTTCTCTCATAAAAGAAGCAGTTTTTTCTTTGAGAAACCAGCTCTGTTTCAGTCTAAGTCCTCCTGTTTTGGGTAGAGCTGCTCTGGCTTACAGCTTCAGGGTGCCTAATCAATCAGACCACTCCATCTCTCTGAATGGACTGACTGATTTACTTGGGAGCAGCCCAAGTTGGGCCAATGAGATGCAATCTTGGGGTTTTTGCTAGGTCTAGTAAAAGCAAGAACTGCTAACCTATAAGGGTCTAACTCTGGAGGTACCAGAGGTCATGATGAGGAAATGAGTGCTTGCGAATGGAACCGACATACAGGAGTGCAGAACTGAGAAATGGAGATGGCTTCATTAATAGTACATTTGGGTCCCTAAGTCCAGCTGTAACTAAAGACAGACAGACAGACACACACACACACACACACACACACTTTATAGTTGTATAAGCCAATAGTCCTTTTTTGCTTAAGTTAGTTTGGATAGAGTTTCTGCCACTGCAATGAATGGAAGAAGTCCTAACAAATAAACCAGTTCTAGAAAGAAATATGAAGTGGGCAGTGCCATTCAATTGCTCATTTCTGTATCTTCCCCTATATTTTTGCCTCTCTTCTCGTATTTAGTGCCTTTATGCTTTCTTCTTCCTGTTTATTTTCTCATAAGAAATAATCTTACAATGTTTGTCTTTGATACTGCACAGTTAATTTAGGTTACTGTATAATTTTTCCTAGAATATTGACATTTTAAGCCTTACACTTAGTCCTATGATAAAAGGCTTTGTTCCTGTTAAAGGAATTTACCTTTAAATATATACATGTGAAAAGATTAAGAGATTTAAAAAATACATCAACCTTATCACAAAGTTTAAATCTTGTTCGGATTCTAATTTAAACGACGGGTTTTGGAAGAAACACTTTTATGATAAAATCAGGGAAATTAAACACTGAACTGGATATTTGTTATTCAGGAATAATTGTTAAAATGTTTACCTGTAATAATACTAATATGGTCATTTCAGAGAGCTTCTATGCCTAGGAGATAAGTATGGAAATATTTTTGGGTGTGAAGATACAATGGTTTAGGTTTGCTTCAAAACAGGCAAGAGATGGGACTAGAGGAAATACAGATCAAACAAGATTTGCAATAATTAATAATGATTGAAACTGGGTGATGGTTTGGGCGTGGGAGGGGCTTCCTTATACTATTCTTTATACTTTGTTTGATTTCCATAAAAGATTTTTTTAAAAGCAGTAAGTAGAAATGGCCAAGGCTGTTATTGCCTACCCAGAAACAATGCTCTCATTTTTCTCTTACAAACCCAATCCCTCTGTTGTTGAGGAAGCAGTGTAACGGTCCAGATGAATGGTTTTTACTATTTTTTTCAGTCTCCGTTGCAGATGTGACCAGTGAGAAGCAGATAGAAGCCACTGGGCGTGGCTTCCAGGAAAACCGGCTCCGCCGACAGGTGAGCTTGCTACCCTAGCCTCTTCCCCTTTCCTGCTGCTAGGGCCCAACTCCTGGGGGAGGAAGTTATCTGCACCGCAGGCCACCTGAAGGCCAGTGTGCACTGATGTTTTCAACAGTGGAGTCAAAAGATGAAAGGCACCGGAATACTTCCTGACTGTGGAAGTGCCACATCCGCTCTGGGACGCTTTCCCCCTTTGTCAACAGGGAGAATTAAACTTTATTTCTGAATCCTCGTGGGAGGACATGCCTCTTGATTTTAGAGAGGGGGGGGGAAAGAGAGTAAGAGAGAGAGGGAGAGGAACATCAACGCGAGAAACGGGGACTGGCAGCCCCTCGCAACGCCGCACCGCGGACCAAAGCGGCAGGTGCCCCCACGGGACGCAAACCCGGGCGCGGGTAGGCGCGCAACCAAGTGAGCCACGCCGGCCAGGGCTCAACTTGTTCTTACTGTAAATGTGCCCTTGTCCTTAGCGGCTGCGAACTCCACAAAGACAGGTCTTCCGGCTCACAAACTTGGCTGCTTTTTGGAGTTACCTGCCGTGTTTTTGAAACATATTAAAGTTTGGGCCCCACTTGCAGAATGCCTGATTTCACTGCCTTGCAGTACAGCCTCGGCGTTGGAATCTGCAAAAGCTGCTCCTGGTGACTAATTTGGAGGCCTACCTCTCCAGTTCGCCATTTAAGCCTCGGAGCTCTGTCGCCCCGCTGGGCGGGGACTCGGATTAGTTGACTGGCTGCTCCCCGGTGACCGCACCGCGTAGGAGGGGCCACGGGCCGGGCTAACCAAGTCCCGCCCTTCCCCCCGCCCCTACGTCGCGGGGCCGAGCGCGCAGGGGCCGAGCGCCCGGCGGCGGCAGCGGAGGTACCAGCGCGAGGTGGCGCTGAGCGGAGGCCGCGAGCGTCGGTGTGCGCCTGCGCCGCGCCAGGTCCCGGCGGGCTATTTGAATTTCTCGCGCGATCCTGCGCTTCCGGCCGAGACCACGCAGTGATCGGCTGGCCGCTCGGCCCGGAATGGATCCTTGGCTTCCAACCCGGCGGGAACTTGGGGATCCTTGCATCGGAAGCAGGCAGCAGGCATTGCTTGGGCGGGGTGTGGGGCTCGAGATCGCCGCGGGCGGGGGTGGGGGCGGCGGAGCAGGGCTCGAGCTCCGTCCGCTTTCTGGGTTAGCCGGAGTGGGTGCAAGAAACAGCACCTCCCCTCGGAGTGCGCGGCGACTGATTCCTTCCCCCGCCTCCTTACCACCCCCGAACAGGCCCCCACAACACGGGAGAAACGCTTGCCTGCGCCTTTTCTTTGCACTTACTGTTTATTATTTTTCTTAAAATTCTGGTGCATTTCGCGTTTTTAAAGAAAATGCCAGTGTTGTTTGTATATATGGTGTATTTGTCCCCCTAAGTCCTTAAAGCGATGATGCAGGCTTATTCCCTGCACCACGGTTTGGGGTGCATTGACTACAGAGGGCTCGAAGACATGTCAGTCCTAAGTCCTAGCCTTTGGTTAGAAAGTGATTTTTGTAGCCTTGAAAGAAATTGCCTTTGACTTTTTGTATTTTCTTTTCAAGGGGATGTGATCTACTGGATGTTAACGATTCTTGGATTTTGAAAGTGAACACAAATTTGGTTTTCGGTTTTTTTTGGAAATTGTATTTATATTTTTTTCTTCAGAGGTTTAAAGGATGGACTCTTCAGATCTGGAACAAATATGCTCTCATATTAATGAAAAGATTAGCAATATTAAAAAATGCCTTTCATTAAGGAACTATGGTAAGTAGAATAGACTCCACTGACTACACAAACACAATGCATTTTGATTATTGTTCCACTTTGAATAATATGCCTGTTTAAGGGAGTGTATCTTGGAAAGGTAATTTTAAGTTTCAAATTTCAAATGGCGACTTAAAAGCACCCAGCATCAATATTTTTGAATATGGCAGAGGATACTGGATAATTAGACTTACTGTATTTTTCTGAGATATACAAGGCAAAATAGTAAGATTTGAAGGTTATGTGGCATTTGTGGTTCTAGAGCTAAATGGAAATACTTAAAAGTAAGGGGTGAAAACAAGTGGAAAAGGCCCAGGGCAGTAGAAGTAAGTAGCCCATAACGCATCTGATAGCCTATTTTAGAGGACACTTACCGCCCCGCAGGGTCTGTCCCAAAAGTATTGAGCCAATGTCAATATAATTAAAAGTTTTCTCGGCTGATACTTTCAGGACAGACCTCATGGTTGCCGAATTAAAAATGAATTGTTTTTATAAACAGCCAGAAACTTACAGGTTGTAACTGTCTCCCAAATTATTTAATGGGCGGAAAGGGGATGATGCAATGAAGGTGCGAAGAAATAGGTGATCCATGTGCTTTTCATGATGATGGGGAATGGTAGTTTGCTTTAACCGAGGTTCCAGACATAATGCTAAGCCCAGGTTATGTGTACTTTTTCACTTCCCTTTGCAGGAATCTTGAAGTAGGTGCTAATGTCTCCTGACTTCAGGCCTGGAACTTCTAGCCATTTCATCTACTGCCTCCATAATTTTTTTTAAAAGATTTTATTTATTTATTTTTAGAGAGAGGGGAAGGGAGGGAGAAAGAGAGGGAGAAAAACATCAATGTGTAGTTGTCTCTCACCCGCCTCTAACTGGCGACCTGGCTCGCAACCCAGGTAAGTGCCCTGACTGGGAATTAAACCAGCGACCCTTTCAGCCACACCAGCCTGGGTTACCTCCATAGTTTATAGATCCAGAAATTGTTCTTTCACTTATGTGTATTTGTTTGGTTGCTAAAAGTGAAAATGGAAAGATTTGATTATGAGATGAGTTTTTCTTTTGTGCTTTTGATCTGCCCTTAAAGAGGAGGAGACTCCAGTTTTCCCATCCTCAAATCTATGAAGCTAGAGAGGTGGGGTTAAGCGAGCATACTAAATTTATAAACTCAGGTGTTTGTTTCTGTATGGCACCCCAGTGCTACCACCAGCGTGATTTTTAATGTTACTTTCTTCACTTAGGGATCATTAATCATATGGATAGTGTAAATATGAATCCCAAACCTCTGCTACAAATTCGGAAGTGCAACGCTCCCTAACCTTCCACACGCACCTGCAGGCCAGGCCAGAACATAAGTGAATGTCTCCCTGGCCAGTGATTAGAATTTTTTAGCTTTACACTTTTCAGTGAAGATATACCCCATAAAGAGGGCTCCATTGGGGATTCTCACTTCCAACACCCTGCACTTTGAAGTTCCAAAATGTTGGCTTGATCCCCATTAAAACTGAAAATGTTATTCCCTCTGCCTGGTGTAGCTCATGGGGTTGGGCTTCATCCTGCAAACCGAGAAAGGTCACTGGTTGAATTCCTTGTCAGGTCACGTGCCTTGGTTGTAGGGCCAGATCCCTGGCTGGGAATGTGCAAGAGGCAATCCACAGATGTTTTGCCTGGAGATGTTTCTCTCCTTTTCCTTCTCCCTCCCTTCCCCTTCTCTAAAATACTAAAATCTTAAAAGAAAACCCAAATATATTAGCTGGGACTGACAAGCTCTCTAGCTGCCCTCTGCACCCCCAGTTTCGGGTTGCTGCCACATCGTCTTACGTACACTGCCTATCTTATGGTTCCAGTTGGAGCCCTTGAATATTTACCTTATTCTCACGAAAGCTCAGTTACACATGGAGAGGGTGTTTCTTTTATCTAGCATTTATAGGTTTTTTTTTTTTCCACAGTGGAGGTATTTGCCAGATACAAAAGACTCAGGAGACACTTGGTACTTATCTTTCCCTTCTCTTCCATACTAATACTTAGAAATGAGGTCTTAAGATTACCCATGGAGACAGATCCTAGGGCCTGAAACAATAACTCTTTCTCTACCTTCAAACATCTCTCAGGGAAAGCTCTGTTCCAAAAGTTTGGGCACATCTATGTTATTGGTTTTTTATACACTTTGTTTTCCTTTTAATAAATAGGTCAAGAACCTACCTTGAAGACTATATTAAATAAAATAGGAGATGAGATCATGGTAGCAAATGAACTTCTAAATAAATTGGAATTGGAAATTCAGTATCAAGAACAAACTACTGATACACTCAAGGTAATTTTTCCAAGTAAAGCGATAAAATAAAAAGACAATAAATACAAATGTCCTAAACACCAGGAATTCTTAAGGCTTCTATGAATTTATAATCTTCTTAGCTTTGTAAAATATTATTAATGGTATAGTATGTTATTTGCATTTTATTTTTCCAGTATTAAGGACTCCAGAGCTTCACATGTATTTCTTTTTTTCATGCTGGTAGCCAATGGAATTGAGTTTGACTGAAAAGGAAGATTTCCTAAATAATTCTGGTATGTTTAGTTTAAATACATGATACCCTGGTAGGCTGGTGTGGAAGGAATGTCCGCTGTTGGATGAGATGTCGATTCTCACCCTGGCTGCCCTTTGTACCCCCTGCCACCCTGGGAAAGCCATTTTACCTCTTGGGATCTCTGGGTCCTCATTTGGAAAATAATGGGTCATGCCGAACTATTTCTTAAGACCCTTCTATTCTGTATTTCACAATTTCTATAAAGTGTAATATAAGGATTCTCAAATAAAGAGAAATGAGCGCTATTCCCATGCACGTTTTGTTCTCAATGAGCCTTCTAATTGAATTCATCTAATAAAGTGCTTGTGTACTTCCTGATGGTAAAATACTCATTCTGCTCCATAAATACCTCATGCTCTTAGAACCACTGACATGTTCAGTGGGATTGAACAAGGTTCCTTGATGGTCCCTTTCAACCTCATCATCCTTAAGGTCTAAAGATTTTTCAGCTCTCGGAGTGGACATGATTATGCCTATCTTATTAGTTGAAATGGATTATTATCTATGGACATCATTTAGCCCTTGAAAACAAAGACGCTATGTAGATTAGAACAGAAAGACATGTTGTTTTCAATTCTGACCTGCCCCAAAATGGCCGGGGTCAGGTATGGGCCCAGAGTACGTTCAACTCAGAATTGAAGGCTATTTGGATTTCTTGTTAACATCATGATTGAGAATCAGAAAGCAGGATTCCAAAGTTGCGGGGATTTTTCCTATTAAATTTGCATGAGTTCATTGCCTCAAGTTCTGGTGACAGTTAAACAAAAACAACTGAAACTAAGAACAAGCCATTAGGATCAAATAGAAATTTTCATGAAGTTGGAGTACATGCATGTCAGCAGTGGAAGTCATTCCAAGCGGCCTCTCGTACCTGCGTGCTGTTGTACGGATAACTGGAAAGTGTTTACTAAGCCAACAAAAGCAATTTACCAGTATGCCAAGCTTTCCTATTTCTTCTAGTTGCTTCTCAAGGTTAAAGTAA
Organism: Noctilio leporinus; assembly: GCA_004026585.1. Classification (NCBI taxonomy): domain Eukaryota; kingdom Metazoa; phylum Chordata; class Mammalia; order Chiroptera; family Noctilionidae; genus Noctilio; species Noctilio leporinus. The sequence continues at coordinate 421,230 of PVIW01000516.1, forward strand.
TTTAGACATGTCAACCTGCCTGTTGTAATGTGAATATAACAATTGTTCTTTGGAAAACAATCTATAGAGCCCTGACCAGCATGGCTTGGTGGGTTGGCCATTGTCCCAGAAAGTGAAAGGTTGCCAGTTGGATTCCTGGTCAGGGCATACTCTTAGATTGCAGGTTCGATCCCCAGTTGGGGCTCATGTGAGAGATAACCAACCAATGTTTCTCTCACATGTGATGTTTCTTTCCCTCTTTCTCCTTCCTTTCCCCTAAGAATAAATAAATAAAATCTTTTGAAAAGTCTTCAGAGAAAAATATATCGCTATCCAGTAACAGCTCTGGAAACCAAGGGGCTGTTTTTAAAATATTGCTGTATTTGGTGCTTTTTCACCCCTTCTGCATTATAAACACTCGTAGTTACATGATTGTATATCATGACCTTTCGTGCTCTTTATAACATCTTAATACACACGCAGCAAGACAGATGCTTATTTGTGAACATTTTAAAAATTTTAGGAACTCTGTGAATCACTTGAAGAAGATTATAAAGATGTGGAACATCTCAAAGAGAACATTCCTCCCCACTTGCCTCAAGTAACAGTAACCCAGAACTTGTAAGTGTATTTATAATTATTCTTGGCATCTGAATAAATTTATAAATTTATTTATAAATTTATGAATTTATAAAACTATTAAAACCAACACCTCAGATCATTTTTGCTTTTTCATGTACTTGCAATTTTAGTGATTTTTTTTTTTTTTTTGGTTGTTGTTACTTTGGTCAGAAATAATATATCTGCTGTCTTTGTCTTTCTTATCCTGCTCGCTCTGAGAAAAATGTTGCCCCTTTTTTCCAAGGGTGAGTCTGCCCTAGGATCTCTTTCCTGTTTTTTTCTCATTGCCTTACCTTAGAGCAGAGTTTGTCATTTTAGGCCAGATAATCCTTGGTTGTGAGAATAGGGTGTTACATCTCTCACTCCAACCAGGTATCAGTAGCACCCTGAATCCCCTCCACACCCCATCCCCACCCAGTGGTGACCATGAAAAATGTCTGCAGACATTGGCATGTCCCTTGGAGGGGAAAAGCTCCCCTGACCTTGAGAACCACTGTATTAGGGTAAAATTAACCTGAATGAGTTTCCGTTCTTAAAAATAGCCACAGCATCCTGGCTGGTGTGGTTCAGTGGATTGAACTCCACCCCGCAAACTGGAAGGGCAGCAGTTCGATTCTTGGTCAGGGCATGTGCCTGAGTTTGCGGGCCAGTTGGGGACCTGTGAGAGGCAACTGATGGATGTTTCTCCCACACATTGATGTTTCTCTCGTCTTCTTTCTCCCTTCCCCACTCTCTGAAAATAAGACATAAAATCTTAAAAAAAAAAAAAAAAAAGCCAAAGGAACAACAACAAAAAAAGCAAACCAAAAAAGACCCTTAGCTCTGTTTCCCCCTCAAATTACTGCCCCCTCTGTTCACCACCAGCATATGTTGTACCTCCCAGAGCATCTGAAGCCTGGCTTCTGGCTGTTAGCACTACCACACGATGAAACTTTGCTGACGCTTATAAAGAGGTCAGGAATCCTTCAGTCCTGACTCTTCTTTCAGGTTTTATTTTGCTGTCCATCTTCTTGGTTTGGAAACTGTTAGCTGCACCACCACCGTGGTTCCTTAGTTGTCATCTCCCGTCTCTGACTCAGCTACCTGCTTTGTCCCAGCTCTTCTTTCAGTTACAGTATCTCCTACAGCTCGATTTTACTCACTCTTACCTACACCACTGCTAATGCTCCCAAATGTCCAGCTTCAGCCTTCGCAGGACTTCTGGTTCTGCTGTTTGAATTGCTTGCTGGCACTCTGATGAGTGAGCTGTTCTCTCCAACGTCGGAGGCTGAACTCACTGCCTCCTTGTTGCCCACCTGTCTGCCTGTTGCCCCCACCCTCCGGCCACCTAGACCGGAAGTTGGCATCTTCAGCCCAAGTCACTCTCCCATCACCCTCAGCTGTCCATTCTGCCTTTTGGGGGGTTCTCTCTGTCCCTGTCCTCTGCTCTGTTCTCATTGCCTTCCTCTGAATGAGATCTTTGATCATCTTTTGTCTATAACTTGGGAGTTCCTCTGATTTGTCTTTCTAGTATTTCTGTGCTCATCTCTTAGTCCTCTGCCCCCAAAATTGTATTTCTAAAAGGGGGGTCCAAGGATATAAAAACATTTCATGGCTGACTTAAAATTCTTTAACTTTAAGCCCTGGCTGGTGGTTCAGTAGATAAGGTACCGGCCTGCGAACCCAAAAGTCGCTGGTTTGATTCCCAGCCAGGGCACATAACCAGGTTGCAAGCCAGGTCTCCAGCCAGGTCTGTAGCTGGAGGCAGGTGAAAGGCAACCATACATGGATGCTTCTCTCCATCTCTGCCTCTCTCCCTTCCTCCTCTCTCTGGAAATAATAAATAAAATCTTTAAAAAAAAATTCTTTAACTTTTAAAATACATAATATTTACAGAAAACGATTAAAGTATTATTTGTAAAAGTCATAGAATAATAATAAATATCAGTGTGTCTACCAGCCAGATTAAGAAATAGGATGCAACCAGTACTTGAGACACTTCTATGGCAGACCTTTTCTCTTGTCAGAGGTAATCATCCTGGCATTTATGATAATCACACTTTTGTGTATGTATTTCCATAAATAAAATACTGCTTAAATTTTAAAAATGGAGAGGAAGGTCTGAACCTTGCTGTGTAGGAAAAGAGCCATGTTACTGCTGGTAGTTGAAGGCCTCTGGGAGAGATCAACTCAGCAGCATCCCTGGCATGTTAGGGTACCTTGGGATTTCCTTGCAAGAAGAGAAAAGGAGTGGGCAAGGTCACGAATGAATGCTAGAAATCAAGGTCATTATACGACACTGCCAAGGTTATAGTGTGAGCCGGACATCAGGCAGGTGGCAGGAATATGGCCTGAGGAATAGGAATTTTCTTCTAAACTCACTATGGCCTGGTTCCAGTTTTCAAGGCTAGGTCAAAGCAGAACAATTGTGAAGATTGAAGTGATTCTTTTCAGCTGATATGCACAGTAGGGCGTGAAGGCGAAATTAGGAGTGTCAAAACAAGCAAGTACCAATCATGCTTCTCATGGAGTCTCATGTTAGGATTCATGGAAGGATGGTGGTACCATAGCATTAGGCACCTTCATCCTGACAGCCCCCAACATGGCCATCTCAGGCCTGCTTGTCCTCAGGGTCTGGTGCTCAGCTGTCCTCTTGGGATCTTGCCTCCCTGCCCTCCTTGCAGCGCACCTCCTCCTGGGTTGGGTCTCCTCTTGTATCCATTTTCTTTTTTGGAACAGTAAAGCCAGGATAGTTTGACTTGCTACTGACAACAGGGGCCTTTTCCTTCCCTGGCAGTTAACCCAGAAACTACAGCCCATTTCTAGACTTCTTTGCTCGTGGGGTAGGAGCTAAATTAGGTTTCTCACTGAATTCAAAAATCGGGCAGGACTGAATCAAGGGTGACTCATGCTTATTGCTGGTAACTCAAATGACTGCAGCAGGGAGAGACTGATGCTAGCAACCAATGGGATAAGTTAGAAAAATGGGAGTATAAGATGACTGACTTCACATAGTGACTTTGAGGGGCCAGTGGGGTAAATGATGAACATGTTAATGATATGTCCCGAATGTTCCATTTTGGGGTAAATATATTACTGAAGTTTTGGGGACTTAATTTTTCAGTGTTCTCACTATTCAGATGTCATGAACAATAGGGGTAGAGGTAGAAAAACTGTTGGCTATGAAATTATTAATATCTCATTTTTCCTATTTTTAAAAAAATATTTTATTTACTTTTTTTAGAGAGAGAGGAAAGGTAGAAGCCAGAGAGGGAGAGAAACATTAATGTATGGTTGCCTTTCACCTGCCTCAGCTACGGACCTGGCTGGAGACCTGGCTTGCAACCTGGTTATGTGTCCTGGCTGGGAATCGAACCAGCAAACTTTGGGTTCGCAGGCTGGTGCCTAACCACTGAGCCATCAGCCAGGGCTATATGAAATTATTACACTGAGACAAATCATGTGTTTGCTACTGATGATATTCAGTTGGAAAAACTTTCTAGTATGCTTCACAGTTCTGATGATTACCTGTGCATTGCTCTTTTGTAGTGTTAATGTGTCAGATCTTGACCCTGAAGAACCTGTCAAAGTTGAGGAACCTGTAGTCACAAAGAAGAAGACCCCTAAAGAGCCAAGTATCAAAGAAATGCCATTTATAACTTCTGAGGAGTTTAATGGCATTCCTGGGTAAGTATTTAAGCTTTAACATTCAGCTCCTTAATAATCGACATACGTGATTGTTTAAATCACATAGCTTGACTATATTCATCTGTATATGCTGTGTTCGTATAGTAATCTTTTCTAAAATAGTTTGACATTATACTGTGAAAACGCAGGAAACCTTTTGTTGAAGACGCTTACGATCATGTTTTTTATTCAGTGGTTAAGCCTCTTTTCATAGAGCTGGGCCAGTTTATTACCAAGCCTCTCCAGGACCATTTTGTGATCATTTACGCAGGTACATTTTAGAAGTAGCCTTGGCTTTGCTGTACGTTTAAAGAAGTGTGTTGTACAGATTTGAGATTAGAAGGGGAAAAGTTGTGTTTGTCTTTCCATTTGTCCCTTAACCTAATGTCACACACTTGTTTGCACCTGTGCCCTATTCTGGACCTGGGCCACTGAGGAGAACGCAGGGGTGACATAACCCAAAATCGCACCCGCTAGAGGTAGCTGTCCTTTGCTTTATATAGATGGCAGCTGTGGGAAACCAATTCTGGAAATCTGTGTTTTTAAACCCTCCTAATTCCAGGGCTTTGCTTCACTTCTTGGCTTCATATTGCTACATTTTTCATTACATCTTGATAATACATGTTGTTAGAAAATGTTGTCTGAAAATAACTCATCTGTAATTCTACCACTCAGACAGTGAAGAGTATTTCCTTCTAGATTTTATTTCATTTAATGTTTATAATTGGTTGTTTTTGATTATTACAACAATGTAATTATGCTATAAATATAACTTTCTTATCATAAGCATTTTCTCATCATCAACTATTATTATAAACTTGGATTTTAATAGTTGTGTAATATTTTCTTACATGGCTATCCTGTAAGTTATTTAAGCATTCCCTTATTAAGTATTTGGGTTGATTTCATTCTTAAAAATAATGGTGCAGTGGAATTTTTTTTAGGCAAATGTGTTTTGTTTTGTTTTGTTTTTTTAGATGATTTTATTTATTATTTTTAGAGGGGAAGGTAGGAGGCAGAGAGGGAGAGAAGCATCAATGTATGGTTGCTTTTCACCTGCCTTCAGCTACAGACCTGTCTGGAGACCTGGCTTACAATCTGGTTATGTGCCCTGACTGGGAATCCAACCAGCGACCTTTGGGTTTGTAGGCTGGCACCTATCCACTGAGCCACCAGCCAGGGCCCCATGTCTCTTTTTAAACTTTTAGTTTACTCTCCCAGTGGCTATCACAACTAAGGGGAAAAAAAAAGTAATGGGTTAATTTTCAATTGCTGTGGGTAGAAGCATAATCTGAGAGCCCATTTTACTTAAGAATATAAAATCATTTTAGTACTCTGCAAACTTCCTCCCCAACCTTAAGAATTTTTTAAAATTAACTTTATTGGGGTGACATTCATTGGTAAATAAGATTATATAGGTTTCAAGTATACAGTACGATGACACATCATCTGTATACTGCATTGTGTGCCACCCAAAGTCAAATCTTCTGTCACCATATGGTTGACCCCCTTGTCTTTTTGTTGCTTACTAATACTCCATTGTCTGGATATACCAATTTGTTTATCCATTCACCTGCTGAAGGACATCTTGATTACTTTCCATTTGGAGCGATTATGAATAAAACTTCTATAAACATCCATGTGCAGGTTTTTGTGTGGGCATACATTTTTAACACACCTGGACAAATACCTACAAGTGAAGTTGCTAGATTTGGAAATAAGAGTATGTTTAGCTATGTAAGAAGCTATCAAACTGTCTTCCAAAGTTATTGTGCCATTTTGATTTCCCTCCAGCAGTGAATGAGAGTTCTTGTTGTTTCATGTCCTTTAGTTTTGCCATTTTTTCAATTTTAGCTATTCTAATACGTGTGTAGTAGTGTCTCCTTGTTTTAATTTAATTTCATGAAAATTCTGTTTGATGCTATTCAGTTTTTGGAAGGTTTTTTTATTTTAAAGAGTTTATTATTTTTAGAGAGAGGGGAAGGGAGAGAGAGAAGGAGAGAAGCATCAATGTATGGTTGCCTCTCACCTGTCTCCAGCTGTGGATCTGGCTGGAGACCTGGTTGGAGACCTGGCCATGTGCCCTGGCTGGGGAATCGAACTAGTGACCTTTGGGTTCGCAGGCCGGCACCCTATCCACTGAGTCACCAACCAGGACTGGAAGGTGTTTTTTAAAGGTTTTATTTATTTTAGAGAGAGGAGACAGGAGGGAGGAAGAGAGAGAGAGAACATCATTGTAAGGGAGAAACATCAATTAGTTGCCTTTCACATGCCCCTAACTGGGGATCTGGCCCAAAACCCAGGTGCATGCCCTGTTTATCAGACCAGTGACCTTTCAGTTTGCACACCACCCAGGGCTGATGCTATTCAATATTTTTTTTAATTGTTTGTTATTATTGGCTGAACTACAGGGAAGAGCAAATGTCTATGAGGAACTGTGGCATAGAAGGGTTTTTAGAAAATGCTTTCGTGAAGGGATAAAAGAAGGAAATTATGTAGTCATGGTAGATTGTTAATTTTTTTTAAAATCCCCACTGAAGGATATATTCGTTGATTTGAGAGACAGACAGACACACAGACAGAGAGAAGCACTGCTGTGAGAAAGACATTGATTGGTTGTCTCCCACACATGCCCCACGATGGAACCTTAACTTTGCGATGCGCCGGACAGTGCTCAACCCACGGAGCCACCTGGCCAGGGCTGTAGCGTTCGTTTTTAATCTAAGGTGTTACCTAGGGAGTAAGAAATTAGGAGACTAGGATAAGGAAGCATGGATTCCAAACATGGGGCTTTTACTTATTTAAAGAAATGAATACTGAGTGTGGAAATGCAGTGGAAGATACTGGCAGAGGTCGGGGATGGGTACTGAGGAAATTGAGGTGACGTGGTTCAGAAACTTTAAGGGAACTGTATCGCAGAGAAGTTGTGGTATCAAAAGTTTGTGGATATTGTGGTTAGAAAAAAAATAGCTGCAAAAATGAATTTAGGAAAGAAATGAATACTGAAAGTGAATGGGTTTTGGTCCATGTGAACGTTTTTCTTTAAACATTTATGTATTATGTTCCATCAAGGAAATTTGGTTTAAAAAACTTCCCCTTTGAAAAGAGGAAAAGGACAGAGTTTAACGTAATGCATTCATAGTTTGTTGAAGAGGAAAATTAAGGCAGATCATTAAGGTTTGTTTTCGGTAGGTACAAACCACTCAGAATTGAGAGTGACCTGTTTTTATGTTAAGACTCGGGTGACTGGTAGCAGATCCGGGTCGAAAGGAGTGGGGTTTAGAATGAAGAGACGATGCTGGAATGGAGCTGGAGCTGAGAGCAGAAGGAGCAGGGCTCCCGCGGGTTCTCTGCCTGCGGACGCGCTCCAGAGCCCTCCCTGCACACAGCTCGTCCTTGACTGTGTCAGCATTGTCATCTCTCTTGTGGTTCTTTATTGTCCTTTACCTTCCTCTCCTCCTTTTTCCTTTTTATCTCTGAACACGTAAGTTTCAGCAGAAAAGTAGAGTGGTATAAGCTACATAATTTAATAATATTTCATTTTTTGTTCCCTTGCTCACAAACATAAAAATGTTTAAATAAACATCTGTCTTGCAATTAAGCAGTTCATTTGAATCAGAATTCGAGAGCTTACTTTAAATTGTAATATTAATTCTGGAGGAGGAGAATAGAGATTAGTGCATCCAGATATAATCATAAACATTTCTCAAAGAAAATGTTTTTTGAGTCTTTAAAAACATTAATCATATGCTTATTTACAGGTACATGAAATCCCGCTTAACCTATTGCCAAATTAATGATGTTATTAAAGAAATCAACAAGGCAGTAGTTAGTAAATATAAGATTCTACATCAACCAAAAAAGTCCACTATGAGTTCTGTGGCCAGAAATCTGTATCACAGATTCCTTGATGAAGAAACAAAGGATACCAAAGGTAAAGTGATAGCATATATATGTGTGTGTCAACTGTTTGCCTTGCAAATAAATTATGAGAATCAAAACTGATTCTAGAAAATTGTAAATGTAGAGTGGCAGTTCTTAACCAGGGATGATTTTCCTACCAGGGAACATTTGGCTGCCTCTGGAGACATTTTTGGTTGTTACAATTGGGGTTGGGTTGGCATTTAGTGGCTAGAGACCAAGGATGCAATTAAGTACCCTACAATGCACCGGACAGATCCCACAAAAAAGAACGATCAAACCCAAAGTGTCTGTAGTGCCGAGGCTAAGAGTTATCAAGGAACTATAGCCAATGTTTCCGGGATTATGAAAGTAAAGATGACAGTTGGTCACACTTGTATAGCCCTTACTGTCTGTGCCGGATGGTGTACTAGGAGCTTTCGACCTCATAACACCGTTAGGAGTACAGCACATCACCAGCCGCACTTTGTAGACGAGGCAAAGAGAGCTTAAGCTGCTTGTCCAGGAGCAGCCCACTAAGTGATAGAGCTGCTGAGGGTTTCCTTCATTGTCCACTGTCCCGTGTTAACTCTTGAAAAGTCAGTTGTTAAAAAAATACCAGCAGGTATCAAGTGATAGAATAAACAGCACTACCTTACTGAAACGCTACAATAAACATGCAACTTCAGTTGAAAGAAAAATTATTGATATTTTATTAAGAATGCCATTTCTCACTTTGGTTTGGATAATAATAGTAAAAATGATTAATGCCATTCATAGTCACAGTGTAATACATCAACAACTCATCTTGAAAGTTGTCCTCACAAAAAATTAGCACTCTCAATAGAAAATGAGAAAAATGGGTTGATGGTGGAATGTGGATTGAAAAAATATGACCAGAGAAAGCACAAGAGAACAAGAAAATGGCAGTGTGGGCAGATGTACAATATCTAGTAAGCGCACTACCCCAACCATAAGAGCCACACCCCAACAGCGATCCCATGAGAGCACATCAAAAATCAATACAAATTTTGAAATCAGAAAAAATAAGCATTTACATCTTTATTTTCAGGTCATTATTTTATAGTGGAAGCTGACATAAAGGAGTTCACAGCTTTGAAAGTTGACAAGAGATTTCACGTGATACTGAATATGTTACGACACTGCCGCAGGCTGTCAGAGGTCCGAGGGGGGGGACTCACGCGGTACGTTATAACCTGAGGTCCTTGCGAACTTTTGAACCAACCGGCACAGGGTGTAGAGGCTATTCCTATAGTTTCCTTATATGTAATTTATATATATATATATATCTTTTCTTGGCTGTTGTAAAAATAAACTTCTTTTAATATAAAGCATGTATATTCTAAAATAAACTTGCTTTCAGAACATATTCAACCACCTACCCTGTGAGCTTCTGAGCTTTCTGAACTAAGAAGAATGTTTGTGTTTATTTCTTGCATTTAGCGACAGTGCTGTAGAGCCCAGTGAGATGGATGCAGGTATTACCATGGAAGGAAAAGGTCAAGGAGGTACTGTCGAGGGTACTCAGGTTCTTTGGAATTAAAGGTCATTAAGTGTCTAAATGCCATCAATGGAATTTCCGTCTTTTGGCAGCCCATCCGTGGGATTATCTTACCTTCCTCATTACAACTCAGAAATCAAATTATTTCTTGACAATACTCTCTTGAATTTTAAAAAATAATTCAGCAACATAGTGTATGAAAAAGAAAACAAGCAGCATCTGAAACCTGGGTCCTAGTCCTGTGTCTGATACTGACTCCCTCTTGGTTCTTCTTTCAGAAATGTAATTTCTTCTCACAAGCTCCATGTGTACCACCTTGGTCCCAAACTGTATCATCTCTCCCTGGATGAAATAGCTTCTTAACTGGCCTCCGTTTGTTCTTGCGCCATCCTGACTTCCACCGTCTATTCTTTACAGTAAAGTTACGGTGGGTCGCTCCATTCTTTACTCAGAACCTTCAACAGCTCCCTGTTTCTTACAGGCTAAAAGCTGAGTCCTTAAAAAGGCTGGGAGTCCCCTCACCTGTCTCTTCCTCTTTGATACCCTCCGTTCCGTGTCCCAGCTGGGCTCCAGCACCCCCAGCCTCCACGCGGCTTCTGCAACAGGCCTAGCGTGAGTCTCGCTCAGACCTTTGCGCTGAGCGAATTTGCACCCGACCCTGCACCCTTTACTCACGCGACCCTAACCCTTACCTCCTGTAGCCGCTCAAGGTCATTTGATGGAGGCCTTCTCAGACCTCCTTTCGTTTAAAATGAAAGTTTTTTCCTGCAACATATCCCCCTTTCTGCTTCATTTTCCTTCATAGCACATTCGTCTCTCTGATGGTTTATATATTTTACGCTTTTGACCTTTCCACCCACCAGCAAACAAACTCCCGAGATTAGTTTTTCCCCCCTTGCGTTCACTGCTGTGTCCCCGGCCAATGTGACAGGGTTTTCCAGTAGGGGGCGCTAAATAACTATTGAATGCACATTCATGGAAACTGTCCTGGGGAAAGTGACTTCACCCTTCCATTTCTCAGTTTTCCTTCTGTATATTTTGAGATAGTCAAACAGAAATTTTTCTCAAGACCCTCCAGCTTTAATAGTCTATGATTCTAATATTCCAGTTACTTTTGGGAAACATGCTTAGGTTGAAATGAGAGGATATTCTGTCTAGCTGGGTTATTAAAAATTGTAAAAAGTTAGTCTGACAATTACATGGAAACCTCGTTTCTTTTGTAAGAGTTTATTTACGCCAAACTGTGACATCTGCCAAGGAGCAAGATATCAGATGCTTTGGAAATCTCATTTTTTAAGCAAAGAATCTATAAAATAATCAAGTTTCAAGAAATACTGAAATTTGAGTTATTAAATAATAAAATGAAGATTTCATTGAATGAGGGCCATTTACAAAATTCTTCCGACCAACATCTTTAGTTTTCTAATTTATTTAGATTATTAGGTATAGTTTTAAGTTTCACAATGTATAAATGTTATATTCAGGCAAGTGAAATTACTATGGTGCATGGGATAAAACTTTGTATGATATCATAATATTAAGTGATTTCTTTATGAAACATCCCATCTCCTAATAAGCCATAACCATTGTTCCGTAAGTATATCTACTTATACAAATAGCATAAAAAAGAAGGGTTACTCAATATATTATTAAGAAATCTTCCTGGGTATATTTCAAAGAATATTACTCAAAGCCAAGACTGTATATGATTAGAAAGTAGTAATAATTTAATATGAGTTGATCTCTTAAAGTTAGGCTGACTCAAGATAGTCTCTAAGGAGCATACAAAAGAAGTAATTATGAGAAATGGCGTAATACGCAAAATTTTACCTCAACTTCTTGTGATCACTCTTGCCCTGGCTTATTGAAAAGCAGTAAATTAGCAGGTCAGCAACGACATCATTTTTTTAAAATTGAGATTAACTTTACACCCATGTTACCCTGTCATTTTTTTCCTTAAACTCTCAATTTAGAAATAACTATAGGTTCACAGGCAGTTGTAATAAGTAATGCAGATCCCTGACCAGTGCGGCTCAGTTGGTTGGGATTGATCCACAAAGCGAAAGCTGGATTTCCTGGTCTGGACACATGGCTGGGGTGCCAGCTGGTCACTGGTTGGGGCACGGGTGAGAGGCAATCAATCAATGTTTCTCTCCCTCTCTTTTCCCTTCCCTTCTCTCAAAAAATAAATAAAATCTAAAAGAAAAAGAAAAAAGAATGCAGATAGAGCCCTTGTACTCTTTATTCTTGGCCTCCTTATCGCAACCAGAATATTGACATTGATACAATTAAGGTATAAAACATTTCCATCACCACAAAGATCCCTCATGTCACCCTTTCATAGTCACACTCATCAACCCCTGCTTAGCCCTTGACAACCACTCATCTATAATTTTGTCTTTTCAAGGATGTTATATAAATGGAATGACACAACATGAAACTTTTTGAGATTGGCGTTTTTTTGGTTTTTGTTTTTGTTTTTCTCAGTATAATTCTCTGGAGATCCTTCCATGTTGTTGCACGTATCAACAGCTTTATTGTTGAGCAGTGTTCTGTGGTGTGGATGGGAGGGCTGTACAACTGGTAGTTTAATCATTCCGCCTGTTGAAGTACATCTGCGTTGTCTCTGGCTTGTGGCTGTCATAAATTAAGCTGCTATAAACCTTTGAGTACAGGTTTTTGTGTGGCTATAAATCTTCATTTGTTTCGGAATGCAATTCTCAGGAGTGAAGTTGCTGGATCCTATGGTAGTTGCATGTTTATTTCTTAAACTGTCAGATTCCTTCCCATGTGTTACTTACATGTGTGTTGTTTAACCTCCAAATATTCTGGGATTTCCCAGCTATCTTCCAGTTATTTTTAGTTTACACTCATGTTGTTGGAGAACATACTTTGTGTGGTTTCAATTTTATATTTGCCAAGGTGTGGTATTTAACCTAGGAGGAGGTCTCTCTTGGTGAATAGTCCACGTGAGCTTGAGAAGAATGTGTTCTATTATTGGTTGGATGAAGAACTCTACAGGTACCAGTTAAATCCAGCGAACTGATGGTGCTCTTTAGCTCAACTATGTCTTTACTGATCTTATTTGCCGCATCTGTCAGTTACTGATACAGAGATTGAGCTCTCCAACCAGAAAGTCTGCCTGTTTCTCCTTGCAGTTCCATCTGTTTTTGACTCATGTTAAGGATTGTTGTGTCTGCTTGGAGAGTTGACCTTTTAATTATTAACACCCTGCATTATTCCTGATGTTTTTCCTTGTTCTGAAGTTGGCTTTGTCTGAAATTTATGTAGTTGCTGGAGATTTGTTTTGACTAGTATTAACAAGGTGTATCTTTTTCCATTCCTTTACTTTTAACTTATCTGTGTCTTTATATTTTATTTATTTATTTTTTAAAAGTACAGGGTTTTTTTGGTTTGTTTTTTATTTAATTTTTTTAGAGAGAGGGGAAGAGAGAGAGGGAGAGGGGGAGAGAGAGACATCAATGTATGGTTGCCTTTCACCTGCCTCCAGCTACGGACCTGGCTTGCAACCTGCTTATGTTGCCCTGGCTGGGAATCGAACCAGCAACCTTTGGGTTCACAAGCCAGCACCTTATCCACTGTGCCAAAGCCAGGGCTGTATCTTTATATTTAAAATGGTTTTCTTGTACATGTGATATAGTTGGATTTTTTTTTTTTTTTTATCTACTCTGTCAGTCTCTGTCTTTTAATTGGTATGTTTAGATAATTCACATTTGAAGTGATTACTGATATATTTGGATTAATATCTGCTATATTTGTTACTGTTTTCCATTTGCTGCATTTGTTCTTCATTTCCTGTTCTTTAAAATCTGTCTGTTAAGGTGTCGGTCTGAGAACCCAAAGGTTGCTGGTTTGATTCCCAGCCAGGGCACGTAACCAGATTGCAAGCCAGGTCTCCGGCCAGATCTGTAGCTGGAGGCAGGTGAAAGGCAACCATACATTGATGTCTCTCTCCCTCTCTGTCTCTCTCCCCCTTCCCCACTCTAAAATAAGATCTTTAAAAAAAATCTGTCTTTTTCTGACTTCCCGAGTTTTGATCATAAACAAAGCAATTTTAACTTATCTGCATATAGCTGGGAAATGACTTGGAAAAACCTGTCTGAATGTGGCTCTTGCCCAGTGTAGTTCCCTTCTTTCCACAGGCATATTCCCTCCAGTTCTACCTGAGTTGGGCCATTTTTCACAGCCTTCAAATAGTTGGTTATTAAAGTATTTTTACTGTTGTTTACAATTGTTCCCTGTGGGAGAGCCAGTCTATTTTAATCTACTCCTCTGTTACTGGGACCGGAACCCAGGAAGCTATCTCCTGATCTTTTTTGATGAGAATAAGAAAGCATCCTTTTAGAATAAAGATACCACTCCTTATCTCCCTGGGTCACTGGTAATAAAAAATGTCATGTGTTGCTGTGTGTGTTCTGTAGGGCCCATTAATATGTCTGTTTTAGACATTTATATTTTGAATTTAGGATTTTGGATATAGTATATATGCTTCATTCTGTCCTGTTTCCACATGTTGGAAGAATATTAAGAGAATTGTGCTTCTGTTTATCCTTGTATTGTCAAGGCTACTGAGGAAAATACCTCTGTCAGCTCTCCTGTCTCTGCTCCTTGGTGTTATCAAAAGCAGCTTTTAGTATTAAGAAGCTAGAATCTTCCTTTCCGAGCTGGAGACTATGGTAAATCACACAAGCATTAGTTTCCTCAACTGGGCCGGCCCAGCCTCTGCAGTTCCCTGTGGGCAGAGAGGTGGTTCTCTTCCATTCTGAGTTTCTCCTCAAAGGTGGGGTTGTATTAGATACACATTCCCAAACACCTTTGCCATTTATGAGTGCAAGCTGATTTCTGTCTTGGGGGAGGAGTGAGAAGGGCATTTGCTTTTTCTGCCTCCTTGACCTGTTCTGAGTCAGAAGAGACTACCTGCTGTGTTTACCCCAGAACACCCTTTTGGGATTAGCAAATAGCAGTACTCTAATCCCACAGGCCGGGAATTCGTGCTACATGGGATTTAGTGCCCATCTATGCCCCTTGGTCAGAGACGCAATGATAAAAACAATCCTCTTGTTTTTAAAGTATTTGCAACATGAAGAGATTGGGCCCAAGAACCTTGGTGGGGAATAATGTTGAATTTCATAAGGGTTTAAATCTCACATTATCTGGACAGAACCTCCTCTCGGTGGCTACAATCTTAGATGGTGAAATGTCTGTCCCGTGCCATAAGGGATCATGTGGGTTATAAGGATGGAAAGTGACTGCCCCAGTTTTCTTAGTTCCTAATTTTTCTTTTAGTTTGGCCATTCTGAATCCTTTATTCTCTATCCTTTGTCTCATCCTGTATCTATTCCTAAACCCAACCCCATTTTCAGCCTCTCCTGGCTGCACGTGATCTGAATGTTTAGCCTCCTGAGAAATACTTCTTGTGTCCTTTTCAGCCCGCGTGGCTTGCGGAAGATCCTAGGAGAAACTTGAACATGGTGGTCCTCCATCTTTTCCCCACTCTGGTGGACAAGATAGGTCTGTTTATCCACTTGACAAATATTTATTGAATATCTTCTTTGATGCACACACTGTGTAAGGGGCTGGAGACCAGTGATAACAGAAAAGGCATGAATTGTTCCTTTCTTGAAGTTTATGTTCTAGGAGGGATTACAGCTAAGTAATGTGCAATGAATGCATGGATGTGTGCGTAGGGACACACAAAAGCACCTAACAAAAATGTATAGGGATCAAGGAAAGTTTCCTGGGTGATCAGGGCTAGAGGGGATTCAAGCAGAAGGGACAGTTTCGAACATCCCCAGGCATGACACATGCCCAGGAAGAATTTAGGGTTGGATCCAACCTCCAACTATATCCTATATGCTTATCCTTGTCTCCCCTGACTAAGAGTACAGAGAATGCAAAATGAACAGTGAAGTCGTTGTTGGGATAGATATGAACCTGCTCTCATGTTTTAAAAAGATAAATCATAAATTATTTGAAAATTATCAGTTAACTAAGAGTCCACGTATGATCCATAGTTGAGAAATGCATTTCTAAAATGGTTTAATGTACCAGGTGTAGAGTCTTACATGTATCAATGAATGAAAAATAATAAACCACAAAAAAGTCACCAGAAGATACACCCCCGCCCCAAAGGTAACCATCTTTAAGAGTGGGGATTCACTCTTCTAGTCTTTTATCTTCATAGCTATAGAGTGTTAAATTTATAACAGCAGTCTTGTGCAACGTACGTGTAACTGGTTCTTTTTATTTAAGAAATTACAAACATTTTCACCTGCCATTAAGTACTATTCCACATCATTTAAATAACTGCATACTTTTTCATATGGTGGTTTATTTAATTAGTTCTTTATATGGAAGCATTTGAGGTGCTTCCAAAGTTTATAACCATTATAAACCATTTTTTTTTTGTCAAAAAAAAAGTCTGTAAAATATGTAGTTAAATCTTTCTAGCTTTGGGATTTTTATACAATGGTTCTTCTTTGTCTTTAGTTGAATTTGAGATTCACTCCTCATACATTGGTTAGGTACCAGAAAAGGGAATTTTTAATAATAGTTTGAGAAAAACTTGGTTGTTAAAGCAGCAAGAGTAGGAAGAAGCATCATGAATTTTTTATTTTGTAATTAGAGGTAAGGTTTTCAACGTATGTTTCTATGATAACTTTATCATTTGTTGATATTTACCAACATTTTTAAAGTGTTCTTCATCTTTTATTATTTATTTATTTATTTATTTTAAAAAAGATTTTATTTCATTATTTTTAGAAAGAGGGGAAGGGTGACATCAATGTATGGTTGCTTTTCACCTGCCTCCAGCCACAGACCTGACTGGAGACCTGGTTTGCAACCTTGTTATGTGCCCTGGCTGGGGAATTGAACCTGTGACCTTTGGGTTCACAGGCCGGTGTATTTTTTAATACATTAAAATTTTAAAATTAATTTCTACCAACATTCTATAGAACGTTGGGAAATAAGATGAAAAGCCATGGACATTAGAGTTAGCTATTATGACTTTTAAGTAAAAATCATGTTTTCTTAAAATGTTTACCATTACAAAACATAAAAGGAAAATCAAAAAAATATATATTTTTCGCAACAATTGAATTTGGTAGAAAACCCAATCTTCATGTAAATTGAGGGGAAGGTGGACTCCTTCTCATTTCAAATTATTTAAAATATTTTAAGCTATGTAAACTTATTGCTGCTTTCTTTTTTAAAATTATTTTATTTTTTAGATAGAGGAAAGGAGGAAGAAAGAGAGGGAGAGAAACATCGATGTGCAAGAGATATATTGATAGGTTGCCTTTTGCATGCCCCCAACTGGGGACCTGGCCTGAAACCCAGGCATATACCCTGACTGGGAATCGAACTGGTGACCTTTTGGCTCTCAGACCAGCACTCATCCACTGAGCCACACCAGCCAGGGCACTACTGTCTTCATTATACTACTATATGAACAATAACATGAATTTATAGGCATTGGAGAATTCTGAGTTGAGTCATAGAAGTTTATGAATCCTTTAAAATGTTAATGAAAAAAAGGCTAAAAATGTAACTTGTTTACTGTCTATCTGATTTTGAATTGCTCTTAAATCTCTTGTTTCCCCAAGAACTGATGTGGTTCATGTTACCTTGAAATCATTAGTTAGATCCAAGGTAATTTCTTACACAGAGATACTTGATAGCGTGGAAGCCTCCGCCAAGAAGCCACGCACTGCAAACATGCTTAACCTGGAGGGATGTGTTGGAACTGGGCCGGAGCGAGTGATGTGCTGGGCAGCTGCGCCCTTAGAGGGGCTCCGGGCCACGCTCTGGCCTAATTTTCCAGGCCGCCTCACTCGCCATTCACAGGGGCAGGACCTGTGAGCACTGAGGCCCCACGTCCCTGCACATGCTTCATTGTCCCATCAGATTTCACTTCGAAAACACAAACTCAAAGATAAAATCACTAAGAGTTTCAAGCTTGCGATGGAGGGGGCATGACACCCCAAGCACCAGGCCTTGCTGCGCGACGGGAAAAGGGGCAGGAGACTGTGCTGGCCACACAGCCACCAAGCAGGCCTGCACCCCAGCCCATCTAATCCTCCTTTCCAGCTGTGGGAAGCACCCCACGCAAAGGCGGAGTAACCAGCCAACCCGCACGTAGCAGGGGTCTGAGCCCAGGACTGTGAGGTCTGTCCCGAAAATATCAAGTACAAATGATTTCAATTATCGGGACAATGGGCTCGATACTTTCGGGACAGACCTAGTATACCCCGAATTTCTGCTCTTAACCCCTACGCTGGCCCTTATGCATACCCTGTGGCACGGGCATAAATACCAGAATTCACACTCTAGGAGGTTGGAAGCCACTTCGTGTTTTTCCTCCAAGTGTAGGTGGCGACTCATCTATTCTTTACATTTGACATTAGCGATAGAAGTGGCCAGTTACTAATTGTCAGTGTCCTCATTTTAAACAATCTCCTCTATGTATATGTGTGTATATAAATATGTGATGTGTAGTTATGGAAACTTCGCATATTTTAAAACGTGACCTGTTTTAAAAAAAAAAAAAAAGTCTGTATTGCCCTCTAGTGGCCAGGAAAATTTAATAAGCGCCAATTAGAAACACCTGCATCGCACCACTGCCATTTTTGTTGGTTGCAAACACGCATGTCCGCAGTGACCAAGTGGGCGATGTGACAGGGAAGTGGGCTGGGACAACCTGAGAACTGGACGACACGTGTGCCACCTGAAGGGAGCATTCCCACGCCTGGTTGCCGTGGGGGAAGGCCGGCCAGGCTGTTAGAGTGAAGCTGCAGATCCAGATATTTGTGTAAAAGGTCTCACGTGTTAAGAGTGAGCAATTTAAGAAATTTGAAAGAAAGGCCTTTCTCTGTGTGAACCATCCGCATTTCCGTGGGTTACATTTGGGCTGTAATAACTGCTCATTTGTGACCTTTGGTTCACTGACACCGCCTGCACTGCCAAGTTCCCACTTCAGTCCTCAACATGACCCAGGATGTATTAGGCTCATTGCTCAGACAGTAATAGGCTCAGAGAAGTGACCTGTAATGCCTAAGGTCACATGGCTGGGAGTTGAACCCAGCTCTTGGTGACTTCAAAACCCATGATTTTTCACTCCTGAACCTTGCCCACCCTGTGGTATAGAAGAGTAATTCCATTAAGAAATACCTAGAGATGCTAACGTATGCCAGAGACTATTCTAAAGAATTTTTATTTATTTTTAGTGATAGGGGAAGGGAGGAAGGGAGGGAGAGAGGGAGAGGAACATCAATGTGTGGTTGCCTCTTAAACACCTTCAACTGGGGACCCGGCCCATAACCTGGTGATGTGCCCTGATTGGGAATCGAACCAGCAACCCTTTGGTGCACAGGCCGACTCTCAATCCACTGAGCCACCCCAGCCAGGGCCAGAGACTATTCTAGGTGCCAAAGACACAGCAGTGAATTAAGTAGATCCTGTAGATCCTGCCCTCACCTTGTCTGTGTGTGTGTGTGACTCTACTGTACTGGAGAATTAATGGGGAGGGATTTGTTCAGAGCGACAGGGTTCCCGGGCTTCCACACCTGTAGAGCACAGTTACATGTCCAGCCGGTAGTGTATTCCAACAGTTCTCTTTGCTTCTGCCCCTTTTCCAGCTGAGCATCCGACTTCTCTCTGCACGCATCCAGCCTGGCCCACTACCTGGCTCCCCATTGCTCAGCTCAGAATTTATTCCCACGTCTCTGCCCTGCACATTTGGCCTGACCACAAAGCAATGTGGCCTTGGGGACATGTCGCTCATTCCCAGACCCCACTCTTTCTCAGACTGCCCTGACAGGGAGTGTCACATAAGATGCCTTGCTTATAAACTTAGGGGCACTTGTGTCAAACAAAAAGGAAGGACAATTTCATCACAGCCAGCTACTATGCTATGAAGAAGATCATGAAATAGTCCTACATCCTAAGTTTTGGAGTTTTTATTTCACTTCTAATTGTATTTTTAATTGTTTTTACTTTACTCTTTTTTAAAAAATTTTATTGTTGTTGTATTACATCCATCCCCTTTTTGCTCCCCTCTGTCCCCCCTTCCCACCCACCCATTCCCCCCAAAGTTAATCCCACCTGTTGTCCATGTCCATGGTTCCTTTATACTAGGTTCTTGTCTAAGCTGCTCCCCTTTCTTGCCTCTGCCTCCTCCCTCCCCCCAACCCCTTTCCCCCTGACCACTGAAGGCCTATTCCTTGTATTCATATATTTGGTTCTGTTTTGCTTGTTGTTAGTTTTGCTCATTATTGTCCCATAATGGGTGAGATCATATGATATTTGTCCTTCACTGACTAGCTTATTTCACTAAGCATAATACTCTCCAGTTCCACCCATGTTGTTGCAAAGGGTACAAGTTCCTTCTTTCTTTCTGCTTACTTTACTCTTAATTGTATTTTTTTGTAAGTCAAGATTTTTTAGGTATAAATTAAATATGGTAAAATTCTTGCTTTGGAGATATATACTTCATTGAATTTTGACAAACACATAGTCATGTAACCATCACCATAATTAAGATAAAAACACTTCTATCATCCCAAAGTTTCCTCTTGCCTCTCAGCAGTCATTCCCCTTCCCTCACACCTAGTCCCTATACACCCCTGTTTTCTGTCCCTATGGTTTTATCTTTTCTATTATATTATGTAAATGGAATCATACAATTTGTGTGCTTTTAATTGCATAGGTTGACTGAATTCACCCCATCTGACTAAGTCAGAAGGCAACAATTGGTGAAGAGAGGAAAGAAACCCTTCCAGGCAGGGTGGACAGCATGCGCAAAGTACCAGTGGCATGGTACCATATGAAGTTTAGCATCAATTCAGGGCCGACCTTCAGCTATTGCACTGGTCAGGCCATTAAGATGGTCAGTATTCATTCTGATTGATGAGATCATGGGCTTTACCAATTGTTAGTATATTTTAAAAATCCCCACTGAATGTGCCCTTAGACCTGCTTACCGTAGGCAGTCAGGCTGATGCACACTTGAGCCCAGCTAGAAGCAAGGGCCAGGGGAAAGACATGTGAACCCAGAGACTTCTGTTCATAAAGTGCATATGAGACAGAGTTGCTCCATGCTAAGGCTTCCTGGAGAGGCCAGCCCGAGCAGCTTAACAATAGTAAGTGCATTGGGCCAAACTTGGGTCTTCGAGAGTCCTCTTCCTGGGGCCACCAGGGAAGTAAGCTGAACCCAAACCACTTAGGAAAGTGCCTAGCACAAAGCACGTCTTCACTAAAAATTTTTGATCTGCTGCTGCTGGGCAAAGGACCTTTAGCCGTCCCTGTTATTTACTTTTGTTCCTGAAGTCATGTCTCTGATTAGTGCCCATTTTACTAAAATAGGCGAAGTTTATTAGGTTTGGCCTAACAGAATGCCATTCTGATTTTCAACATTTAGAGACTTCTTAATCCAACTTTAACTTTGCAAATGAAAAAGAAAGTAATTTGGCTAAAATGCCCAGCTGGACGGTGGATGCAACTGTGACTAGAACTCAAGTATACCAGTTCAAAGTCAATTCATTCTTTGTTTTAATGAAAAGAAATTCTACCTCCCCCCCACCAAACCCAAAAAACGAAACAAAACAGAACAAAGAAAAGTGTATTTGTATTTCTGGAAGCAAGACTGATTCAATGGCTGTCTTTAGGTCTCAATTCAGTCAGGTCCTGGTTTGACCTATAGCAGTGAATACATGTAACAGATGAAGCGGCTATAAAAAGGATACCCACACACATCTCAGAGAGGCTGATAGCTAGCTGTATTTTATGATGCTATCATTGGGACAGACCCTGCATGTCTTGCCTGGACCTGTAAGGGGGTGGGGTACACCTGCTCTATCCTCACTGATTTTCTGGCAAAAAGGAACTGAATTAGAATTCATCTAGATGAGTGTTACCTTAGTGCTGCTAGATTGTTCTTAACCGTACCAATGACTTCCTTTTATTCTATTGTCCTCCTACACTGGTAGGAAGAATAATTTACAGAATGTTTCCTGTCTGGTCTTTGAGACAGAAAAATGGAAGAGGGCTCTCCTGTCAGCAGGCAGGGCAGAGAAGACTTGAGTGTCAGCCACAGCCAAGTGCCTTGCTGAGCGCTTCTACAACCTCATTTGGCAGAGTTACATAAAATGCAATTTGGACCGAGCGATCGTCTTATGAAGGTAACTTAGACTTTCTGCCTAATCTTAGCCTTCAAAATGAAACTGAATGGAGAATTAGAAATCAGCAGATTTAAAAAAGGGAAAAAAAAAAAAGCTTTCTGCCATTTTTGAATGAACAAAGGGGATTGAGCGAATGAATAAAATTTAGCCATTAAAATCCTCAGAATGGAAAGTGTCTCCCCATGCAGCCTTCGATGAACCCCTGCTCCTAACTGGTGGCCGTGTGCTCAGTTAGGGCAAAAATGAAGGGTCTGACATTAAAACAGACCTTGCAGGTGCTGGAGAAGAACAATAACATTCAGGCAGGGAGTCCTTCTTATTGTGGAAGAAATGCCATGGCAACATCTCTGCGAAGCTGTGTGTGGGTGGATGGGACCGTGCCAGCATGCGACTTCACCTTATGTGTGCTTATCTATTCTGTGCGGATCACCCTTCCTTGTAAATCCTCCTGTAACTATACATATTGAGTCACAAATGCTTTTATCAGCTACCACAAGGCAACTTCTAATTGGTACTTCAAGCTAAGTACAAGGAATGAAACCGAATAAATTTATCAGTGAGGGGGACGGAAAAAGTGCAAGCCTACGCTGTATGAATGAACCTAAGAACAAAAAGGCACTTCTTAGCTTAGAGGGTTCTTACAGGCTGTGATTTATGTGGAGGCATCAAGAACAGTAAGAACTATAACCATCTGGAACTTCCAGAGTGGTTTGGATTCTTCCTGCAGGTAGAACAAAATTAAGAAGTCTTTTCCGATTTAGTGATTTAAGTTTTGATCATAGAAGATAGAGAGCAATTCATATTTTCATAATTTCATTGCTTCATTATACACCATCAACTATATTTTGAGGATTTATAAGATATTCCTGTTCAGATAATAGAGGGGAAAACCAAGAAGGAAATGGAGGTGAGTTGGGGAAATGAAGGAAGAAAATGGAGGAGGAATGGAATGATTTACTATTGACCTACCTCTCTCTGTGCCAGAAATTCTGATGCCTTCTTTACATATATGCTCATTTTATTTATGGTAATTCCTTCAATAGTTAGAGAAAAGATTTCAGAGTCTTCCTTTAATTTATTCACTCAGCAAATGCTTATTGTGTGCATCTTATATTGCAGTGAAAGGACTAGTTCTTGGAAATAGAATGGCCCAAACAGATGTGATCCTTGCTCTTAGGAAGTTTATATACTAGAGGGAATATGCAGATTAATCAAATAGTCATGCAAAGGAGTTAAGTAGTGGGAAGGAGAGGTAATATTTAATGGTGGATAAGAGACATGTGTCTTCCTTAAGAGGCACAATTTATTGTAGTTGAGAACCTAAGAATAAATAAGAAATAACCGAATGAAGTGGGAAGAAAGCAGATGGAAGAAAACATGTGCAAAGGCCCTGTGACAGAAAGAAGCATAAGGATATGAAGGAATAAATAATAGCCAACTTATTACTCAGGGTTCTTAATTGAAAATAATAGAGATCAATTATGGCCAACTTTTGCTAAAAAGCAATTCATTAAAAGATTGGGTAGTTTGCAGAATATCTAGAGTATTATAGAAACAAGTCCAGCAACAGTATCCCAAATAATTCCATGGTGTTTATGCCCTGATGATACTAGTTACACTGGTATCAGTGGTACCATCAATACTGGACAGTGGACAGTGTTGTGACCATTTTTGGAAAGTGAACACAGCAACTCTTGACTGCTGCTGAGCTCAAAAGAATGTATTCTTCATTTTTATCATTAGTTGCTGAGTAGTGTCCACTCTGGTTGTGTCCTATTAGCAGAGCCTAGTTTACATGTCCATACTTTGGCCATAAGTCAGGCTTAGAGAGCAAAGTAGGGGATGAGGTGCCCAGATTCAAGTTTTGGGTTTTTTTTTAGGAGAAATTTCCTTCTGCATTGTCCTACGGCCTGTTATGTCATTCCACTGTTACCTAACATGCAGAATGTTCTGGAAATGCTAACTCCCTAGGAAACTCCCATCAGCTGAGGGAGGGGTATCATTGTGACAGGTGTAGGCTTATGGGAACATGAACTTCCTCTTGACTCTTAAGCATGTGGAGAGCCGGAAAGTACCTAGGGGCTCCTAATCAACGACTGATGGGAGCATTAGTGTGAAAGCTCAGCTTCTTGTCTGGATGGAGTGGGGACAAACTCAGATATAATTTAAATTCCAAGACATCCCTGGGAGATCAGGCAGAGGCTAAGACGTCACCTGAAATTATTCCCTGTTTGGTTTCTTTTCCTTTCCTATCACGCTTGATTTCTTTTCCTTTCCTATCACACTCCTTCTTTTCTTCCTAGTTTCTCCTGGAAGTACTGCCTTAGTAAATTACTTGCATAGGAATCTTCACTTCAGGATCTGCTTCTACAGAACTTGACCTGAAACAGGAGTCATTACTATTATGGCAGCTCAGCTTTACATTCCTCATATTTACATTTTGTTCGTTGGTTTGTTATATTGATCAAGGAGGAACAAAGGATACTGGCCACCTATTTCCATTCTAAGAAACTCATGACCAATGACCATGGCCAAAGATCCCTGGGGTCAAGCAATTCTCTCACTTTGGTCCCACACCCTAGTGAGTCATTACCTTCATCTTGCCTCTGGGGGTCAAGGGCTACTCCTTGGCTTTAAATACCTTGGGGTTCCAGCATTGTCGCTGAAACCAGGACACCCGTTGCCATTTCAGATGC
Organism: Noctilio leporinus; assembly: GCA_004026585.1. Classification (NCBI taxonomy): domain Eukaryota; kingdom Metazoa; phylum Chordata; class Mammalia; order Chiroptera; family Noctilionidae; genus Noctilio; species Noctilio leporinus. Next base: position 445,814 of record PVIW01000516.1, read on the forward strand.
TCCCTTCAGCATCTTCACCTATAGAGAACAGTCCCTGCCATTACTCTTGAAGATGATGGCACTACTGTCACCCGTGTAATTCTCAAGAGCTTGATAAAGAAAGTACCTTCCGGGTTCTCTTGGAGTTCATAGGAGATGGGTGAGTGGCATGCTCGTTATGAATCCAATTTACTATTCCTACATCCCCAAGGCATTGGATCCTGTCTTTACAACCTTATTGTTCAAAGTGTGTGAGGACTGAGAACATTGGCATCACCTGGGAGTTTGTTAGAAATTCGGAATCTTGGACCCTACCCCAGATCTTAACAAGACCTCCGCACTATTGATACGCACATTAAAGTTTGAGCAGCGCTAACCTCGAGCTATGCCAGTGAATTTCTGGCATCTCAACATCTTGCAGTTAGGCCACCCCTGAGCCCAGGTATCAGTCAGCTAATTGAAAACACAGCTGAAATCACTTCCAGCTGCTCAGCCTGGCATATTGAATTCAGTTTCTGGGACACACGAAGAGCAGTCAGTTCAGGCTGATTTAATTTTTTTGTCTTTCTCTCTTCTTAGTCTAGACCCATATTCTGCCAGTTTAAAAAATAATAATAAAAACGAGCAATGTCTTGCATATCTTTTGGTGTGTACATCTCCGGAGTTTGTCTTAATCACATTCCAAGCCATGCTGATGTTGGAAACTGGAATCTGGTCAAATTCCTGGAAACAAATCAGGTGGCAGAAGCAGGATTTAAGTTGGTCGAAAGGCAAAGCTCCTATTCCAGAACATTTGTTTTGCACATAGAGGGAACACTCAGGTCTCTTGGTAGCTTTGGAGTAGGGGATAGCAAGGGTCAGATGGAAAATACTTTGTCTTGTGGGACGTGTGGTCTCTGTTGGAGATGCAACACCACTGTTACAGCAAAAGTAGCCAATAGCCGACAAGATGTAAATAAGTGGGTGTGGCTCTTGTCCAATCAAACTTGACTTACCTAAACTAGAGGGCCTTGTTTTGGTAAATAAATATAGGGTTGCAGTTTGCCTACCCCAGTTCCAGAGTAAAGATTTAAAAAAGAAATTCTGGAAGTAGATCCTATGTTTTAATGAAAAGTGTCCTTATATAAAATATTGACTGAGTCTGATTTCAATATTTGCAGCAAGATGTGAAATTTCAGCCAAGTACCATGTTGCAGTTTTGAAAAGTTTTTTTAAATCTACGTCCTTCAATAGCAGGATTTGAGTCAGCACAATGTGAGTTGGTTTCTGAGTACTAAGAATAGTTTACAAATACCACGCACCCTAGGCTATTTGCAAAAGCCCCATCATGGGAGGCCTGTTGGATGAGGTGCCCACCTGAGAATTCTGGGAAATGAGAGTGTCTTTCCCTCTGGTTCCATCTGCTGCCTCCTCCCGTCCCCCTAAGGCGCCAATACCCCGTGGGTGGGGTTTAGGAGTGGGGATGTGGAAGAGGATTAGGGGTCCCTCCCCTGTCTTTTCCCTGGAGACTGTTCAACTGATTCTAGACCACCAGAGCTTCTGCCTTGTTCTGCAGCAATGATCATCAAATTAAATGCTCATTGTTGGATGCTTGTAAGAGGAACATTTACTACCCCTCTTTATTTTGTTTTGATCCCAGAGTTTACAAACAGTAATCAAACTGTGTGTCAATGAGGGTCTGAATCAGGGTGTTACCCGGCATTGGGGACAGAAAGGTAAGTTTGGAAACTCTTTAGAAATAAAGAACAAAACTTATTGCAACAGGAGAAGATAGTGAAAAAGAAAAGTGGTTCCGTTTTCTGCACAGCGAACATTCTCAGGGAAGATGCATTTTTAAGATCAATTCTCCACAGCGGAGTATTTAATATTTCAACTTAGTGGTAGTACTGTCAGAGCAGCCAATAACAGGTACGACATTTCCACTAGACTTAGCTCAGTGCGTTCGTGCCTGTCCTGCCTGGGCTTGCTATGAGGTCCTGGTTCCTGCTCCAACTAGTTCCCTGTCACTCACCTCTGGGTTGGCTCATCCTGTCTACCGCTGCTGGAGTGAAACCCGAGGGGGCCGCAGCCCTGAGCCAAGGGGATCCAAGACACAGTGGAGTCAACTGAAACTCCCCCATCCCTGAATGCTGGATTTAGCTCCCATCAAGTGCAGGTTAATTCCAGTCACCAGGTCCTACACAGGTGGCTCAGGAGGAAGGGTCATAAGGCTGAATGTGACCAGCATTTCATTTTATAGGATGCTTTCTGAGGCTTTCTGAAGCCTGTACTAGAAGAGGGGATTTGCAAAAACAGAATCATTCCCTGCATATCCAGGTATTGACTAAGGCACAGCCGTAGATAGACCAGGAGCAGCCAGTAAGCTGAGGGCCAGGCTGGGACCACAGAGCAGCTGTTTTCCAAGCAGATTCTTAGACAGAGAGTCATAGTTATTCATGCTTCATAAATACACTTAGGCATTCAAGTCCCTTAAACACAGTCTGCCACTTCATTCAATTAACAGCCCTGGGGTGCCTCTTGCAGCCCAAATTCTGACAGCTGCTGGCGGTCGGGAGAGCCCCTGCAAGGAGGCTGTTGGCTGTCAAGGCCAATGCCAGAGTGACCAGTTTGGATACAGGAAATGCTGGCCTCCTCGGCCACAGGGAAGACATTTTGGTCACTTGGTGAATTTTTCTTAATTTGTTGTCATCCATGGTAATAAACCCGAAAGTCTTAGTGTCTGAATGTTCCTTGATAGCTAAGAGGAGCTACAAATTAGACATAGCAAGCCTGCTAGAGAATGTGAAGCAGCCTCAAACTCATTATCTCGTGAGTGTGTGTTCTGGCAGGTGCGAAGAAAGAGCTGGCTGTCACCAATAACCTTGTCTCCGGGGCCTAAATGACTTCACTTCAATGCTCCACACTGCTATAGGCAGTAGGATGGAACAAAAGACAAACATTAAACACAGAATAAGCCAGCACACCTGACCACCAAGTAGGTGTTTCTTGATAAAGCTCTTATAAACCCTTGTTGACACAGCATATCGCAAATACTTGGGGTGGGGTAGGGAATAGCCTAGAGATAACATTTTTTAAAATGAATTTTATTGTTGTTGTATTACAGTTCCATTTTCCCCCATTGCTCTCCCCTGCCCCACACGCCCTATCTCCTCTCCCACAGTCAACCCCCACATGTTGTCCATGTCCATGGGTCATTACTCATACTAGTTCCTTAACTAACCTCTTCCCCTTCTTTTCCCCTTTCTCCCTCTCCCCCTTCCATGGGGCCACTGAGTCTATTCCTTGTTTCCATGCCTCTGCTTCTATTTTGCTCGTGTATTTGTTTTGTTCATTAGGTTTCTGTATTAGGTAAGATGAGACGACTCTTTGTCAACTAGAATCTATGTCTGGAAGGCCCTCTTAGAGGTCACTTAGTTCAGTGACTCTTCCCCCTCTGCCTCTCCCTGGCCATGGGCAGCTGAAAATACTTAAAGGTGATTTTGCTTTTAATAATGGCTGGGGGAGGAGCCTGTATAAGTGCAGTAGGAGCCCAGGGGCTTGAGGGCATTAGACATCCTGTTATACAAGAGCAATTTCCCCCAAGAAGAGCCATCAGGACTAAATAAGTCAGTAGTGCTCAACTTAGACTAATTGCCATATCTTATAGGTAAGAAAGCTGAGGCCCCAAGGATATGAGCAAAGTCTTTTACTCAAGATCATCTAGGTTAGTACCAGCGCTGGGTCCAGAACCCAAGATTTCTGACTCCTACTTCAGTGCACCCTCCAAAATTACAGTTAGGGCTGAGTCTGACCAGCAAGAGGGCGCACAGGACCCCAGGACAGTATGCCAGCTGGGATTTCCCTGGAAAGAGCCTCACAGCCCTGCGTTACATGACATGGTGCCTGCACTCAGAATCACTGCTTTGATTTACTGCTAAAGAGGGCAGCCTTGGTGAGCAGGACCAATGGAGGAGGGCCTCCTTCGTCACTGGGACTGGGAGATGCTGTAACTTCGGGTCATCTGGTCTAGGTGCTACCATCACAGCAGCTGATTCACTCGCCAGAGACAATGGGATCTGCCATTTCCATGTGCATTTTTATGAAAACACACACAGACAGAAACAAAGAAATGATGCACAAAGAAATGAGGTAGGATGGTGTCAGTTTTTTAGGTGAACCAGGGAAGAAAACATGTTTGCAGAGCCTGCAATTTTTTGTTGATCCCTCCAACTTGACATGCTTGGTCTGCCTCCATCTCCTGTGCTTTGTACCTTCCACGGCCAATGCCACATTCTGTTCCTCCTTTGCAGTAGTTTATGCACCTTTAGTTGCATAAACTGCAAGCTCTCTGAGTGCAGGGACTCAGTCTTAAGCACCGCAGCCTCTCACGCTGCCTCACACGATTAGGCACGTGTAGACTTGGCATAAATGTTTGTTGCATAAACAGCTACAGGCCGACTGACTCAACAATTGGGTCTTTTTTCCCAGCTATCGAGGGACCAGGATCTCACAGGTATGGGGACCATTCCAATCTCCTTTCACCCTTTAAGGCATCAGAGACGTGCGTGTATAGTCAGATGGGTGGAGTCTGAGTCTTGCCTAGCTACTTACAGTGTGACCTTGAGGCCGTTATTAACCTCTTTGAGCTTCAGGGTTCACATCTGTACCCTGAGCATAACAATAATACTTAGCTAACTAATAAGGTCATTGTGGGAGTTCAATATGAAAAAAATACATGCATTATTCTGGGGTATTTATCACACCAACAACCAATACTAGGACACCAAATGAATGCCTAACAATTCAATTCTGACACGACCACAGATTTAAGGGTTCAGTTCCACAAGTCTGCCTTCACCTCAGACTCTAGTTGCGAATCTCAGGCCACCAGACTTCTGACCATCCAGCTGTAAAATCAGGGGTTCCCACCACGCCCTCTTCAGGTTGAATAATTTCTTAACATAACACAGATCTCATGAAAAATACTTTACTTACACTTACTGGATTATTACAAAGCTACAACTAAGTGACAGCCAAATGGAAGAGACCCACAAAGCCAGGGATAGTGGGCGGGGGATGGGGTGGGGGTGGATGGAACTTCCTCTCTGGGCACACCACCCTTTCAGCATCGTGATGGTTCACCATGCAGGCTGGAAATTCAGGAGTTGAAGAGCTCAATCTCCGGCCCCCTCTCCCTTCTCAGAAGTTTGTGAGTGGGGCTGAAGTTCCCTGGTCTGGAATCAGTAGGTCTTTATGGTGAGCAGCCCCATCCTGAGGCTATCTGGGGACTCACCCTAAACCACCTCATGAACTCATTTGTGATGAAAGGAGCTTCTTATGAAGAACACAAGACACCCATCACTCAGGAAACCCTAAGGATTTTAGAAGCTCTGTGTTAGGAAATGGCTGCAAAGACCAAATGTATTTCATATGTACTTAGCTCACTGCCTGGAGTCAGGGAGTGTCATCCATCCTCAGTAAATGTTATCCGTCACCACTACTATCCAGATAGTGAGAAGGGTTCCCAGGATGGAGGTTGAAGGTATGAATTATAGTTTATGTATGTATGTATGTATTTATTTATTATTTAAAAAAAAAGATTTTATTTATTATTTTCAGAGAGAGGGGAAGGGAGGGAGGCAGAGAGGGAGAGAGACATCAATGAATGGTTACCTTTCACCTGCCTCCAGGTAGGTGACCTGGCTGGAGACCTGGCTTGCAACCTGGTTATGTGCCCTGGCTGGGAATTAAACTGGTGACCTCTGGGTTTGCAGGCCAGTGCCTTATCCACTGTGCCACCAGCCAGGGCTGAATTATAGTTTTTAATTAAAACAGGAAAGGAGTCAGAAAAAATACCAGGGTCAATACACCAAGACTTGACATTCAGAATTCCAACCAGAACATCTCTGCTTGAAAGCCCACACTCAGGGCAAAAGACCATATGGTGGCTTGGTTGGTGGCATCTTTCGAAGTGCTGGGAGAATTTCTCTTTGGCCCAAGTGCTTTTCACTTAATGACCTGGAAAAGAGGGTAAGCCACACATATGTTCACCCAGAGGTGTGTCAAACATTAAAGACAACCCAGACATGAGGAGTTGAACAATATTTGCCTCCAACATGGAAAATGAAATACGGTTTGATGGAGAATGTTGACAATGCCAATCCATGCAATTTGCATGGGTTTCTGGATCCCTGGCTTGATGGATATAACTTTCAGGCAGGCTAGGATTTCACTGAAAATGGAAAAAGGCTCACTGCACTCTTTCAAGTATTATTATCAACCAGGTGCTCGTAAGGTTGAAAGAAGCCAATGGTGGAAATAAATTGGCATGAAACTTTCTATGGTTCAGGAATCCCTAGAAATTACTTCGTTTCAAACGGTTATTTTACAGGAAAAGAAATGTTTAAGGAGGGGGTGGGGCTTGCCCACACCTCCCACGGGAAGTGTTGACATAATTCAGCTCTCCCTGCCTCTGCCTAGAACTCTCCTCACCCCTCCATTTTAAGACACTTTGTATAAATCAGTGTCAGTTCCTTTATCTCTCAGCTTTTTCTTGTTTCCAGTCTTAAACAGGGAGAAATTTCAAGTGCAGAAAACTTTTGATATGCTTACCACATTTCCTGAAATTTTTTAGTGCTTTGAACGTTCTTGTGTCATAAAATAATCTTCCATCATGAGAAATAGTGGCACTTTTTTCCCTCTAGAGTCTTCCTTATATGGCATTCTTTGTAGATATTTACCTACAGAGGTGGATGTTGTCACCACTCAAGGGCACCTCAGGTTTCCATGACCTGTCAGACCCCTCAGGGACCTCCAAACCAGGACCTCTGGCACCTGGGTGTCCTTCCCTCTGAAGGGTCACACTGGGTTGGATATTACCTTCATTTTACAGGGAAGGAACTTGAAACACAGGTAAGATCATTAGACCAAGGGCGTACCATCTGGGAGTGGCAAAGCTAGGACAGAAACCCGTCTTACTCTGAAGCTACTTCCTGCTGCTCTGGGATTCCAGTGTGGAGATTCAAGCCATCTGTGGAAGTCACTGGGAAGACCCATGGACACCAGTCTCTCCCCTTAACCTGGCCAAGGAGCGGAGACAAGCCCCTCAGACAGGTTCGGTCCTAACATTTACAGGCCCTAGGATGGGTTACTCATGGTTGTCACTAAATGTCTAAATGTTTTCCAGTTCTACATCCAGCTAACAAATTATAAGTGAAATATATCCTGTATCTGCCTCCACAAATACACCTTCCTAACCCCACAACTGAATGATACGTGTGTGGTATAAAAACAGCTATTTGGTCTTTGTCGCAGTTCTTGGCACCAGGCTCCTAAGTGCCTTGGGATTCACTGTCTTTCGTATACCGACGCGAAGGCTCTTGAGATGGAGTGTGGGTGGGAGTGCTGCGCTCTTGAGGTTAGGAGTTGGGCGCCAGAAAGATGGGGCCGTGTTTAGAGCACTGGAACTTTCAGCTCCACCCCTCAGCTTCCAGCGGGTGAAAGGGAGCTGGAAATCAAGTTCAATCACCAATAGCCAAGGATTTAATCAGTCATGTCTATATAATGAAACCTTCTTTAAAAAACCCCTAAATGATGGGGTTCGAGAAGCTTCTGGGCTGGCGAATGCATTGGGATGTTGGGTGACTTGCCTGAAGACAGCATGGAAACTGTGTCCCTCTGCCCATACCTGGCCCTATGTGTCTCTTCCATTGGGCTGTTCCTTGACTGTGAACCTGCAGTAGTAAGGGAAGGGCCTTCCTGAATTCTATGAGTTGCTCTAGCAAATTATAGGACCTGAGGAGGGCGTTGTGGGAACCCCTGAATTAGCAACCATCAGACAGAAGTACAGGTGGCCCCTGGGACTTGTGACTGAAGTGGGGGCAGTCTTGTGACACTGAGCCCTGAACCTGTGAGTCTGCACTAACTCAGGATAGTTAGGGTCAGAATTGAATGGAATCGTTGGATCTGTTTGATCTTGGAGAATTGGTTGTTGGTGTTTCAAAAAAACCCACATTTAATGTCACAATCCCTGACCACCACTCCTCAATGTGTAAAGCTTCATCTTTTGAGTGACTGGGGCACACAATTTACATTGTGTGTGTCATCTGTGGACCTTAGCAAGCACAGGCCCAGGGTTTTCTGCTCCCTACACCCCCAGGTCTAAGGGCTGTACCGGTCTCAGGGACATTGGGGATGGTCTAGACCTAGTCTTACTCTGGGACTGGAAAATATGACCTAAAACGTATCCTCTTTATAAAAGACAACTTATTGTGAGTTTGGCGTGATGAATTTAGATGAAGCCACAGTAAAGCTTTAAATTGAGCTTTGTGGTTTGACCTCATTTTTGCTGCAATAATTCGGTTGTTAATTACCTTCAAATTATTTCTTCTTAAACTCAGGGATAAATAAAAGTCAGTCATTCTGACTGACTTTTCATGCCAGTATATTTAAACTGTACTAAGCATAGCAAGTTGGAGCTTTAAGACCTAACATAAATACAGTTTTACCTTTGGAGGAATGTATTTGTAACTTTCCATCCTGTAAAGATACCCCTGTGCCATTTTAAAAGAGCAATTCTCCAAAGGCAAGTATGATTTCTGATTTAAACATTTCAGGCCAAAGACAAAAGGTTAAGTTTCCTGATATGCATAGAACTTCTTCCAGTAAGATAAAAATGGCAATGTGGTAGGAAAAGAACAGAATCAAAAATTCCCCAAAGATGTACAAATGGTCAAAAAACAATATGAAAAGATACTCAATCTCACTAATAATTTTAAAAACTCAAATCAACACAATAGATGTTATTTTGTGGGTTATCTTTTTAGGGAAAAAAAAAAAGCCTGTTAGATTTTGGGGAGAAAAAGATTTGGTAACATGATAAAAAGATTTTCTCAATCTGCAGGAAGGAGGGCCAATGTTTAAACACATTGACTCAGTGACTAACTTCTAAGTATTTGTCCTGAAGAAACACAAGTATGAATAATGTTCTTCCTTGCCATGGTGTTTATCAGGGTGCAAAATTGCAAATTCAAGACTCCCCGCTTCTACCCTCTGTTCTGACACCAACTGCATGTCCAGGGGCCCCAAGATTACTTCACTTTCAATAATTTGCTAGAAGGACTCACAGAACTCAGCAAAGCCACTATAGTCAGAGTTATATTTATTATAGTCGAAGGGCACAGCTTAGCATTAGCCCATGTGAGAGGTGCACAAGACATATTCCAGAAGACACCAAGCACAGTTTCCTCATGGCCTCTCCTGATGTCTCAGCACTGGACAGCAAACAGTACCGATTTCTCCCCACGACAATGGGACAATACACATTGGATATTGGCAGCCTGTGGAGTGGACCTGAACTTTGGTGCCCAGAGTTTTCACTGGTGTTTAGTCACATAGACGCGGCTGACCGCCTTCATGGCTGACTTCAGTCTCTAGTCCCTCTAGAGGTTGAGCTGACCCTGTGTGACCCAAAGTCTCCACAACCATAAATCACCTGTCAGCAAAGACTATCCAGCACGGCCTAAGTCCCCCAGGGAAACAAGGACACTCTTTTCAGGCTAGAGAGGCAGGCAAGGAATGTATATTATGGAGGTTCCATCATGCCACACTAGAGAACTTACATTTTATTCTGTAGACGGAGAAGATTCATTGAAGAATCTTAAAAGCAAAGGGCTAGCACAATTAATGAGCCCTTTAGACAGGACATTCTGGCAGCGTTAGTGACAATGAACTGCAATGGAAGAAACCTGGCAGCTGGGAGGCCATTGTACTTAACTTAAGTTAAAGATACAAACAGGAGGTCAATGCTTATTAATTGCTATCCTTGGCGGCGCTGCTTCCCACTGAGGCCCAGAACGCCCTTGCAGATCTGAATAGGCTGCCACTGTGTTCAAATGGCTGGCTCCACTAATGAGTGGGGTCTGGAATTGGTCTGGTTGCCAAGAGCTTACTTAGTATCTGGGGTATGTGAAGTGAACCCAGAGCCCCAAGACTTCCCCTGGTATATCTCCTTTACCTCGTCTCCATGACAGTGCACACCTCTGTCTCTGTTTCCTGACATGTGCTTCATTTTGGGTGTCCCAAAGGAGAGCTATCCTGAATTTTCCGACCAGCTACCTGGACTGGGCCAGCTCACTCTGGCATGAAGTTCTGACCATTGTTCTTCACCCTCATTTCTAGACATGGTCCTCCTCCTCACAGAAGAAGCTTCTGGAACCACGAATTTTGCCATCTACCCAACTCTAAGATGCCAGGGCTGTCCAGAGGAGAATGGCCAATGCATACTCTCCCTGTCTCCCCGGCCCATGCAATCAATTCCAGTGAGGTTGGCAATCTTTCCCACTGTCTTGGCTGCAGCCTTGGGATCTTCTTCTACATGCTGAAGGTAGTCACTCTTAAGGACTAGCACTGGCCATCAAGATCAAAAGCATTTGTCATTCTTGGCTAGAGACCGGTGCCCCTTGAAAGTCAACACTATCCAGAGTGACATCTACTTTACCACAATCCTCTAGTTTGGATTGCTGGCCTGCCTGGGACCCCATCTAGCCATTGGTCTACTTATTCTTGGCTCTCCCTTCTCTCTTCGATGTGGGTGTCTTGAGGCCATCTCATTGTGTCTACCTGAGCCACAATGATTCCAAGATATGAGTTGTGAAGACATTTGGCAACTCAGGGAATTTTGAAATTTTTGGAGACCCAATCAAGCCGTTAGCCAGCTAATGTGCAGTGAAGGCCCACTCTCCTCCCGGCACTGGGTGCTGACCTCTGCAGGAGAAAAATGGCCCGGGTGACACCAGCTTGCTTCTCCAGGAGTTTACCATCCAGTTGGAGAGATAGGATATGGTGCTATGAAATGAACCTACGACTTCAGAGACTTCTGGCCTCACAAGCTGGATGAGCGGAGGATGACAAGCGCCAGAGGAATTCCAAGCACAGGAGCAGGTATTTTTGGAAACAGCTAACAGTTCTCCACGCCGATTCATCACCCAGCCCCTGGCACTGGTCCCCCAAGTGCCAGATGACGGGGCGGCAAAGCCAGGTGCGCGGAATGAGCAAGCAGGAGGGAGGGTCCTGGTGGCCAGGCTGGGCCCACGGGGCTTTGGCGAAGCCCTCCTTGTACCGGCTGAGGCTGCAGGAGGCAGGCAGGGGTGGGCGGGCAGCAAGAGCATCCTCCGCTGAACATTCACACAGTTCCCTGTCATTATCTGAAATGAAATTCATCTACACCCACAGAAATCCCCGGGGAGGCTGCCAGCGAGGTTTCTCAGTGGCTTCACGTGGGTGATTGGTGCCTAAGGGCTCGAAAGTGGAAAGAGGCCGAGGCCAGGGCAGCAGGAGCAGAGAGCTCCAGCTTCCTACAATGGAAACAGCACTGGCCCCGGAAGGTGAAAGAGAATTGGCCCTTATCTGGCTCGGTCCTTAACCAGTTGGGTGACCCTGAGCCAATCACCCAGCTTTCTTTGCCTCCAGCTCCTCATCTAAAAAACGAGAGGGCTGAACTGGGAAATACCAAGGCTGTTTCCAGCTCTTCGTAACACCATGACATCTTTTCCAATTGTTTAGGTCCCGTAGAGAAAGGTTCTTATTCTAGCGAATATGAGAGGGACCCTTGCACACTCGCTGCCCTTCAGGCACATGACCCCATTGCTTGATTTCTTCAAATCCAGGGGACTAGAACAGAAAGCAGCACAGGTGGCAGAGAAGACTACCTCGGGGCTGGCCCTGCAGTAACTTCAATAATAGGTAGGAAACATTCCGACTTTCGGACCGGTGCATGGCAGATCCTTAGCGCCCAAGGCGAGATGGTGCTCACGTGGCAGATTCTGTTTCAAATGTGTGTAATGATTATTCTCATAGCACCCTGGGCTTTGCTGATAAAGGACACCATCTGTGAGAGCTGGAATTCAAGGTCTGCCCAGGTCAGTGCATGAATCTCAAACAGGGTCCACCAACTTTCTTCTCTGTAAAAGACTGAGTAGTAAATATTTCTGGCTTTTGAGCCACATGGTTTCTGTGGCAGCTACTCAACTCTGCCCCTGTAGCTTGAAAGAGTGCGTAAACGGTGGGGATGCCTGAGGGCCAATAAAACTTACTGATAAAAACAGGTGGTGGGATGGATTTGGTTCAGGCTGTACGTAGTTTGCCAATGTCTGGTCAAGGATTCCACAGCCAGAGATCCACCAGGATTACGGGGTGATTTATCGGGCTGGTCCTTGGGTCGCCCAGTAGCAAATGTGCATGGTGACTTACCCAAGGTCACAGCTGGTAAATGAGGCTGAAATCCCAATCCAGGTCTCATGACCCTTGTTTAAGGCAATTTCACAGCAGATGGACATGCTGCCTCCTACCACTCTCATAATAGGCCTACTTGTTCTCAAAAGGCACCTACTATACTCATTGACAGTCCCAAACAGTGGGAAAATGTGTGCTCCTAGGTCTGGAGACAAGAAAGAGGACTTTTTAAATAAGCCCCCTTTCATCTCATTTAGTAGGAAATTTTAGAAAAGCAAGATTTATCAGTGTCTCTGAGTTGCCCTGCCTCTGTAAGTCTAGCACGTGGTGACTCAGTGGGCCTGACAGTAGCTCTCCTCTTCACCTCCTGGCTCCACTGGACCGCAGCACATCAGTGTTCACTGGGAACAGTTATTGTTTTGGAGAATTAACTTTATTTTGCCACTTGTTATTTATTCCTTATTTGTTACTTATTGTCCACTTGACAAGAGAGGTGCAGAGATTCCATCCCAATCCTGTTTTCAGGGTTTCTAAAGTCTACCTGGGGAGACAAGGCACAAACATGTCAGAATTTAAATAAAATGCAAAACCTGAAAAATGTTTCAATGCCATAAGAAAAATGCATGTATGTGCAGTCTTCTATTGAGCGAACAATTCTTAGAGACTCTGTAGTATGAAGCCACTTAAGAAAAGAGATTTTTTTTGCATGTGAATAAAGCATAATCTGTTCCAGTCCCTTCTTTCCACAAATACTCTTTCTGTTACTGTGCAGAAACAGTTTGTGTGTTCTTTCCTGTTTATAAATGATGCCCAGGGAGGGCCCATGGTATCTAAGAAATAAGGACCACGTCAGTGTCTTGCAGGACAGAGGCATCTATCCCGGTGGATGCCTTTATCTACCTAAAACACATAAAAACATTTGAAATGTGTCTTCTCCTTTTTTTTTTTTGACAAATTCTAGCCTTTAGTCAAGGACAGTTTGTTGGGCAGGGTATCCTCCTTGCAGAAGAAGGGTGGTCTAAGAACTGAGAAATTTCCTGGCCACACAGGGGAGAAGGGGACCCTTCTGAGTGACACGCACTGGATGTTTCAACTGTTCAGCCCACAGAGCAGGTGTGGGTGTTGACATGTGGGACGCACTGTGTTTCCGGGTTAATTTTAGCATGAGGGGAGCTTCTCTGGTTGTAAAGACGACATTTGTTAATGAGCAGAGTTAATAGTGAGAATAAATGTGGACATAGTGCTCTCCTGGTAAAAATCAAAAAACAAAAACTGGGAAGACAGAAAATCAGCACCTCTTTGACTTTTATGGGACAGTTTGCATTTTCCAGTTAACGAAGACAATGAAATGACCAGCCTTCCCCACGAAGCAACAGACAAAGCAGAAATGGCAGTGGGACCTCTGGCTCCAGTTATTTCCCTAAAGGAGTGAACCTGCCATGTGTGTTCTGGTCAGGGAGGGGCAACTGCTAAGGGTCTGCCCCAATCCATAGCACTGCTCCTTTACCCTCCTCCTGGTCCCATCGCTCCCTTCCTCTGGCTCCGGTCTGTTGGATCACTTTCCAGCGCTCCACAAACAACCCTCCCGACAACTTCAACTATAGTTGCTTCTTTTCAAAATCTGGTAGCTGATAAACATGGAAGGCGGACTCTGGAGCCAGACCCCTAATGGCACCGGTGGTTCTTTTTGTGACCCAGCTCGGAGCTAGTCACTGTTCCGGGACAAGGCTGAGAATGAGCCTTTTGGGAAGTTTATATTGACAATTGTCGCACTCAGGGACAACTAGGGAAACATTTTTGATCCCGTGAACGCCAAAACTCCCAAAAGAATGCTACTGACTTAATATGTCCCTTTCCAAAGAGGTGTACTTACTCTAGCAATCTAAATGATCACAATTCCGGTTTTTCATTTTTGCTGGTAAATATGATACCATTTTTAAAGGCATCAGAGATTACAGTGGAACTACATTTGCCTGGAATTATAGTGCCCTCTTTTTTTCGCCAGATCTCATGGCTCATGTTTCAACTCATGCATATCTTAGCAAGCTGTATTGTAACAGAATGGTACTATATTGGAAAAGTGGCTGCGTTTAGCCTGGAGTTATAGGAAAATAGTGACTTAATGAGGAAAACTATTTTATCCTTCTGTCTCTGCTTGATTTGGACTTGTCATTTTGAAGGGACAGGGTCTGCTAAGATGATGTCAGAACCATGGCCCACATGGACCTCGTTGTTTCTGGGCTTTCACCAATGGAGTCAGGCTTCCCAAGTGTCAGAATGAATTTGATCATGGCCTTGGCTGTTCTTTTTTTTTTTTTTTTTGTCTTTGGCAGAATAACTAGCAAATATGTGTCAGCTCCTAGCTTCCTCGTTACCTCTTGTCCCCACATTCTGATGAATGTCCAATCTCTTTGCTGTGGTTTGTTCTTGCATGTTATCCACCTAAGTTTTTGAGTGTGACTTAATCTTGCAATTCACTTTGAACTGTGATCCCACTTGATTTTTTAAAGAATAACTTTACAGTTTTTATAAAAATTATATATTCCCATTGAAATGAACTTAAACTAAAAGATACTAAGAGAAAAGTTTAAAAAAATATACCAAGAGAAAAATTTAAAAATCACATGACTTTCTACCATCCCTCAGGATAACCAATGTTAACTTCTTGGTAAACATCCTTTCAGACATCTGTCTACATATACATTTTAAAGGCATCAAATATATGTATACAAATACACACACACACACACACACACACACACACTGATTTTATAAAAATGGTATTTCCCACACTTGTAGCTCTATGGCCTACTTTCTTTACTCAATCCTATGTCATTGCCAGGAGAGAGAGTTTTCCACTGGTCTCTTGCGCTCCTACACGTTTTTCTGGGTGTGTCAAAAATGCAGAGGCATTTCTCAGGACTGTGTTTGTATCAAGCAACTGTGAGGACCTGTGCCTTCTGGACAAAAGGTAGCCTTGCTCACTGCTTGTAAGAAAATGGTGGGTTCAACTGAATGTTAGTTGAACTTCTGACAGGACTGAATTTACTTGTCTATAGACAAAAAAAAAAAAGTATTTTGCATTGCTATTAGTTATCCCCTATAGCACTAGCCAAAACTTCACAAACTCCAGTTGCTGCTCTCAGAGGGTAGCTGCAATTAGGCAAAACACCTCCGGGAGAACATCAAAGGGCAGGGTTGACTTTTTGTTCAACTCAAGGCCAGCAGTCTTTGATTCTTCCCAACTAAGAGCAAGGTAGGGGTTGTGGTGGAGGTAGGGAAAGCTGAGGAGGGGCAGGGGAGGAGAGGGGAGAACAGAGGAGGGGAGAGAACCCCAAGGTTGTTACAAATACTGTCATTGTATGTGGTAGTAGCAGGCTTCTATTCAGACCTATGTGAATTTCATGACATAATCCCGCTGTCCTGTCAGGTTTGTCAAAATTGCATTTTAATCAATCAGTAAAATCAGAAGTGGGCAACACCTAGAAAAACAAAGAAGATTGGAAAAGGGGACTAGGAGTAGCTATAGCCTTCTTTTATTGTGTCTCAAGTTTTATTTCCACTCACACACTTTCTCAGTGGAAGTGCCCTCGGGCCAAAGAGGTCTGAGCTCTATCATGAATCTTTTTTTTTAGCACCCTGATCCTGGTTTAAAAAAAACAGTCAAAAGTCAAATCTTAGTTGTTTTCTGCAGACTGTTCTCGAAGGGGCCTTTTCCTTTCTCTGGCACTGCATTTTAATGAGACCCAAGGGATGGCTTTGGGGGTTCAGGGAGCCAGCACAGCACTTTGGTTTAAGATCCTGGATCTTTCGATATAATTATTTTTCCCTTCTGGGTCTTGGGCAGCACCCAGAGCTCCAACTGAGGAGTTTAGTTATTTAACACTCCAGACCCACCCCACCCGCACATCCTGAAGCATCAGCTCTTGTCCTGTTGAAGAGTCCCTAGCTGACTCAGGGGCATAATAATAACGTGCCTGCCTAGTGGCCTAAGATTGTCTTTCAAAGAAGAGCAGTTTGTCAGTGAGGAAAATTCCACCTCTGCCACTCGCCTTCAGTCAGCTTCAAGGACCAGTTCAAGCATTTCCTCAGCATTCATTCAGCAACACTCTTACCAAGCAATTGCTGTAGTTTCCAAAACTTCAACGATGAGCAAGCAGAGGACTCATTTGTGGGCTGGTACATGATAAACTCTGAAACAGGTCACAGGAAGCAAGCAGCCTGGCTGTGGCCAAAGTGTAGCAGCCTAAGTAATAGCTATCCATGTGGGTAACAAAAGTTATTTATACATAGAAATAGAAGACATATGATTACATATGCAGAGAACATTTCTGGAAGCACACAGGATAAATGGTTATTTCTGGAGGCTTGGTTCTGGGAAACAGGCAAGGAGGGAGAGTTTTACTTCCCATTTTATACCCTCCATATGGTCAAAAATGATTCTTTTTACAATGTGCATAGATTATATATGTTATAAAACAACAACAACACAGGGTGGCAGTTCCATCAACGTGATACATACTGAGGGTTCTGTAAGTAATGAAAAAAGTCACCAGGTCCAAATTAAAAAATTTTCCAGATTTCTTTAGCTGGGGTCAATTTCTCTGTCTTCTGGACTCATAGGTTTTTGCTGACATGTTTATCATATATGGCACTTGTTCTCAACCTGTGCTTGCCTTCCTTCCTTCCTTCCTTCTGCAAATGTTTATTGAGATTCTACAATGTGTAAGGAGATGGTTCAATATTGTATGATAGTCCAGGTTGGCTGCATGCAACAGAAAGAAAATAGTGGCTTAAATAAACAGGAGTTTATTTCTCTCATACATTAAATGTAGTCTGGAGGTTAACACTCCGGAGTTCATATGGTAGCTTCACAGTCGTTAGGAAACCAGGCTCCTTCTAGCTTGCTGATCTACCATCCTTGGCACAGCAATTCAGGGTACAAGATGGCTGCTCCAGCTCCAGCTCTAATGTTCGAATCCCAGCAGGCAGGAAGGAGAAATAGAGAAGGCTTCATGCTTGTCCTTTTAACGACACTTCCCAGAACTACCATATCACACTCTGCTTTAATCTAATTGGCCAGATCTAATTGGCCAGAACTTAGTCACATGGTCATATCTAGCTGCAAGGGAAGCTGGGGCATGTAAGGAAGTTGGGACATGTAGGGAAGTTGGGACATAGAATATTTTAGCCTTTGGAGGGTTTCAAGCAGGGTATGAGGGGACATTATTACCCTCCTACGATTATGTTTTGGAAAGTGCTCTCTGACAGCTCAGTGCAGAATGTGCTAAAGGAATGGAAGAGTGGGTGTGAAGGGGGATACACTGCTTTGGGATACCAATAGCAGTCCTGCCCCAGTTCAGATTGGCTTACATTTCTAGAAATTAGTAGTGGTCAATGGAAGGCTGCTCAAGGTTGTGCTATTTTTCTTGTCCTATCTGACCCAAGCAGAGGGGAGCATCTACAATCAAGAGAGAGAATTTGCAATGACTCACATGGGGCTATGTGTTACTCACCGAGGTCTTCCCAGGGATAGCACAGCCTGATAAGCATGGTTGGTTGCTTACCCCAATAGGTTATCTGCTTTTGTTTTCTTTTCCTGACAGAACCCCAATTTACTCAATTGCATTGTTCATTTAGGACTGTCTTGTTTTCCATATATTTTTGAACTCTAATGAATAGAATATGGCAAAATTGAAAAAGATGTGACTTCTTGCTTGCACTTGGCTTTTTCCTTTTGCTTTGTCTAATGAAGCAAACTACCACCTTACATACTGCCTTAGAGAGAGGCTCATGTGTCAAGAACTGAAGGAAATCTTTGACCAACAAACCAGTTGGGGATGGAGGCGCTTAGTCCAACAGCCCACAGGGAGCCGAATTGCATTCCGTGAAAGAACCCAGGGTGGCATGCCCATAATTCTGACTTATATTTAATAAATGCTGCTATTTTAAGTCACTAGGTTTTGGGGTGATTTGTTATACTGTAATAGATAACTAATACAATGAGGTTTGTTCAGAAAAAGGGTCTGGATCCTTTGGGTAGGTTAGCCATTTCTTTCTTTTTATTTTCCATCTTCATGAGGTACGAGGCCTGCCTCATACATTCTCTCTGTGTCCCAGCATCTCTACTGGAAACTAGTGGTAAATCAGGTAAGGTCTGCTCTGGGGAACTGACCACCTTAGAGTCAGGAGAGAAAGAACCAAAAGGCCTCTTGATTATTTATTTATATATATATATTTTTTATTTATATATATTTATTTATATATATTTTAAAGGTTTTATTTATTATTTTTAGAGAGAGGAAGGGAGAGAGACAGAGAGGAAGAGAGACATCAATGTATGGTTGCCTTTCACCTACCTCCAGGCATGGACCTGGCTGGAGACCTGGCTTGCAACCTGGTTATGTGCCCTGGCTTGGAATTGAACCAGCGACCTTTGGGTTCACAGGCTGGCACCTTATCCACTGTGCTACCAGCCAAGGTAGAAGGCCTCTTTATAATTTCAATTCTCCAACCTCCTGTTAAGTACTGATGTAGGATGGGAGCTGCTATTTCTGAAATGTTTCTTGGTTTAGCATTTGGTTATTGTCGCTTATAAGAAAATTTACATGTTTGTGAGCCAAGGGAGGAAGAGAGTGGAGGACAGACTAGAACTTCCAAACCTTTCACCAACCCCTTGACCAGAGATAATGAGAATAGCGCATTCAGCACATAGTAGGTATCTGACAAATGTTCATCTTTCTTCCTGTCATGTTCCTTTGTCTTACACAGATTCTAACTCCACTCAAGCTACGACAGAGGAAAGACTCAAATTGCTTGCATGACATCCTGGATCTGTATTCTTTTTTAAAATTGAATCTATTAGGGTGACATTGGTTAATAAAACCAATAAGTTTCAGCTATACAATTCTATAATACATTATCTGTATTTTGAAACTATATTCTAATAAAAGGTGTTAAAGCTCCATTTATCTGCTACTGATATGCTTATTAATAACCCTTATTGAAAGAGAAATTCAACTCAAAAACATCTCGGTGATGGGTATTATGTTGAATTTGCACAAACAGATGACTAGAATACAAATTGTGCCCTTAGAGCTGACAGTCCAGAACCAGGGCCTGAATGAGAAAAGTTTGTATAAATCATCTCATAATTTGACAGTCGGTTGCTAAGAATCCACACATTTTTGTCTTCACACTTTCCCTAAGCCTTACAGCTAAGTAATAATGTCAGAAAGTCTAACGGTTCCTCCATTTCAGCTTGAATCCGGCAGGACGGGGGTCCTCTTCTGGGGCAATCCATCTACCTATCTCTAGGGCTCCCACCCCTGAACAGGGGCTTGCCCTAAAGGAACTCTGGCAAATTTTGTGCATGTTAGAAAAAAGCTCCTGACCTCAAGCCACTTCACAGCTATTTGTCAAAGATGTTTATGATGGTGATGCAACTCTATGATGTCCATGAGGTGAATGGTTCTCTGCACTTGTATAATGTACACTTGCATGACTGTGAGTGGTATATAATTTGTACAACTGTAGGGAGTAGGAGTGCGATGGGTAAATGATGTTTTTGGTCTGTGGAGCTGGAATTGGGGGTGCAGGATTGGGGTGGAGCATGGGTGCAGGAGGAGGCATGAGAGAATGGCTTCTTCCTGGGCCTCCTCACCACGCGAGCAAACTCATGAGTTTGCCAGCTCACAGTTGCCACCTATATGACCTAGAATTTTCAGTAGCTCCCATTTAATTCTGGTCTAGGTGCGCCCTAGACCAAGGTGGCTGTTGCCTCCTCTTTGGGATCCCCCAGCCACAAGCCACAAGCCACTTGAGGGCAGTGTCTTACCACAGTTGCTGCTAGGCCTGCTTTCTAAGAACCAGCCCCCACTCCCACACCCCTACTCCTGCCCCAGGCTGCTGGGTTAAGGGGAGCAGAGCCCTTCCACTGTCAACACGGTGGTCTGTGTTCCCTCCCATCTCTGTTCATGCACTGTGAGAACCATGCTGCCTCTCCAGTGGAAATCTCCAACCAGATCTACCCTGGCCCGGGCTCCTAGACCTGTTAGCAATAATGCTTATGCCCCAAACTTCATGTTTTTCTTTAGAAAACAGCACCCCAAATGTTGTCTCTCCTCTCCTCTCCCCGCTGAACTTACACTTCCCACTTCTCCCCAGACTAACCATTATC
The DNA here is from genome assembly GCA_004026585.1 of Noctilio leporinus. Taxonomy (NCBI): domain Eukaryota; kingdom Metazoa; phylum Chordata; class Mammalia; order Chiroptera; family Noctilionidae; genus Noctilio; species Noctilio leporinus. The sequence continues at coordinate 466,182 of PVIW01000516.1, forward strand.
TCCAAGCCTAACAACCGGTGCGGGAGGATGTCTGGGTATCGCTGCCACGTAGTTTGTTAGATACAACCAGATTCTGAGTACTTGTCATAGGGTGTCAGAGATACCCGGAATAATGGAGTAATTCTGGGAAATGGGCTTTAACCGCAGGACAGGGATGGCCAACTCCTCATTAGCTAGGATGGTACCCACTCCCCTTCTGCCCTATAAAATGTTAACTGGTAGATGAGATAGATATAGATGAAGAGGGCTACAAGGCAAAAATCCTGTGTTACGTAAGTGTGTGTGTGTGTGTGTGTGTGTGTGTGTGTGATGTTGACCCATGCATACCTTAGCACAAGATGAGAAGATCAGAATGCAAGACCTGCCATCTTCATTCTTTTCCCTTCTGGAAGTCCCAGCACATCTCTGGGTCTGGGCTGCGGATGGATGTGGCAGGTTTGGCTAAGGACAGCAACTTGTTTCTGGAGCAACTGGATGGAGCTTTGGAATCTGCCCTGAAGGAGTTTCTGTGCTAGATACATTGGCTTGGCTGGGGGAAGAGCTTCCAGCCAGAAAAAAACTCAAGAGTTTAGTTTTTAGGTAGGCAAATAACTGCTTGAACAAATAAATGTCAGTCAAATGCTTGACTAAAAATTTCCTGTTTTTTTCCCCTCTAGTCTTCTACATTCATCCAGACTTTCCCTTGGACTTTGCTAGGAGGCAGTTGCTTCTATTCTCATGAGTCAACTCCATTAAAAATTAATGAATGCTAAAAAAAAAATAATGAATGAGCCTGTGGGGGTGGGGTTGGGGCAAGGAAAGAAAACGAACAAGGGTTGGGAGGTGATGGCCACGGGTTTTGCCATGAACTGTTTGGGTGACAGGATGCCAGGTCAGTACTCTGTGTCTTAAAAATCTCACCATCAAAATAAGGGTTAAACGAGCTGTTCCTGAAGGCAACTTCTGATGCAAGTATTCTCTGAGGACACCTCCTTTTTCCCTCTTTTCCTCTCCTCCTCCATTTCCCTCTCTTGCCCTCTTTCCCTTTGCTGTTTCCTTTCACTCTTCTTTTCCCTTTTCTCTTTGGTGTGTTGTTTTTATTCCCAGATTTTACACAGGGTTTTTAAATTTTTCATTACCAGGCAATTTGTGCCCACAAGTGTGATGCAAATAAAGTTAGACAGGATTTTGGTTCTGGCCGAATAAGAATTGCTCCACTTGAAATTAAAAACAACAACAAAAACAACAACAACAACCCAGTTCCTCTAAACTGATTCTATTCACAGTTTTTTGGCTTCTGAATTAAAAGAACAAGTTGTTCTTGTGGGAGGTTAATTATGAAATGTTTGTTCCACCTCTTTCCCCATTGGTGACCAACCTGCAAAATGAGTCCCCAGGCAGTCCCCTCACCTCCTAGATTGGTGAACCCAAGGTCAAAATTTTAAAATCCTAAGAAGCTAAGTCTGTCTAATGGTAGAAGTTGAGAATTCTCAGGAACTTTTAGTATTTTCTGGCACACACACACACACACACACACGCACAAGACTTTGACCACTGCCGCCAAAACAGACTGGAATTGGTAACTTGAACTTCCTAAATGGTCTCTCTTGCTTATGGAAACAAGTGGCAGTGATGGGGTGGTGAAATTGGGAGGAATAAGAAAAGCCACAAAAATATAAAGCATTTTGAACTTCCTAGTATAAGTTAGGGAGAGGATAAGATCCAGTTGCTTGAGGTGGATGACATCACTTGGACAAATGACGGGAATAAGTCATGACTCTTCCCGCTTTTCACTCCTATTATCAAGGAGATGGAAGAATCGAATCCGAAAAAAGGGTCTAACTACTACCTTGGTGCCTAAAGGCCCAGACAGGTTAAGAGAAGTTAGAGCTTATGGTTGTCTAGCTGCATTACTCCCACACTGCCAAGATTGTCACACCATCATGCGATGTTGTTGGTGCCCCGCCCCTTACCCTGGGGACCCAGCTGAGTTTGCAGCTAAGGTGGACAGTTCCAGCATGCTGCTGGACTCCCACCTCAAGCACGCCACGCTCCTCTTTCTGTGGAATGGCCTTCTCCACCTCCCCTGGGCATCATCTGACTGCCGTTAGGTACAGCTCAGAATGTGGGTGGGTGCTACCTGCCTCCAGAGGCAAGTCTGGGCCGATGCAGGATGGGACTCATTGGTAGATGCCCCAGCCTGCCCTTCCCCACAGAGATGGTCTCCTGTGAGGGTCACACCATCACTGGGGGTCAGTGATGGTTGCCCACAGCTGCTCCTCAATACCCCCCTGCACTGGCAATCTGCTTTCTCTGACTCACATTCCCCGTCTCCTCACTTGAGCTTCTTGGCTTCATCTCCCAAATGAATGGCCTAAACCTTAGTTCTTATCTCAAAGATCTGTTTTTCTGAGAACCCAAATCAGTGCTCCACTATGCATTAATATGTGACTAAAAATACATAATATGCCACTTATTAATTTAACCATTTACTGTATAGTTCATTGGCAGTAGGTACATTCAAATTGTGCAACCATCAACATCATGCACCTCCAGAACTTTTTTTTAATAAGATTTTTTATTTTATATTTACTTCCATAGACAGGAGAAGGGAGGGAGAAAGAAAGGGAGAGGAACATCAATGTGTAAAAGATTCAGTTGCCTCTTACATGCCCCCAACTGGGGACCTGGCCTGCAACCCGGGCATGGCATGTGCCTTGACTGGGAATTGAACTAGCGACCTCTGGGTTCACAGGCCAGCATTCAATCCACCAAGTCACACACCCCAGGGCTCCAGAGCTTTACCTCCCCAAACTGATCCTATGTACCCCCTAAAGAACCTTCCATTACCTGCCTCCTTCTAGCCCTGGCAATCACCATTCTACTTTCCATCTTTATGAAATTGGCTCCTCCAGATACCTCATATAAGTCCCTCCATGTTCAAATGACCAAGAGATATATGAAAAGATTCTCAACATCACTAACAATCAGCTAAATGAAAAACAAAACCACAGTGAGATACCACCTGACACCTATTAGACTGAATGCTGTCAAAGAAAATTTTATTCCTTTTTAAGGATGAATAATATTCCATTGTGCGCATACACTATTTGTACTCTTTAAGAGTTCATGAAGAACACTGGAAATGGTGAAAGGCTGTAGATAGACTAGTTTTGTCCAGTTTTCAAAAAGAAGAGTATATTCCTTTTTGCTGGACAGCAAACAACCTCAAAATCTCAGTTGCTCACAAAAACAAACATTTCTTTTTCTCACTCTCCGGTGTGCAGTTCTGCTTCGGACTGTACAGGTCTGGTTCAGGTCAGTTCCATGTGTCTTTCATTCTGTTGGACCAGTGATCCCTGGGTGGGGTGGTTTTTAATGGTGAATGGCAGTACTAGAGGGGTGAGTGGATGTGAAATGTCTTTTGAGCTGGGCTTGCACCTACCACAGTCTTCTTCCTGCCTTCCTCTTATTGGCAACCACATGGCCATGTCCAATGTCAACCCTGCAGGGAAATAGAATCTGCCAGCTCCAGTGGGAATCCTGCAATGTCACACAGCAAAAGAAAATGCTACATTATCCTAATGTAGGTAAGTGGAATATTAGTAACAATAATCCAATCTACCACAGAAGGTTCATGGAAAATATAGGGGAGTTGATCCCCAGTAAATTCCAAAAGAGATTATTTAACAGCTGGTTCATGGGTACTTAGAAAAAAACATGACGGCTATTAGAAGCCAGTACAATTTCATTAAGAATAAATCAGGTCAATCTAATTTCAGATTATTTTTTCTCCCTTAGATTTACTTTAAAAGTAAATCAGGAGATCATGGCAGTTATACTTTACTTGGATTTTAGAAGGGCACTTAAATTTTTTTCCTTGACATTCTTGAAGACAAAATGGAGACATACAGATAGATTATAGAACAGTGTAGTTAGATAAAGTGACAGATGTTTATAGAACTATTCTTAACTACTTCTGATGACTGGGTCATGTGTTGCTCTCGAAGGGTGTTTTTGGCAGCATGCCACAGAGCTGAAGCTCTGTCCTGGGCACCAGCTTTGTAGCAGTGATTTTGTAACAATAGAGGTGGATGGGAAGCAAGCACACACTGGAATTAAATCAAGAGCTTGAAATTTAGCCCTGGCTGGTAGCACAGTGGATAAGGCGCTGGCCTGCGAACCCAAAGGTCTCAGGTTCGATTCCCCAGCCAGGGCACATAACAAGGTTGCAAACCAGGTCTCCAGTCAGGTCTATGGCTGGATGCAGGTGAAAAGCAAACATACATTGATGTCTCTCTCTCTCTCTCTGCCTCTCTCCCTTCCCCTCTTTCTAAAAATAATGAAATAAAATATTAAACAAAAAAGAGCTTGAAATTTAACAGCATTAAAAGCCAACTATTCCACTTAAACATGTTTAAAAAATACCAAACCAACATAAATCAAATGCAAGGCGAGGAACCCCATAAGAATGGCAAGGAGAAGGAAGAAAACACGAGAGCTCTGCTGGAGACCGTAAGGAAGACTGGACTGAAGGGAAAATATACCTCATTCTTACACAGGAAGACGCAGCGTTATAAAGATGTCAATCCTCTCTCAAATGATACGTATTTTAATAAATGAGTTCAGCTCATTCATACTTTGGGAAATTGCTAATGCATATGGAATTCTTTCTACAGACTCTTTTAATTAGGAAGCAGCATGCAGGGGCTTCCAGGGTATTGGCAATTTTTCGGACCTGGAGGGTGGTGTATAGAGAGGAAAACTCCTTCATGTTTCTCCTTTGCCTTCACACTGCTACCACAGTTTACTTCTTTTTTTTTTTTTTTCCATAGATCATATTTTATTAAGCCTTGTTGTCACCAAACCAACTTTTTAAAAAATTTTTACTGTTGTTGTATTACATCCATCCCCTTTTTGCTCCCCTCTGTCCCCTTCCCCACCCACCCATTCCCTCCAAAGTCAATCCCACCTGTTGTCCATGTCCATGGTTCCTTTATACTAGGTTCTTGTCTAAACTGCTCCCCTTCCTTGCCTCTGCCTCCCCCCTCCCCCTAACCACCTTCCCCCTGACCACTGAAGGCCTATTCACTGTATTCATATATTTGGTTCTGTTTTGCTTGTTGTTAGTTTTGTTCATTATTGTCCTGTAATGGGTGAGATCATATGGTATTTGTCCTTCACAGTTCACTTCTGACA